>JAKSZU010000001.1:42654837-43129837 GCA_026018925.1 Tupaia tana | reverse complement strand
TAGGTCCAAAAGGTGTTGTTTGTGGGGCTGTGGATGAAGCTCAGGTGTGCTGGTGAAGTGTGCACATTCATGTGTTCAAGCCCCATCACAGTGTGGGATGGAGCCAGTGCGAGGACGAGGCAGTGTTCAGACACGTGGTGTGTGGGCCTGCAAGTACTCTTTTTGGTTTTTGCTATAGGTCGTGTGCATTCTCTGGAGAGAGACAGAGAGAGGGAAAGTGAGAAATCACCACCCAGGGGGGATGCTACACCCCAATTTCTTCTCCATTTTCCTCTCAGGATTTGGGGCACACACACACACACACACACACACACACACACACACATGTGTCCAGCATGAATTTTAAGCCCCCAGATCCAGGACACAACCATGGTTGGTCATGGGGGAGTCCAGCACCTTAACTGCCATGCCATCTGTTATATGATTTGTAATTCATAAAATTACATGTTTTACTAATAGAGGATTTAAAAAAAAAAAGGTTTGTGTTCATGCAACAACCTTTTTTTTTTTTTTTTAGAATGGTTTTTTGCTGTAGGGTGGATATGCTCACTGGAGAGACAGAGAGAGAAAAAGTGAGAAATCACCTCCTGGGGGATGGCCATGCCTCAGTCCCTTCCCCTCCATTCTACTCTGAGGATTTTGGGCACATACACACACACGCTCAGCATGAGTTTCAAGCCTCTGGGTCTAAGACTCAAACTGTGGTCGGCCATATGGGAGTCCAGCACCTTAACCCTACCCCACCTGCTGGTCCCCTCAACGACCTATGTTTGTAAAGTGAGAATGGCTCGACCTTTTTCTAGCTGTAGACCTTGGGCAGAACTCTGGATTTCATTACCCACACCTGGAAAATAAAGAAAAGAATAGCAACTAGTTAGAAAGTGGTTGTGATGACAAGTGAGATAATGCATGACCAAGTGCTTGCTCAGTGCCTGGCACGCTACAAGGACTCAGTGGATGTGGGCTGTTCCTGACCTTGATGAGTTCAGAAATATTTCCCATGTCTGAGACAGACAGGCTTAATCTGTAGCTTCCTAGCCTCATCTGTTTGTTGAAGGAATGACTGTTTAGAATGAAACTTCAAAGTTTGTTGACTTAGAACTGCAAAATTTAGAAAAAGCACTGATTACTTTTATGTAAATACATTGTTTCCCCCATATCCCATCAGGATCTATAAGATACACACCATCCCTATATTGGTCCAAGATAATATTTCTGCACTATGATGCTAGCTGTTTTGAACTAAATTAGAAAAACTGCTTTAGAGAAGAAAAATTAAAGATAGAATTTAACTTTTTTTTCTTCACATATGTAATTAGAATTCAGATACATAGTCTGTATGAAACATCCCAGTATTTTTTATGGTAGATAATCATTATTGTCTTGCCCCTGTATTAACATTTTATTCTTTTATATTTTAGGGTTTTATTTGGCCTAATTTTTGGATTATCTGTCTTATATTTTTGTAACCTTTCTTTCTTACTTTCCTTTTTTTTTTTTTTTAGGTTTTTGCCATAGGGCACATGCGCTTGCCCAAGGAGAGACAGAGAGAGGGAAAATGAGAAGTCACTCCCAGTAGAGATGGCCACTCTGCAATCTCTTCTCCTCCATCCTCCTCTCAGGATTTTAGACATGCACATACACACACACACACACACACACACACACACACACACACACACAGTATGATTTTTAAACCACCAGGTCCGGGACTAGAGCTGCAGTCTGCCATGTGGAGTCCAGTGCCTTAACCACCACACCACCTGCTGATCCCCATAACTTCTCTTTCAACATTAGTAATTTTCTTGCAGTCGCACTTAAAAAGCCATCCACTATTCTTCTAAGATTAAGGATTTGGCCACCATGGCCTCCTTTGCAAGCTGTCATACTCTTCTGGGGTATAAAACACTTTATGGGTGGCTTAGAGATTCAGTTTCCCTGTTGTCTACTGGTATCATCTGTGGTTTGCTGGCATCTAATACTTACCACTTTTCTCTTTTGGTAGAATGGGTCTTCTAACCAAAGACGAAGATTTAATCCACAGTATCATAACAACAGGATAAACGGGCCTGCCAAGTCACAGGGCACCAGTAATGAAGCTGACCCCATGGTGAAAGGCAACAACCGACACGAACACAGAAGACAACCACACAATGGCTTCCGTCCCAAAAACAAAGGAGGTGCCAAAAATCAGGAGGCCCCCTTGGGGACAAAGACCCCTGAGGTCCCGACCCATTCTGAAAAGCCCCGGCGAAGGCAGCACACTGCAGACAACCCGGATGCCAGGCCTTTCCGGGGTAACGTCGGTAGGGTATCACAGTGCAATCTGTGCCCCACAAGAATAGAGGTCTCCACAGATGCCACGGTTCTCTCAGTCCCAGCCGTGACGTTGGTGGCCTGAGCTAGGAGAAGAGAGCAGTCTTCGCTCAGTTTTGGTTCCCTGCCCGAGGTGCTGACCCAACTCGCTGCCAAAAGAGAGTCAATCAGAATATACAAACCCTGTGTGGTTGTGTCATCCTCTCTGAATCATTTTTACTAATTCTAATAATCAGCTCTAGCTTGCTTCATAACTTCCATGGCTTTGCTTGATCTGTTGATGCTTTTTCTCATCAAGACTTTGCAGCATTTTAGCCAGGCAGTATTTACTCATTTGTTAGGAAAATCAAGATGTGGCTGAAGATCAGAGGTTCAGTTAGCAACCTATGTTGTAGCGGTGATGTCAATCCATTGATTGTCTTTAGAGAGTTAATGTTGAAAAAAGTTCTTACCGATCAGACAAACATGATCTGCTGAAGACACATGCGCTTTTGTAGGATTTAACATCTGGTGTTTTTCTGAAAATATATATATATACATATATTGCTTTATTTGAAACAAATTAAAATATGCTGCATTTGATACTTGGCTTGTTTCTTTCCTGGATGTCTGTTTATTACTGAATGTACTGTGTATTACTTTCAAGAGAACTTTAGAGACTAGAGGATGTGAGTCAAAACTCGGAATAACACTATTTTTCTTGGAGCAAGTACCCTTCCTGAAAAAGTAATGTCCCTTCAAGCACATTACACAGAAATAGGTGGTTTTATAATCCTCTTTAACACTGTGAGGCAGTTGAGGACCTTGGTTACAAGTAACATAACCTCAGCTTGGCTCAGCATCGCTTAGACAATAGAGATTTTATTGGTTCAGTGACTGAAAAGTCCAGTATCAAAGTAAACCTTGGGTCCAGTTTGATCAGGGCTCCAATTCCTTTCTCTTCATTATCTCCCTTTCTCCTTAGGCCAACATTATATTCAGAATAGTGGCAAATGGCCACCTCACCGCTAAGATTCAAGTCTGTCCTCCACACTGAGAGAACCTCTCCAGGCAACTTCTACATCATGCAGGTGTCTCAGAAATCCAGCAAACGCTTTGCACACCATTGCCCGTGGGTCAGATGGCTTAGAGGCTTGGACCTAAACCAGTCATCAAAGTAGGGAAGGGAAGGGCAGTGAATGGGGTGTGCCAATTAGCATATGCTAATCAGAGCCCACCGTGGACCTGGCATAGACAGCTCCCAGGACCACCTAGGCTGAATGAAGAAGAGTTAATGTCACCTCCAGAAGGGAAAAGGCTACCTGTTGGCCCAAACACCAAATAACCCCATTCTCCTGGTTCAGTTTGGGCACTGTTTCCAGTGCACTAACATGTGTCCTACAGATCTGTTGGCTACTTTCAAGTGCAGCTTCTTTTCAGCTCATTAGCATTTTTTTCCTGGAAACCCAGGTCCGTTGGTTCTTTTCCACGGTGCAGCTCTGTGCAGCTGAGGCTGCAAGCCACGCAAGCATTCTTTTCTTCCTTTGCCAAGTACAGGAGGATGTTTGCTCTCTCTGTGCAACTCTCTGAGGTCTCTGGGTGTACCCAGAGACTTAACAGGAATTCAAAATGTTAAGTTACAGGAAGGAAAAGTTGTTCGTTCAAATAAGAAAGACGAATGTTCAGGACTGCAGTCCCTGTTTACCTCATGTGAGGCCCTGAATTTATATGTTACAAAGACAAAAGGATTTTGCACAATTTTTGTGCAGCAAGATTTTGCTCTCTACTGAAAAATGTCAGTTTAAATATGACAGCTTTAAAGGGGAAAAAAATGGGTTTGCCAGGTCAGCAGTGCAGTGCACCTGCCTTTGTCAGGGCTGGACCAACCATCCTGCAACTGGCCTCACTCCTTCACATTGCTCTTGGGGTTAAAAAAAACTCACATTCCTGGGCTGGCAAGTGGCATGGTGGCTAAGGTGCTGGACTCCCACATGGCTATCCGTGGTTCGTGTCCTGAACCTGTCTCTCTGGTCAAATTTAAAAAATAATAATCATGAATAAAATTAAATAAAAATAATTATTTAAAAAAAAAAAAAAAAAAAACTCAGACACATTCCTAAGCACATACCAAACACTCCTAGGTCACTGAAAAGAAAAGAAAGAATGCCAAACACTGGTTAGACCTGATTATGGTTTTTGCTAGATCTTTGCTTTTCTTATAGACTCTGGGTATGTAAGCACTTAATAATTTGCATCTTTGAAATGATAATTTCAATATTTTAATGCCAGTGTCTGCCCATTTACATATTATATATCTTGTTCTGGTGAAACCCACTGGTGTAGTGTAGGAGATTTGGATCATATTCTGCCATTCTTTTAAAACATTTTGGACTCTCTTTGAAAACCCAAGAGCTACGAGCACTCTAATCTCTCTTAATTCACAGTAGTCAGAACATTGGTTTCTTTTCTCTTAAACATTTTCCTAGTAGAAGTTACAATAGTTTAATGCCCATGAAGACTGAATAACTTCACCTACACTGTCCCATATACATCTCCCACCAAGGGTTCATCTGTGTGGGGCCAGCAGGTGGCATGGTGGTTAAGGCACTGGACTCCCACATGGTCTACTGCAGTTTTGATTCCCAAACCTAGCAGCTTAAAAATCACAGCAGACATGTGATTGGTGTGTGTGTGTGTGTGTGTGTGTGTGTGTGTGTGTGTCCAAAATCCCAAGAAGAGAATGGAAGAGAAGGGATTGCGGTGTGGTCATCCCCCCCCCGGGGAAGTGATTTCTCACTTTCCCTCTCTTTGTCTCAACCATCATCGGTACCCTATAATAAAAACCTGAAAAATAAATAAAATTCCATCTGTGAAATCTAAACCTCTCTATTGGGTTCCCAGTTACATTCCAGTAATGTAGTCATTACAGGAATATATCTCATTTGGGGATCTCTACATATTCCAGATCTTTTCTGTCGAGCCTATCCTTAGGGGTGCTCAGCAACTGCTTAAAGGTAAACACAGGTCACTGCAAAATTTACCCTCGGTGGAGGCTATTTTGGGGGAAGAAACTAGAAACCACAGACCTGATTTAAGGCTCGGTTCACAAGCGGTTCACTTCTGCTGGCACCAGAAAAAGAGATTATAATTAAACATTCTTAGGAAAGCAACATCAGATGAGGTTAATGGGAAAAGTTACCAGACTAATAGCAGTTTTTGCCAAAGTGACAGATGGCAATTCTGACTGAAAACCTAGATTTGACCAGATCTCCATTTAGCCATGGGAAAGGGGACCAAAGGTCTGCACAGTTATTTCCCTAGGCCAGTTCTGTGGGTGGGGCTGTCCATAAGCAGAGATGCCCGGAGTCCACCCTGCCTTTGATAAAGAGGGCCCTCCTTTCCTCCCTTTGTACACTGAATCCACAGCTGCCTGTTTAGGGTGCCCTCCTGTGTCCAGAGGTGGTAAAATTTTCATTTCTCAACAGATGCTCTAGTGACAGGATCCACGGAATACGTAATGGCACCCATTTTACCAACTTGCTTTAGAGCCATACCTAAAATTCAGGCTCAGGTGGACTCTGACTCTAAATTGCACCCAGGTACCTCCCAAAAATGTAAGTCACTTGCTCCCAATTTTCTTCAGCTGTAAAGTAGTAAACAACAAAAATATGACAATATGGCTAATACATTGGTCCAGCATCTTCCGAAGGGTACTAAGCCATTTCAGTAGCTCTAATTTGAGGAGAAAAAAATATGAAGAATTGGAATCAGCAGATGGTGTAACAGTTACTTCACTGGATTCCCACGTAGTCAATGGTGGTTCAAATCCTAGACTCAGCAGCCCAAAACTCACTCTGGGCACGTGAGTATGTGCCCAAAATCCTGAGAAGAGAATGGGAGAGAAGGGATTGCAGCGTGGCCGTCCTCCCTGGAGGGTGATTTCTCACTTTCTGTCTCTCTGGTGAACTCACACACCCTGTAGCAAAAAAATCTCTCAAAAAAAATTAAAAAGAAAAAAGAATTACTAAGCCCCAGTGATTTTTATTACTTAGCTAAGAATTTGAAGCACAGTTTGAATACTGTTCTTTACAAGGCATTGTAAGAATTTTTTTTTCTTATCCTTTTACTTTTGCCAACAAGCCTTTATAGATCCTAAAAAAGTTTTCTATCTATTCTTAGTTCCAAGAACCAGGTCCCCAATCGTTGGCGGCAGATCTTGCCAAAACCACCATTTAATCTCACTACAGCAGTTTATAGGCAAAAACACTCTGGCCAAGAGCTGGGCTTTCTAGCTGAGAAAGACACAATGTTGCTCTCATCACAAAAGATTCTTCCAAGCTTTTTACAATTCATTTTCAGAAGCTCTTTTGTGAGCTTTGCTTTATCCCATAGCATCAATGAGCTCCTAGTGCTAAATTCAAGTTTCACAGGAGAAATTGCCACACACAACTTTTACACAACAATAAAGAGATCCTAAACGATATTTGTTTATTTGTCTGAGAAAGAACATAGACTTCTGGCAAGAAATAAAATAAAAATTCAGGGCCAGCCCTTGTGGCTGGATCCCACATGGCCAACCATGTGGTTTGTGTCCTGAACCCAGCAGCTTGAAAAAACACACTGGCCTGTGTACATGTGCCCAAAATCTAGAAAGGAGGGAGAGATGGAGAAGGGATTGTGGTAGGACTATCTTCCATTGTGTGTGTGTGGGGGGAGTGCTTTTTCACTTTCTCTCCCTCCCTCCCCCCCCCTCAAGCACACGTGCCCTCTGGCAAAATCTTTAAAATTAAAAAAAAAAAAAAAAATTCAGGATCATGACTGAGACAACGATCAGAGAAAGAACTGTTAGAGGAAATAACGCAAAAAAGTGTTTCTTGTCAAAAACAGAAACTATGCTATTTTAACTTCAGATACTTAAGTTTGAATTATATTTAACTCTTCCTAAGTCAAGACACTTTCTGTAAATTACCATCGTTATGTAATAAGCCAACCAATGACATCATTACCCCTCTACCAATGTCTGACACATAGTAGGCATTCGATAGCTACTGATAGGAAGACAAAGCTATGGTAAGTGACCAATGCCAGTACCTCTGGAAGGTTCTGGCGTCTAAAGGCCTGGTACAAGATAAGTCAGTAAAACACTTCTAGAGAAGATGAGAAGAGAGAGCAGAACAATTCTAGCTCTCGAGGTCACCTGCCCACTTATTGGCAACATACATTTGGACAAATTTCTAACATCTGTTACCCTGATTTCAGTCATGGATAAAATGGGGTTGTTAATAAGGTTTGATACGTCATCATTTGCAAAGCACTTTATAAAAGTATTTTACATAAATTCTGGCCAGGAGACAGTAACCACACAGTAATCTGATGGAAGTTTTATAAGTTTATATGAGGAAAACAAATAAGAATCAATAGTAACAATTGGTAACAGGAGATTCACAACTAAGGGATAAGAACTCTAAAGAGGGGGACCAGCAGATGACGTTGTAACGGCTATGTCGCTGGACTCCCAGGTAGTCGACCACGAGTCGAGTCCAGGACCCCATGATTTAAACTCATGCAGGGCACTTGTGTGTGTGTGCCCAAGATCCCAAGAGGAGAAAGGAGGAGAAGGGATTGTGGTGTGGCCTTCCCCCCTGGGGGGGGGGGGGGGTGACTTCTTGCTTTCTGTCTTTCTCTCTGTTTTTCTGGCAAGCGCAAGCAGCACCCTATAGCAAAAACCTCTACAAAAAAAAAAGTTCAAAAAGAACTTTAAAGAATGTAGGAATGTACCCTGTTAAAATAGACAACATAGGGGATTAGCAGGTGATGTGGTGGTTGAGGTGTTGGACTCCCACATGCCTGACTATGGTTCAAGTTCCAGTTCTGGCAGCTTGCTTTCTCACTTTCCCTATCTGGTGAGTGTTTATGCCCTATGGCAAATGAAAAATAATAATTTTTTTTAAAAAAAAGCTTTCACAGAATTTATGAAAAAAATAGTAAACATAAGAAGGACTTACTACTCTTTAAAGCATCTCCTGTATAGGAGGTTTTCCAACTGATCCCATTTTGTTCTGATCATTAAACTTACCTGCATAAATAAAATAAATTTTAAAAAGAATGCAGGAATACAGATACAGGGGAATAGTCATTACTGAAGATTGTGCACCCAAGAAAGTAATCGTTTGGAAGAACATCCCCCACCCCTGCCCCTCAGGGCTGAGATTGAGACCTTGTCGCAGAGCGTGGCTTTGGCCAAAGCAGGGCAGAACCCCTCAGTGGGTTGCTGCCGCTTGGACAAATAAACAGAAAACCACCCACAGAGTCCTGAAGTTGAAACACCAGGGCCATTTTCTCTCAAGGTGGCAAGGGCTTGCCAAGATCCCATCTACAGGGGTGCCATGGAATTTGCTGGGAATCCAGTTGGGGCACCAACAAAACTCGGTCATCCACAGAGACCTTGTCCAATTATCTGGTGAGCTGATGGGAGATCTGCAGAACTAGAAGCTGCTTGAGACAGTGCTAGCTCTGGCTCAAGGTCTCTGGGGGTCTGACCACCCAGACCGAGCACCCCAGGAGCAAAAACACAGCAATATGCACTGAATCAGAAAGAAAAGCCCCTTCCTCCTGCAGTGACCCCTCAGTGATAGCGCTAAATATCATGCCAGCTGGCAAAAGGAAGTGTTTACAAGGTCTAGCTCCAGTATCACAGGCAGGGCCGTGAAGAGCAGATTTGGAAGCAAGAGCCGATGCACTGAAAACTAGCACTTTAGAAAGCACTGTAAGAGTATTTGATAAATATGATAAACAGCTTTGCATTATTGAGCTATACGGAAGACTTTGATTGCTATCTAGCTCATTTCTGGGAACTGGAGTAGTAAGCTCCTATAAGAGAAGGAAGAGCACAGCGTTTAGGACCAGGACTCTGGAGGAAGATGACATAGATATGAATCCTGGCTTTGGCTTGTGTTAGCAGCTAGATAACTTGTCAACTTCTCTGTGCTTCAGTTTCTCCACCTGTAAAATGGACATGATAACAATACATTGACATCACAGGGTTTGTGCACTAAATAAGTTAGTATATAAAGTGGTTAGAAGAGAACATCTTGGGGCTAGCAGGTGGTGTGGTGGCTAAGGCACTGGACTCCCACATGGCCAGCTGTGGTTCGAGTCCTGGATCTGGTGGCTTGCTTTCTCACTTTCCCTCTCTCTTCCTCTAGTCAATTTAAAAAATAATAATAAAAAATAAAATTAAATAATTCTTTTTAAAAATAAGAGTATATCTTAGCTTTTATTAGGCAGTCAGTTGATCAGAACAGCAAACAAAAATGTTTCTAATATTAATACCAAATCCAGAAATGTAACTGGGAGCTAAAGGGATAGATTTTTTTTTTTAACTTGGCAGGCCTGAGACTTCCTTCCTTTGATATCATTCTCTCCCTCAATGTCTTAGCTTCACTCCTCTCTGTGATTGACAGCTCCAAGGCACTCTTATTCATCCACGGCCCCCAATTAGCTGAGGCAGTATGTGCTCAGGCTAAGTCACCCAAGAAGAGCAATGACTCTGGGAAAGAATTCTGACTACTTTTTTCTATTTCAAAGTTATTCCCAAGGGGCTGGGAGAGTCATGCCTAGGAACATTAACAGACCACTGATAGTGTAATGCCACATCCTGTCCCAGGCATGGAGTTTTTATGATGCATAGTAAGCTTTCTTATCTCTTAGAGTAAAGCACAGGCATTCTTTTGCTGATTTCTTTCAGTAACAGACACTTGTGATTTTCTTTAACCAATTACTAATCTAAGAATTTCAAACTCACCTATAACCTACAAGCCTGTGCTTACAGGTGTCCCACCTCTTTGGGCCAGGCCACTGTAAAAGACTCCTTTCTTTACGCTGACTGACAACGCTCCTGCCCTCAAAACTGTATAAAAGGAACCACTGCATCTCTGTATCCCGAGAATCACACCTTCTTTCTCCAGGTCTGGTCACTCAATTTTGTGCTCAATAATAAACCACATTATTATTTCTACAGAGCTGGTTATATCTGTGGACATTTCTACCTAGGAGCATTTGATTCCCTCCTCCAGGAGACATTTGGAAAATTCTGGAGGTATTTTTGATGGTCATACCTGGGCCAGCGGGTGCTGGGCAGAAATGCTGCACAGTATAATTGTGACAATAAAGAACTATCTTCTCGAAATGTCAGCAGTGGCACTGCTGAGAAAGGTAAAAGAAATTTGGAGAAAGGACACAGAGACAAAGCAGATGAGCAAGGACAAGTTGCCCTAACTCCTCCAGCTCCATTAGGTTCTTGCCTGCTTCAGCCTAGGTTACCAACTCGAGACTGACCTACAGCTGGGGCCTAAATGTACAACCTCTGATGTCCTTGAGCCACTAGTGCCATTGACATCAAAACTGACATCCCTGGAGCCAACAGGTAGTGTGGTCATTGGAGTGCTGAACCCCCATGTGGCCAACCGCAGCTCAAGTCCTGGACCTGGTGGTTTGCTTTCTCACTTTCCTTCTCACTCTTGCTCTTGGTCTTTCTCTGGTGAATTAAAAAAAGAAAAAAGAACAATAATAATAAATAAAATTAAATAAGTAATTCTTTAAAAAAAAAAAAAAAACCTGCATTCCCAGATCTTCCAAACCAAGAAATTAAGAGATTAATTCTTTTATTTTTTAAAGAATTATTTTATTTAACTTTTATTTATTGTTATTATTATTGTTATCTTTTTATTTGACCAGAAAAAGAGAAAGAGGAGAGCAAGCCACCAGGTCTGGGACTCGAACCATGGTCTGCCATGTGGGAGCCCAGCACTCTTAACCACCACACCGACTGCTGACCCCAAGATGAATTTTTAACAGAGCTGCTACTGAAGCAGCAATGTTCAAAATTTTAAGACATATTGGCAGAAATAAGCAATATTTGCGTTTTTCCGACTTTAGCCAGTATGCTACCTTTTTGATTCCATCTCACGCTTTCTGTTTAAAACAACTTCCCCTTCTAAGCCTCAGGCCCCCAGACTCTTACCTGGAGCTCAGTAGAATTTTTCTAAAGTAATGAGGTTTTCAGGGTGAAAGAAGCAAATAAAAAGTTATGAGAAGCAATACTATAAAGTGAAAAGCTGTTAAATAAGTAAGTAGGGCAGAACATTGACTGACAACTGCTGTCAAATTCTATTTGTTTTAGCCAGCGCGTACATCAGAAACTATTTAGATAGCAGATAGGAAACATGTATGGGCTGTCTGAGGCTACACACGTGAGCAAAGAGAAATCGGCTTTTCTGTATCTATGTAAACCGTGTGCATCTCACGAGGCTCACAGCACTGGAAGGAAAGGTGGCACCACCAACTGAATTCCATGAATGTGAAATTCTGAAAACAGCTGGAAACCTGAAATGTTTTTTCCTATTGGTTATTCATAATGTTTTACTTTTTTGGGTTGCACTACATGCTTGAAATCCTGCAAACTCACTACAGCCCTCAACAAACTCTCGCTCGTTATTAAGGAAGAGTTTCACCATATGGGAAAATAATGGTATTTTGCAAAATTAAATGTTCCTAGTTAACTGATGAACACACATATGTAAATCGTGTGCAAAAATTATTTATTTGCTATGGTAGAAGCTCTTTCCCTTTGTTTGATCAAATTTAGAGTTTCTATTTAGTATCTAACCAATGTCCTAACAAATTTAGATGAAAAGTATTCAAAGAGATTGGAGGCAAAAGGCGATCCTTTATAAGGCAATCTTGCATTCATATCAATGTTAGCATTCTTTCTTTACAATTTACCACCAGAGGCATTTTTGCACATTCAAAATGCTATGTAATTCAAAAATTTTCTATGAATAATTTCTCAGGTAAAGCCGAATGTGTATGTATGTAAATTTTTCCTTTAAAATTCAAGGTATAGCTGGATAATAATTATACCATATTTAACCACAGATTGGGAAGAGTCAACAATTTTTTCAAGTTTTTTCAATTTAGTGCTTGCTCAGGAGGCAATAGGATTTGGTCTACGAATGAAAAAGAAATTTTATCAGCAAAGGAAATGCACTGAAGCAGAGGCCAGACTGCTGCCTTCCTTCTGGAAGGTCGAAAAGTATCCACAGTCAGCCTCTCTGGACTCTGATGACGCATGTCTCTGAATTACTGTAAACAACTTGACAAGTTATGTAACTATTATAGTCACTACTAATAGCAAATGTGTTCATTAGCAGTATGCACTGTCCTCAGGAACTTCCAGAAGCACTTCCTTTGTTCTCCTGACAGTCAAACCGCAAGGTCAGGAATCAGTTTCTGCACCTCATGAAGAATGCTATCATATACATGTTATTTTTTCGAGAGAGATTTTTGCTATAGAGAGTGTGCACTCACTGGAGAGACAGAGAAATACAAATTGACAGGAAGGAAGAAATCACCACCGAAGGAGGATGGCCACACCACAATACCTCTCCCTCATTCTCCTCTTGGAATCTTGGGCATGTGCGCACATGCACCCCGTATGAGTTTCAAGCTTCCGGGCCCAGGACTCCAACCACAGTCAGCCATGTGGGAGTCCAGCGAGGCAACCATTACGTCATCTGCTGATCCCAACATTTTAAAAACTAATTTCAGGGTGAGAGTTGAAGTCTGGTGGCACCACTGGTGGCAAACTGAACTGTGATTGGAACCAACAGATAGCATAATAGTTATGTCGCTGTAGTTGATGTGGATAGATTACCAGACCCAGCGGCTTAAAACTCAGACTGTGCACATGTGTGTACATGCCCAAAATCCTGAGAGGAGAATGGAGGAGAAGGGATTGTGGTGTGGCCATACCCCTAGGGAGGAGGTAGTGATTTCTTGCTTTCTATCTGTCTCTATTCAGCGAGCGCATGCGCCCTATAGCAAAAATCTCTCTGGAAAAAAAAACTGGACTGTGAAGCCAGAAGCCACATAGATGACCACAGCTTTAGATCCCAACATCAGCTTAAAAACACACAGAGCATGTGTGTGCATGCCCAGGATTCTGATGAGCTGGAAGACAAGGGAAAGGGAGTCACAAGGTGAGGAAACCTTATCGAGGATGCCTCTGTCTCTCTCTTGCACCTGTTCTCTATCACGGATAAAAATTTTAATAAATACAGATGACTTCTGAACTTGACCTGTAAAATAATGCTTTCATTGACTAAAAATGAAAATTTTCTGACGAGACTTCTCCCTCCAGATTCATTTCTAGTGGGTAGGGCTACCTCTGTCTCCTCTCCATCTCTCTGTCTCTGTCTTCCTGTGTATTTTAATTTTTTTATTTAAAAAAAATTTTTATAGGTAAAGTATTCTCTGGGCTCTCAAGCCCCTCCTTTATTGTGCTAATTTGTGTCTTTCCCCATCCCATTTAGGAAAAGCACAAACCTAGGTCTATCCTAAGATGGCTACTGAACCTGAGCTGTGAAATATTTATTTTTTGCTTTTGAAAATTAAAATCTAAAGTTTTTTGTTATATTTTTCTTTCTTCTTTTTTATTTTATTTTTTCATCTCCTTTCTTCTTCTATAATTCTTTTCCTTTTTTCTTTACCCTTATTCCTTGGCTACTCAGTCTCCACATACTGAGTATCTAGACAGGTCCAAGTGAACAGCATCCAAACATCTGAATATGATTAGGGTCAGAATATTCCTCAATTCCCACTGACTCTAATGAACAGAGTGAAAAACAGAATGGAAGAGAGATTGCAGATCATCTCTTCCTGCATGCCTCTGAATGATCAGACTGAACTTTAAGAATTTGGAAGAAACACACCATCCATCAGATGACCAGAAATCACTGCAGGGTCATGAGAAATATAGGAAAGCAAGAAAATACCTCTCCTCCAAGGGAAAAGAATAACTCCTCTTCATACTCAAACAGTACAATGAAATTCATAGATATGTAAGGTAAAGATTTTAGAATATTCATAGTGACAAAGCTAACAGAGTTGGAAGAGAAGAGAGACAATGAACTGCAGAAGAGGCAGGAAAAAGGAGCTGACGAGTTCTAGGAGGTGAGGAAATTCTTGCAAGATCTGAAAGAGGAAATACGCACCATAAAAAAGAATCAAACGGATCTGTTAGAGATGAAAGCTATAATACAGGAAGTCAAAACATTCCTTGAAAGTATTAAAAGCAGACTAGGTCATACAGAAAATCGAATCTCAGATGTAGAAGATAGAATCGCTGGCCTAGAAAAATCCACCACAAAGACTGAGAAAATTGCCCCCCAAAATTAGAATACAGGACAAATACTAGATACCATCAAATGTCCAAACACCCAGATCATTGGTATCACAGAAGATGAAGAGACTCATAAGGGCATTGATAATCTATTCCATGAAATCCTGCAAGAAAACTTTCCAAACCTAGAGAGGTACTCAAGATCCAGTCCCAAGAAATACAAAGGACCCCACCTAGAATCAACCCAAGAAGATCTTCTCCAAGACACATTATAGCCAGATTGACCAAAACCACAAAGACAAGATACTAAAATTGGCAAGAGAGAAATGGTGAGTTACTTACAAAGGATAGCCCATCAGGCCAACAGTGGACCTCTCATCAGAAACAATGCAAACGAAAGAATGGGAAAATATATTCAAAGTGTTAAGGGAAAAGCAATTTCAACCAAGAATACTGTACCCGGCAAGATTATCCTTCATATGGGAAGAAAAGACAGGCACATTCTCAGGTAACCAAAACCTGAAAGAATTTACCAACACCACACCAGATCTCCAAGAAGTTCTCAAGGGAGTGCTATACCAGGAAAATTAAATACAGACACACAGAAATAAGAGTTCAAAAACTAAGAAAATGGCCAACTTAATCGTAGAACAAGTCTGAAGTTGAATATTATATCCCAGAATTTAATCGGGAAGATCCGACCACAACAGAAGATAGATTAGGTACCTGAGACTGAACCGGTAAAATAGAATTTTAGGCCTTTTGACTAAAACATTGCTGATTTTCTTCTAGGCTTTGTTTTCCGGTTTTAAGGATTTTTGTCCTGTCTTGAGCTGCCGATAGGTTCATGTACCTACTATTTAAACAGAATCCTAACCTGTTTCCTGGCTTTAAGTATTAAACAAAGTTCCTTAGCATTTCTTTGATTTATTAAAGCTTAAACTGCTTTTATTGAAATTAAAAAATATATTTAAAAATACCTATTTAATGACTGTAGTACATTATATAGCATTAGCTAGGTGCTACTTTATAATATATTCATTCTACTCAGAGTTTCATGCCTTAAGTCAGACATGTATTCACAGATATGTATATATCAGCTGAACTTGCTATTGAAAGTAGTTAGATTATTTAAGAAATGTGAATCAATTAAATGTGGGGGAAGGAAGGAATGGAAAACAACAGTAGACACCTGAGATAGTGTGGGAGGAAGGTGGGAAATGGCAGTGGGTGAGAAATAGGGGGAAAATATATATACATATAAATATATAAAACTAGAAATGGAAATTATCGACAATAACATGTATGATTAAGCCACTAAACAGTATATTCTGGATGGGAAATCACATTTTGTATGCTGTGATGATGCTCAGTGAATGAATGTAAATTAATTAACTAATTAAAAATATAAATAAATAATTTGAGGAAAGGCAATTGTCCTTAACTATTCAGAAATTTATTCAAGGTCTACTGTATACTGTTTAAGGTCGTCAGGAAAATCACGATGTAATTTTCTATGCAAAAATGTGTCATGACTTTCCTGACAATCCAATAGGTACTCCAGGTAGAGAAATGACAGTCCCTTTCTAGTAGAAGACAGACATATAATCCAATACTTTAATCTTTTCCTGCTCAAAACATTCAAATGTTCAGCAAATTCATACATTTTTGCATTTATTTCCTCCCTCTACTTTTCCTTTAATCAGTGATGCTGCATCATTCTGCAGAAATCAGGTTATGGGACTACATTGTGTGTGTGATGACTATTGTACACCATTAATTTTTTTTTTTTGAGAGGTTTTCGCTAGAGGGCGTGTGCGCTGGCCAGAAAGACAGAGAGAGACAGAGAGATAGAAAGCAAGAAATCACCCCCCCCCCCAGGGGGGATGGCCACGCCGCAATCCCTTCTCCTCCATTCTCCTCTTGGGATCTTGGGCACGCACGCACACGCACCCGGCGTGAGTTTAAGCCGCCGGGTCCAGGACTTGAACCGTGGTCGACTATGTGGGAGTCCAGCGACATAGCAATTACGCTAACTGCTGGTCCCCCACCATTAATTTTGAGAACCTCATTTTGATTTTATTTTAAAGAATTACTTTATTTATTTATTTATTTTTAATTGGCTGTAGGGCACATGTGTTCACCAGAGAGAGAAACAGAGATAGAGGGAAAACAAGAAAGCAAGCCACCAGATCTGGGATTCAAACCATGGTCAGTCATGTGGGAATCCAGCACCTTAACCACCACACCACCTGCTGGTCCCAGAACCTCATTTTCCTAATCTTTAAGAATTAGGAAAGAAAACCTTCATTATGGTATGTTGTTCTGAAATTTAAAAGCCATGAAATAAAATATACAAAAATACTCATACATTATAATAGCAGGTACTATATAAAAAATCTTTCAGTCGGTCTGTGTTGCCAGCCATAGGCTCTCCACAACACATCTAGCCAGTTTTTATCAAGGTAAACCAGTTTTTTTTTTTTTTTTTTCTTTTTTTGGAGAGGTTTTTGCTATAGGGCGTGTGCGCTCGCCAGACAGACAGAGAGAGACAGAGAGATAGAAAGCAGGAAATCACCCCCCAGGGGGGATGGCCACGCCGCAATCCCTTCTCCTCCATTCTCCTCTCGGGATCTTGGGCACGCACGCACACGCGCCCGGCGTGAGTTTAAGCCGCCGGGTCCGGGACTTGAACCGCGGTCGACTACGTGGGAGTCCAGCGACATAGCCATTACGCTAACTGCTGGTCCCAAGGTAAACCAGTTTTTAACACAGATTATTTGGATGGACACAATTCTCTTTTTTATGAGTGGTATTTAAATATTCTACATGTCATTAAGAATTTCTATGTATTCCTTGATCCAACTGCATAAACCTTCTCAAATCGCTTTTTATAAACTTTTTCTCTACCTCACCCTCTTTCTCCAGAAAGAGCAATGGCTTAAAATGTGTTACCAACTGTTTTATGTTTGCCGAATCTGGTATTCAGAAAAATATTTTCTCATGTAAAATTAAGTTGACCCTAGGGAACCATACCCAAATAATGTTTAAGCTATTCAAGTATTCTGAATTTGACTTTGACCTCTGAAAACCTTCCCCACCTCAGCCACACCAGGCTCCGATTATCTCAGGACACTCTTCTTAGAAAGGCTAAGTGTGCTAGGGCTTGCAGGGGATGTGGTGGTTAAGCTGCTTGGTTCCCTAGTGGTCAACTGCAGTTCAAGTCCTGGATCTGGTGGCTCAAAAATCATGTTGGGCGAGTGTGTGTGTGTATCTGTGCGCACGCCCAAAATCTTGAGAGGAGAATGGAGAAGGGATTGTGGCATGGCTGCCCCTCCAGGGAGTGATTTCTCACTTTCTCTGTCTCTGTCTCCCTCCAACAAGCACACACCCTACAGGGGAAAAAAAGAGAAAGAGAAAGAAGAAAGAAGAAAGAAAGGAAAGAAAGGAAGAAAGGAAGAAGGAAAAAGAAAGAAAGAAAGAAAGAAAGAAAGAAAGAAAGAAAGAAAGAAAGAAAGAAAGAGAGAGAGAGAGAGAGAGAGAGAGAGAGAGAGAGAGAGAGGGAGGGAGGAAGGAAGGAAGGAAGGAAGGAAGGAAGGAAGGAAGGAAGGAAGGAAGGAAGGAAAGGAATGGGAAAGAAAGAAAGAAAGAAGAAAGAGAGAGAGAGAGAGAGAGAGAGAGAGAGAGAGAGAGAGGAAGGAAAGGAAAGGAAAGGAAAGGAAAGGAAAGGAAAGGAAAGGAAAGGAAAGGAAAGGAAAGGAAAGGAAAGGAAAGGAAAGGAAAGGAAAGGAAAGGAAAAGAAAAGAAGAGAGAAAGAAAGAAAGGCAGGTTAAGTGTGCTAAATAGATTTCCTGTAAACTATTTGATACAAAGAAACAGAGTTTACTGACCAGGTCATAATGATTAACCTTCAGTGTTTCCTTCTGGATAAATGTTTATGATATATTAATACCAAATTTTCTTATATGAATTGGCAACTCAAAATGTCCAAGATTTAAAAATATCAATAATGTCCAGATTAGTAGTTTGGAAAATTCACTGTCGTCTTTTGATTTTCAGAATGCCTGTTTATAATAGCATTTTCAAAGGTGACTAGCTATTTCGTATTTTCTACAGGAGAATATCATTATGGATCTTCAATTATGTAATCATTTTTTTCTAGCCAAATAAACCAACTATCTAAACAGTTACTAGAAGATAGATACCTATCAAAAATTGTTTTACTTTATACATTGTCTGGACAAGAAAGTAATTTTTCAAGCAGAAATAGATGCCTATATAAACTGACAAGCTTTCAAACTATTATAGGGCTCCAATATTTAAGAATAGTCACAGATAATGTCACTTTTTACAGAAAAGTCTTACTTTATTTTGTAAAAAAGTAAAGTTTTGAGTGTATTTACTTTATTCTTTTAAAGCAATGCAAATACAGTGATAAACATGTGAGTAAAAAGTACCCTGCTTTGTGACATATTTTTTAACACACTAAAGGCATACTGTTCACTGAAGGTAGAAATTTGTGATCCAATTGCAAGCATAACACTTAAACACACATAATGGAATCGTCATGAAAAAATAGAGGGCTAATCAAAATATTGTTTAAAAATACTAAACTCAAGTTACGCAGAAATATCACACAAATCACTTTGCATCATAAAAATGACTCTTCAATGGTCATTTCTGAAAAACAAATATTAACTTTAGTTAAAAAATTCAACTTTTACTTGTCTTTTTCAAAGTACTTTCAAAATTTTACTATTCAAATTAAAAATAAGATATTTAACAATATCTTATCCCAGGAAATTCTCTTGTGATGTATATAAATAAATATGCTAATGGAAAAGAGTAAGAAAAGCCAATCTAGGAAAGAAATCAGTTCAATTAAGAGAGTCACAGGGTGATCTTTTTCCCTCCACCTCATTTCTTTTCGTCTTGTCTCCCAAGACTGAGAGTAAATTGTAGGCAGCGCACTTTGATCTGCATTTTCTCTCCCGAATCTCTGGTCGATAGGGTACAGGGAAGCACCAATATCACCCTCCATCTCACCAGACAGGAACATCAAGGCCCAAACCTCAGCCTATCCCTGGGCTGCAACCAGTGCCTAGAATCTGCACTGTTTCAGCAACAAAGAGGACTTCTCTGTTGGTTATTCTGTTGCACTGTTTGGAGTCATTAAAAAAAAAAAAAAAAAAAAAAAAAAGTAGGCTAGAAATTCAATTCAAACTGTCCTTAGACAAGTAATGATTTGAAAGTTCGGAAAATGAGGACCAGTAGATGGCACAGTGGTTAATTTAAGGTGCTGGACTCTCATATGGGCAGTACTGGACCTGGCAACTGAAAACTCCAGCTGCGCTCATGTGCATATGTGCCCCCGACCCCAGGAGGAGAACAGGTGGCCATGCCCCCTGAGAGGTGATTTCCCCGTTTCTGTCTCTTGGTTGCTCACTGTGTTTCCAGCGAGGGTATACACCCTATAGCGAAAATCTCTCAAAATAAGTTCAGAAATGAGAAGTAACTACAGCCCCAACCACCTAAAATCTCCCCTCTTCTTTTCCCACTTCACGCGATTCATTTTCCCTATAATCTTAAATGGAAATAAGTTTCCTCTTTTCTGTCACCAAGAGAGTCATTTATTGCACCAAATGGGTGGAAAGGTCTAGGAGACACACAGGAAGCTGCAAGTTCACCCCTTTATCCATTGTTTACAGTCGGCGAGCCTAAACCGCTGGGAACCTGGGGAGACCCTGGCGGCTCTGGGGAGCGGGCTGGCCCCTCTGTGGTGCAGGTGGGCAGGGAGCGGGCCGGGGCACACAGCGGAGTCCTCCTCAGCTTAATCACTCGCTGGGATGCGGGTCTCTTGTCGGAGAGCTCCTTTGAGAGCTGTGGGGATGTGGTTCCATTCTCAGTGTCCTCTGCCCCACAGGAAGCCTGACAAGACCCAGACGTGCCAGTGCCCACGCGGGGCGAGGTTTGCAGCTGTACAGACCGCGGGGCTGTCTTGGCGCCCCTGCGGCTCTGGGACCAGTTTGCAGCAGCCCGAGTGGAAGTCCGGACGGGGACGGCTGCAGGCACCATGACTGAGGTTGAGTTCTTCACTTTAATCTGGGTGCTGGTGGAGGGGCCCAGAAATCTGACTGGCTTCGGCCCAGCTTTACAGTTCTTGCCTTCTTCCTCTTCATTGAATGTTACCAGTCGCCTAGAAAGAGACACGTGTCATTTTCAGCATTAAGACGTCCCCAAAGTTTACCTCCAGAGTTAACAGAAAGGCTTTTATCCAGAATGAGAGTCAAGCACTTTACGGGTATCAGCCTACCTGATCTCTCATCTCCCACCAAGATCACCGTCTACATGACAAACTTTATAAATGATTACTTTGATTTGAATAAAAACGGTGTCTTAAAATTACACATGGCATGGGACCAGTAGTTAGTGTAATGGCTATGTCGCTGGATTCCCAGGTAGTCAATCGCAGTTCACGTCCCGGATCTGGTGGCTTAAAACTCATGTCGGGCGTGTGTGTGTGCATGCCCAAGATCCCGAGAGGAGAACGAAGGAGAAGGGATTGCGGCATGGCCATCCCCCCTGGGGGGTGATTTCTCGCTTTCTGTCTCTCTGCCTCTGTCTTTCTGGTGTGTGCACGTGCCCTATAGCAAAACCTCTCAAAAAAAAAAAAAAAAAAAAAAAAAAGAGAGAGAGAGAGATGCCGAATTCCCATATAGCTGACTGCAGTTTGAGTCCTGGACCCAGCAGTCTGGAAATCATGCTGTGGATGTATATGTGTATGCCCCAAATCCCAGGAAATGGATGAATAGACTTTGTAAAAATGCAGAGAAAGGAGGAGAAAGGACTGTGGTGTGGCCATCCCCCCTATGGGGGTGATTTCTCACTTTCCCTCTTTTTGTCATGCTCTCTGTCTTTCTCTGGCAATTACATGTATCCTATGCAAAAAGACAAAAAAAGTAAAATAAAAAAATGTGTCTGAAAAACATCTCCATATATTGTCAAATATCCCAAAAGACAAAATCACTCTGAGTTAACAACCACTGATCTTTACCCAAGTATTATTTGCTAACTGTAAGTTCAAATAAATAAATGGACAAAATAAATAACAATAATAAAATTATGATCTTTAAGAAAAAAGATCTTTCTGTCTGTTTGCTTGTTTGTTTGTTTGGAGAGGTTTTCGCTATAGGGCGCATGTGCTCGCCAGACAGACAGAGAGAGACATAGAGACAGAAAGTGAGAAATCACCCCCCAGGGGGGATGGCCACGCCGCAATCCCTTCTCCTCCATTCTCCTCTCGGGATCTTGGGTACGCACACATACGCGCCCGGTGTGAGTTTTAAGCCACTGGGTGCAGGATGCAAACCGCGGTCAACTACGTGCGAGTCCAGCGACATAGCCATTACGCTAACTGCTGGTTCCCAAGAAATAAGATCTGTTTTGATAAGAGATGATAAACTACTGAAAATTGAAGAAGCTTCTCTGAATTTCAGTGAAAGGTACGGAGAAAAGAAAGTAGGCTGATATTCCATAGGGATAATGAATCAAATTCTAGAACTGGTGATAAAAAAATCAGAATATCTGAAGGCCATAAATAAAACCTAGACACTAAAAACAAAATATGATTTTAAGTGTATTTAGAAACAGTGAAAGACACAGATGTGCTAATAATTTCATGAAATACATGAAAATAACATTAAATAAAAATGATATTTGTGGCAGTAGGAGAGAGAACGGAATTCAAAATAAGCCCTGGGAAATTCAAGTATTAAGTCCTAATAGATTTTTCTTACTCTTGCCAATAAAGCCCTGGATTTCACTTTTGTGGAGGAAAAATATTGCAGCATTCTCACTGTGTCCCTTAGCACTTTTTAAATCATGCTCCCAATAAGAGCATAACTACTCACCCATTTTGGAAAATCATCCCCACTCTTTATATAGTTTTGGTAACTTTGTATTTATTGAGATCTATATTTTGATGGTAAGGCAAAATATTCATCTAGGTGATCAATGAGCTTAGTAAGATCAAGATCTATTATTCATTTCCCCTTCATAAATGCAGTAAAAATATCAGCCACAGATTGAAAAATATGTCAAGGAGTCAAGTGGTGGTATAGTGGTAATACAACTGGACCCACATGGCAAAGGTCCTGGGTTCAGGTCCTGGGACCTCCCTGAGTAAGCCGACATGCATGCCTGCCTGTGATTTGCGCCATCTGGGCCTAGGGATAGCTGTAGTGTGGAAGCCCTGTTGTGGTGGCTGTCTCCATGTCTCTTTCTCTGTCATGAAAGAAATGAATGAATAGACTTTTAAAAAATGCACAGAGAACCTCTTCCGAATTGGGGCCATATGTCGCAGATTTCCAAGTAATGGCCGCTCTTCCAGAGTCCAACACTCTATCAACTCATGAGGCACCCTCCAGTAGCTGACACCTGAAAGATAAAAAGATGTAATTAAGAGAGCCACTGTCCACTGAAAATGGTGAGCAACACTTTTGTATAAGTCCAGTCAAAAAGACTTTGGGGTGGGGCCAGCAGGTGGCATAGCAGTTAAGGCACTGGACTCCCAAATGGTCAACTGCAGTTCGAGTCTCAGACTCAGCATCTTGAAAATCACACAGGGCACCTGAGCATGTATGCCCAAAATCCTGAGAAGAGAATGGAGGATAAGAGACTGTGATGGGGCCATCCCCTCTGGGGGTGATTTCTCACTTTCTCTCTCTCTGTCTCTCCAGTGAGCACATGCACCCTATAACAAAAATCTCTCAAAAAAAAAAAAACTTTGGGGTTCATGCCTCTCAGCTGATGGAGGATGTACACAGCATGAACAGGAAGAACTCACAAAGAGCCAGACAGGAGAAGGGCATAGCTCATGACTGGGATCTAAGAAGAGCTGGCCCAGTCCCCCTTGTGCCACTGATTAGCTGAGAACACTCAGCAGGTCATACGCGTGCCCAGGGCAGCTGACTGTGTGCTGGGAAAGGGCACAGGCTCTGGCCAAGACTACTACTCTCGCTCATTAACCATGTAACTCTGAGAAAGTTCCTTTTCTGAGCCTAAATGTTCTCATCTATGAAATGATGACAATAATAGTAGGTATCTCACAGGACCGTTGAGATGATTAAATGACTTAATAAATACAAAGCACTCAGAACAGGGTCTAGCACAGACTAATAAATTTCAGGTGCCTTTAATGTCGGTTACAGTGTTGGTAGCAGCATCAGTACCATACAGTGGAGCTTGTGTTAAATGTGTCCTATTTCATTGGGTTGCTTTAACCTTCAAATTGGATGAATTTGTGAACCACTCTATACATGACAACCACTGACAACATGTGATATCACTACCCTAAAAGGACCTTTTCAAACAAGAATATTATGAGTTAAGGTGTTAGGCCCAGATCCCTGTCAAAGTCATTTTAATTTTAAATCTGATGTGCTTCTGATTGAAAGCTAAAAATGTATTCTGCGAGCCTCAAAAAACAGTATGCTAATGAAAAGAAACCCAACATAAAAGATCCCGTATGGTATCATTCCGCTCATATGAAATATCCAGAGTAGGTCAATCCATTGAAATAGAAAGCAGACAGGTAGCTGCAAGAGAGAATGGAATAGAGAAGAACTGCTTAATGGGTACAGGGTTCCTTTTGGGGAGATGAAAATGTTTTGGAATTAGATGGAGATAACAGTGGCACAACTTGTGAAGGCATGAAATGCCACTCAAATGGATGCTTTAAGCTCATTCATTCTAGTTACATAATTTTCACCTCAATTTTAAAAGAACCACCATTTTACAAAGGTTTTCAAATTGATGTTGAGGTCTGGTCCTGTAGCACAGGTTAGGCCTTGTGCTTAGAGAGCTGGATCCCACATGGCCAACCAGAATTCAAATCCTGGCCCTGGTAGCTTGAAAAACATGTCAGATTGACTTTTCTTCTCTTTGTCTCTCTCTGGAGAGTACACGTGCCCCATGACTAAATAAATAAATAAATAAATAAATAAAGATACTAACTAAAAATTGCATGGCAGTTAGGAAAAAAAGAAGCATAACTGAATAAGTCCCAAGAATGAATTCGGTGTCTTCTTTTTATCATTAAAGTTCTGACAATAACAAACCTGGCATATAATTATATATAATAAATACGCCTGATAACTCAACTCCATGAACCTCATTTTAAGACAACAACATTCTGTAACTGTTCAGTCATGCTCCAAAATTGCTATAGGCTACAAATATATTCCTAAATCTTGTCCATTAAGTTTTTCTTTAAAAAAAAATAAAAGTCAGATTAAGATATAATTTGAATAGGGGATTAAACAGATGGCATAATGGTTACTTCGCTGGACTCCCACATGGTCTACCATGGTTCAAGTCCCAGACCTGATGGCTTAAGCCTCACACCAGGTGCATGTGCGTGCACACCCAGGATCCCGAAAGGAGAAGGGACTGCAGCATGGCCAGCCCATCTGGAGGGTGATTTCTTCCTGTCACTCTTTCTCTTTCTGTCTCTCTGGCCAGCACACATGCCCTATACCAAAAATCTCTCTCTAAATTAAAAAGAAAAAAGATATAATTTGAATAAAATAAAATTCATCCTTTTTAGGTATGCATTTCAATGAGCTTTGACAATGCATAAGGTCATATACCCATACAGCCACAATCAAGAACATTTCTATCACTCCAGAAAGTTCTTTTGTACTCTTCTGCAATCAGTGCTCCCCTTTCCATTCTCTTGTTTTGCCTTTTCCAGAATGTTGTGTGAATGAACCACATGCTACGTAGCCCTTTGCATCTAAATTCTTTGCATAATGAAGCTTCCTCCATTCTGATGTCTGTATCAATGTTTCTTACATTGCTGAGTAGTATTCCATCGTATGAATATATCATCACGAGTTGTTTAAATAACTTTCATTTTTCCTACCTATAAAATAATGCATACTCTGGGACCAGCAGCTGGCATTATGGCTATGTTGCTGGACTCCCATGTAGTCGACCACAGTTCAAGTCTCGGACCTGGTGGCTTAAACTCATACCGGGCACGTGTGCATGTGTGCCCAAGATCCCAAGAGGAGAATGGAGGAGAAGGGATTGGAGCATGGCCATTCCCCAGGGAGGGGGGTGATTTCTCTCTTTCTGTCTCTCTGTCTCCCTCTGTCTTCCTAGCGAACATATGTTATTGATGTGACCTGATAAATGATTTCCCAAAAGAGTTTTATCAATATTTACTTTTGACAGGAATATATGAAAGACTTTTACTAATCTGGTATAGTTCTCATTTAATATATATTTCACCAATATATTTATTGGCGGAAATAATCACTGTAATCCGTTCTATGACTGGACCTCCTGAACACATTTATTTCTTTTTCTTGGAATTCTGTGGTCACAAATCTTAACTTTTTGGAGGTGAGAGTGGAGGTGTATTTGTGCATATGTGTGGCCCTTTAGACATGGTTTCACTGTGCCGCGATCCTCCTGCCTCAGACTCCTAAATGGCTGGGCCACAGTACATTACTACCACACTTGGCTCTTTTTAGACAGGGTCTCACTATGCTGTCCACGCTGACCATAAGCATATGATCCTCCCGCCTCAACCTCCTGAGCAGCTAAGACTATAGGTACATGCTGCCATGCTCAGTTTTTCAGGGTGGGCCAAAAATCAAATCTGGGCCTCTAAAGTAGCCTCACTCAGTAGCAGTGTCCAATACACAGCGGCAGGGCCTGCACATTTTTTATAGTAGAAGTCGAGCTGATTTTCTAATCAATTTAAATAAACTCTCTCCATATTAAGGATAGTCTACATTTTTATGCTGTTGTTTATTAGTCTTTTAAGTTCATTTATAATTTTCATGTTTTAAAGTTCTTAATACTTTAAACATCATGTAACCAAATTTATCAATCTTTGGCTTTATGATTTCTTTTAAGTTTATAAAAAAATTTTTTAAGTTTATTAAGAAATCAATTATTTGCTTAAATGTTCTTTTTGTTTATTATAGTTTCTTTTTTCATTCATGAGTCTACCTGGGACTACTTTGATAAAATGTTTCGAAGTTAGAGTTTTATTTTTCCTCACAAGCATATTTCTCAATTACTAGTCAAATAATCTATACTTTTCCCACAGGTATTTAATACCTTTTTATTACAAAGCATTTTTTAAAAATTGTATTGCTATAGGGCATAGACGCTCATGGGAGAGACAGAGTCAGAAAGAAGGAAAGTGAGAATTTACTCTCCCGGGGGGATGACCACATCACAATCCCTTCTGTTCCACTTTCCTCTTGTGATTTTGGGCATGCACACATTTGCACCCAGGATGATTTTCAAGTCACCGGGTCCAGGACTCAAACATTGGGGTCAGCCATATGGGATCTAGCACCTTAACCACCGTATCACCTGCTGACCCTAATAAATAGCATTTTTATCCTTCTAATTTTATTGGAGTATCTCTTGATCTATATTCTATTCTTTTTTTTTTTTAATTGCCAGAGGGCATGTGCACTTGCCAGAGAAAGATAGAGATAAAGGGAGAAAGCACCTCCAAACGGAGCATGGTTATGCCATAACCTCTTCCCCTCCATATCTCCATTCTGTGGGTATTTTAGGCATATACACATGTGCCCAGTGTGTTTTCAAGCTGCCAATTCTGGAATTCGAACCACTGTTGGCCATGTGGTATCTGCCTCCCTTAACCACTAAGCTACAGCGCCAGACTAATCTCTGTTCTATTCATAAACCAGAAAAACATGGCTTTTATTATTATAGATCTAGAGAATGTTTTACCACCAAGTACCGTTAGACTCATCCACCTAATTACTTCTACTTCCCAAAATGTTCTTGGCTATTTTGCCTGTTTATTCTTTCAGAGGAATTTTAGAATCAATTCCTCAATATTCCCCAAAAATTGACAATTTTATAATTTGGTAGGAATTGTGTTAAACTACAATTTAATCCTCTCAAAACTGATATCTTTATAATATTCATATTTCCCATTAAGGACCATGGTGTGTCTCATCATTATCCTCAGGTCTTTTTTTATGGTTGAATGATAGATGGATAGATGGGTGGATGGATGGATGGATGGATGGGTGGATGGATGGGAGGGTGGATAAATACATTTAGCAGTTTTCATAAAAGACCCAAGGGCAGACTTAGATATTTTAAGCTTGATGTATTGCTATTGTGAATGGGATTTCTCCCTAAACTTCTAATTGATTTATCCTGCTGATTCTTTGTATATTTATATTGTACCTCACTAGTTTAACCTACTAAACTCATCATTTTAAGTGATTCTTTCCTGTTTTCTAAAAAGATATTATCCTACAAATAACAGTAACTCTGTCTTCTCCCTCCCAGCCATTTTTGCTCTTACTTCTGCTTCCTGTCTTCTGGATATCCACGGGCCTTAGAGTTTGTTAAAATAACAATGATGCTTCACACACACTTTTGAAAAAGCTAAAATCAGTAGCAGGCTTTGTAAAGTTAGGGATCCCAGTTTTCCACTGTAGCTTCCTAAGTTAGTGGAGAAAGAAGTGAAGCCAGGGCCCTCTCGAAGCCTCCTGGGCATCCTGCCAGTCCAGAGACACAAAAGAGCCACAGAAAACGCCATGGGGATTTGTTCGTGAACTCGAGCGTAAGTGTCTCAAAGTAAATGACATCTAAAGTAATAAGCTTAAAGACGCCATCCTGCCTGCTGGAGGAGATCAATGCAAGACAAACAGAAGGAAAAGTGATGAGGGCAAAGTTGAAGAAGGGAAAAAGGGATGGTACCAACACTCCCCATGAAAGAGAAACCGCTGATACAGAGTTTTTTTAAAGTCTCTTCCTCTCTTCATTCTTATGTGAGTGACACACTGTCTCTACAAGCTTTGAAGATAATTTGAGGACTGGGATGATCTTATTGATCTTTGGATCCAAGTTTAGGACTGATTATAGTGCTAACCCTAACGGACATTAAATACATGCATGCTAATTAAGAAAAAAAAACTTAGGCATAGAACACATAATCCTTAAGTAGCATGCACTTCTTGAGACTCAGTTTCCTTACATATAAACTAGGAATAATGGGGCAACCCACGCCTGGTGGTCAAGGGAGCCAGATCTCACATGACTGATAATGCAGTTCAAATCCCAGGCCCCGCAGCTTGAAAAACATGCTGGGCATGTGTGCATGTGTGCCCCAAATTCCAAGAGGATAGAGAAATGGTAAAGAAGGGATTATGGCATGACCACACCCGACTGGGGGTATGCTTTCTCCCGCTCCCTCTCTCACTGTCTCTGTCTCTCTCTGGCAAGTGCATATACACTCGACCAAATTAACAAACAAACAAATAAAATGATAAAACAGGAATGATAAATAGCATACAGGGTTGTTTAGGAATGAGAGATACTAAATGTAGACCACTTATCACAGTGGAGATTAAACAGCATTGTGTCACCTCTTACTGAGCAATTTAATAAAAATGGTTAATTTTTTTTTTTTTTTTTTTTTTTTTTTTGGAGAGGTTTTTGCCATAGGGTGCGTGTGCTCGCCAGAAAGACAGAGAGAGACAGAGAGACAGAAAACGAGAAATCACCCCCAAAGGGGATGGCCATGCCGCAATCCCTTCTCCTCCATTCTCTTCTCGGGATCTTGGGCACGCACACACACGCACCCAGCGTGAGTTTTAAGCCACCAGGTCCGGGACGCGAACCGCGGCCGACTACATGGGAGTCCAGCGACATAGCCATTACGCTAACTGCTTGTCCCAAAAATGGTTAATTTTCAAAGTAGTCATTTAAAGGTTATTTTCATTGTTTCACAGAGGCTCTTGAGACATCTTCCCTAGAATTATTTTCATTTTCATTTTCTCTTCTCTGGCTTGATTATATATTTTACACTTAATATAGAAGTATACTTCTAATGCCAGGTACATGGTAGCTGCTAAATAAATTCCTGCTTAATTGAACTAAACCAGTACAAGTAACAGAAGCATACTTGAGATTACTGAATTATAAACCTTTAGTAATATCTAGTAAATCATGGACTTTAAAGATAATTACAAGTAAATGGCCTCAAAATTACCAGGAGGTGACAAAGACCTAGATATCCTCCAGAACAAAACAAAACAAAAAAACAAACAAAAACGCAGTACTTGAGCCTACGTTGTCTTAAGAGAAAAGTCCACCGGCTGCCAGGATGTAAAGGAATTGCACTGTACCTTTTCCTTCCCAAGCATCAAAGGCATCCATCATTTTCTTCAACTCTGCTACCGAGTAATAGCTCCAAATGTACTGCACATTATTTCCCGCCTCTCTACAAATATTGCAAAAAGTAATGAAAATATACTGCCTGGGTATGCGTTCATATATACAGCTAATAGACATAGGAATGCTTGTTTGTTACAAAAAATACATAGGCACTGAGGAGTTGTTCTGTGACACACATACATATGCACTGATAAATACGCATATATATGTATATAAAATACAGCATACATAACATATGTCATATACTAACCTATGTTTGGTCTCATTTTATCATAAGATAGTATTGTTAATTCCACAATATAGACCAGGGAGACAGATCAATACATCTTCAAAATCAAGTTTTTTTAAACTCAGGTATCTCCCATAAAGTTAATAAAGATTCAACTTTGATTAAAAGTTTCTAGCATTATGCTAGGTGCTTATGTATCTTACATAGACGTATCCTGTAAAGAATTCAGCAGCTGATGCCACATTTGATCATCTAAAAAAGTAAGTTTAAATGGTCATATATTAGTTGCTAATATGTGACCCAATCCATCTACCACAATACTAAAAAACAAAACAAAACAAAGAAAAAACAAACAAAAACAACAAAAAAAAACACAAAACACCAGGTTGCTAAGTGAATTGACCGGTATAAAAAAGATTATGTTGGGGCCAGCAGGTGGCATGGTGGTTAATGGCACTAGACTCACACATGGTTGATAGCGGTTCAAGTCGTGGACCTGGCGGCTTGCTTTCTCACTTTCCCTCTCTCTCTCACTCTGTTCCTCTCTAGTCAAATTAAAATTAATAAATAAAGTTAAATAAAATAATTCTTTTTAAAAACAAGATTACATGAAAAGTATAAAGAGAATAACTCATAATAAATTAACATATGCAAACAAGGAATTCTAACACTGGCAGGCACCTGGGAATTCCTTCCTCATTTCTCAGAAGAGGATACCAAGGTGCTTGGCCCTGGATCTCTTAGCAGCTTGCTGACTTTGGGCCAGTGCTTCTGTCCCCTGCATATAGTCTAGGAGTCACCAGGCATGTGACGTGGCTCTCTCAATTGAGAACCACTTAACTAGACCACACAGATGACCTATACCTTACACATATGGGAAATGGTCTGAATTATAATCGCTCATGAGGCAGGTCTCTCTCAACAGTTACCAGGACTCACTCTGTCTACTGACAGGTGCAGAGGGTATTTTCCAGTTGAGCATAACACAATATTCCATTCATAACACCTCTTAAAAGAGATCAAAACTTGTTTTGTTCCTTTTCACATTTAAATTTGGACGTACCTTTTAAAAATGCTTTTACTGTGAATTCTTCCTCCCAGCTGCTTATCAATAGCATCTGTTCCATCAGTCTTTGTGGCATACACTCCAATAACTCTACTCTCACAGCTCGCACCAGATGTGTTCAGATAGTGGAGAACCCAAACTGTTGGTTTATTGCAAACTAAACCATACGAATCACAGAAGTCTGTTAAAGCCTATAGCAAAACATATATATATATATATATTAAATTCAAAACAACTGGAATTTAATTCTGGAGTAAAATAAAAATGAATTTGTTCTATTACTCTCATGCAAAGATATAGTTGGTCATAAGGGGAATAAAAGCTTATAAACTTCAACCTAGATTTTATGCCTTTAAAAACACAACATGAGGGACCAACAGGTGGCGTAGTGGTTACATCGCTGGACTCCCATGTAGTTGACTGTGGTTCAAGTCTTGGACCTGGCAGCTTAAAACTCATGGTGGGCATATGTGCGTGCATGCCAAAATCCTGAGAGGAGAATGGAGGAGAAGGGATTACAGTGTGGCCATCCCTCCTGGAGGGTGATTTCTTGCTTTCTGTCTCTCTGTCTCTCTCTGTCTCTCTGGCAAGCACACACACCCTATAGCAGAAGTCTCTCTCAAAAAACAAACCATAAAACCTAACATGGAGGAGGGGTGGGGGGCAATCACAAAAAGTATCACATAAAAACCCAATGTCTGGGACCAGCAGTTGGCATAATGGCTCTGTCGCTGGACTCCCATAGTAGTCGACTGCGGTTTGAGTCCCAGACCTGGTAGCTTAAACTGACACTAGGCATGTGTGTGTGCATGTCCAAGATCCTGAGAGGAGAATAAAGAAGAAGGGATTGCAATGTGGCTATCCCCCCTGGGGGGGTGACTTCTTGCTTTCTGTCTCTCTCCCTCTCTGACTTTTTGGCGAGTGCACGTGCCCTATAGCAAAAAAAAAAAAAACTCTCAAAAAAAAAAATACTAGGGACCGGCAGGTGACATGGTACTTAAGGAGCTGGACACTCCCACAAGGCCAACCATGGTTCGAATACCAGATCTGGTGGTTTGCTTTCTCACTTTCCTTCTCTCTCTTTCTGTGGTCAAATTAAAATAAATGAATGAATAAATAAAGTTGGATAAATAATTATAAAAAATCATTTAAAAATAATAAAACCCAATACCTTTTCATCTGCAGTATCTTTTTCCACATAGAAATTCTTTATTGAGTCATTGGAAAAGTCATGACACATTTTTGCATAGAATATATCATGACTTTTCTGATGACCCAATATTTCTTCCTCCTTTGGCTTATAACATCCCCCTTTAAATTAAAAATCTACAGTAGCCATCCACTGCCAATATATCACTTTTAATTTTATATTCATATAACAACTATTGAATAAAAGTTAGACCTTTTTCTTGTCCTTTGTAATATTTTCTCCCAAGTTGCCTATTTGACTCAACCCTCCATTTACTCCCTATTGTCTAGCCCGATAGTTGATCCTTACTTTTAACTCCAAATTCCAATCATGGACTACCCAGATTAACTTGTTCTTTTTTATTGTGAGAGATATGAATATATGAACTTGATGCATACTGCCTGAATTCATTTGGTATTTATCCATCTACTCATTCACTCACTTAACAGCTAAGTACCTACTACGGACCTAGAGACATAATAGTGAGTGATAGACAGGGTCCCAGACATGCAGAAGACAGACACCAGCATGCTGTGTAAGAAGTGTCACCAGCGAGTCAACAAGGTTCTACAGGCACGTAAGCCTCAGTGGTGTGGCAAGGACCTTCTCTGGGGTAGAAATGGCATTATTGCCATAGGCATCCTGAGGATAGGCACATCTGCCTGTTTTGAATAATTCATTGAAATACCCCCCCTCCCCCAAGTGTCTGGAATAGTGCCTGACACAAAGGAGGTGTCTAGTATGCACTGCCTCAGTGACTGAAAATAGGGCCCTAACACATCTTACACTTTCATTCAATATTGTGATCTAATGCCTGCATTGGTTATTAACTTTACTTATACATCTCTACAAACTCCAACTATACAACAAACCATTCAAGAACTGGATGTCGTGTTTTTTGGTGTCTCACACTGTCCTTTGTAATTCATATATTTTACAAAGATTTAAAATAAGTATGATAAGTATGTGCTGGTTGACAGAATGAATGTAGGCATACCATGTTGTTTTTAATTACAAACCAGGAATGAATGACTACAGATGAAGATGCATATTAACTCTTCCACCTTCTAGCCTGGCTTTTGTAGCCCCATTCTGCACATATGGTAAATTGCACTAAAAGTCTATTATTTAACAATTCAATTTAGAAATAACTTCAGTAGCAGAATCCACAAACCCATGCAAATTCCTGAAGGAGAACTGGAATCAAATTAACTTTCTCTTCATGCCTCACTTCTAATAAACAATCACCTAGCTGCTTACTTCCTAAACAATGACACCTGAATCAGAGCACTTAAACAGTTCACATCCCTTTCACTAGCAACAATTATCTAGGACAAACATTTTTTAGATGCTAATTAATAGCAAATAAAACACTTATAAATAAGACAAAAACAGATAATGGAGCCTTTTCAAGTCATGCAAGAATTCTTAAAAGTGTGATTTAAAACAGAAACATCTTAAAAAAAGATTTACCTGTCAAAGTGAATTAATCAAACTAATGGTGCAACTTAACAAACTGCCTCTCTCATTAAATTAAGAAAGATTTTTATCATTTATCAAGATCATTCTTTTAAAGAAACCATTTTAGTAAATAAAATAATGCCACTGTACTCTTACATAGCATGTGACTTCTCTTAATTTAAAAAGAACTTCGGCAGAATAGTCCTATTTAAAAAAAAAGCTATCAAACAGTGTTAAATTCCTTCAATGAGGAATATAAACTTAATAAACTTTTAAGTGGCAATGTAAAATACTTGCCTAAAACAGAATTTTGGCTTAGTGGTTAAGGGAGTCAGATCCCACGTGGCCGACCGTGATTCAAATTAAGACACCCCGCTTAATAAAAGTGCACAGGCATGCATGTGCTTGCATGCCCCAAATCCACAAGAGGAAGAAGTGGAGATGGATTATGGCATAACCTTGCTTCACTGGAGGGTGCTTTATCTCTTTCTCTCTCTCTCTCTCTCTCTCTCTCTCTCTCTCTCTCTCTGGCAAATGAACGTGCCCTCTGTCAATTAAGGAAAAAAAAAAAAAGGAGTGCGCCAGCCCACGGCATGGTTGTTAAGGTAGCTGGATCTCGCGTGGCTGACTGCACAGTTCCAGTCCTGGACCTAGTGGCTTGAGAAACAATGGGCACATGTGCATGTGTGTCCAAAATCCCAAGAGGAGAAGGAATTTCAGCATGACCATTCCCCACGGGAGGTGCTTTCTCACTTTCCCTCTCTCTCTGTCTCTCTCCACCAAGTACACGTACCTTCTAGCAAGTTTTTGAGAAAATAAGTTTAGGTCATGATGACATATTTTTCTATGTAATAATGAATCATAATAATGACTTTCCTGACACCCCAACAGTAGTAATTAAATGTTCTAGGACTAGCAAATGGCATAACGGTTACATTCCTGGGCCCCCACGTAGTCAACCGCAGTTTGAGTCCCAGACCCAGCAGTTTAAAACTCATACCAGGCATGTGTGTGTGCATGCCCAAAATCCCAAGAGGAGAATGGAGGAAAGGGGATTGTGGTGTGGCCATCCCCCCAGAGGGTGATATCTTGTTTTCTGTATCTCTCTATCTCACTACTAAGCACACACTTCCTATAGCAAAAATCTCTCTCTAAAAAAAAAAAATGTTCTTCAAAAAGTATAAAAATTGTCTCAAGTTTGGTTTATGTGACAACATAGACTTTGTAAAATAATACATATTGCTTTGTGTATAATAAATATATGCTTTTTATTAAACTTAAGAAAATGCCAAGACCTTTTTAAGTTCTATATTTGACCTTAAAGAATATGTCTCCATTTCATTGGCCAAGTGGTCAGACAGGCTGTATGGATAAGGAATGCCAAAGTAATCAGCCTCTTCCTGTAGGGCAATGCGGGTTTGCTCGTCTGCAGGAATCTGAACTTCTCCATGAAGATAATCCAAAAGGTATTTAAACAGATGTCCATCACGGTCAATAACACAAGCACCTAAAAAACATTCAGTTCCAAAATGACTGCATAGATTCATATGGCAAACAACAGAACTTCAAGTCAAACTAGGTCTGAAAACTTCTACGATTAGAAACGTTTCTTTCTCCTAAGAAAGTTAATTCCTAATGTTCAAATAGGTTTAGTCAATTAAACTAAGCTAGACTTTTGGCTCTTTATTAGACCACCAAATATGATACGCTAGCAAACCTCACCTTAAAAATAGGTCATATTCTGGGACCAGCAGATGGCGTAATGATTACGTTGCTGGACTCCCACATGGCCGACTGGGTTCCAGTCCCGGAACCAGGGGCTTGAAACTCACACTGGGCACATGTGCGTGCATACCCAAAGTCCTGAGCGGAGAATGAAGAAGGGACTGTGGCGTGGCCATTTCCACCTCCCCCTGAGGGGGGTGATTTCTCACTTTCTATCTCTTTGTCTCTGTCTCTTCAGTGAGCACACACGCCCTATAGCAAAAATCTCTAAAAAAAAAAAAAGTGATATTCTCAAATTGAATGTGAGTCAGTTGACGATATCAGTATATTTCTATAACACTGCACATAAATCTGAACACAGATTTATCATCAGAGTTACCACATTTGGTTGTGTGGTGTATTATGTACACTGATGCCAAACCAAGGAAGTAAGGAGGCTGAAAGAAAGCCAGGGTTTGGAGCACCGAGCCATGTACCCTGGCATAGAACTGTATCTTCCCAGATAAAAGGGAACCCTCTTCTATAATCTCTGAAGAGAATGCACAGGTTAACGGTAGACCCCTGTATTCTCACCCACCACACAGGAAAAAGTATTCAGAGACCCATCTGGTACTCTGGGTGAGTGACTACATTCCCATGATGGCTATGGCAAAGCCAGAGATCTCAGACTTCTTGCAGAAATGGAAGCTCCCCCCAACTTCAGTCTCAGGATAAGTGTACAGAGCTGCTTACTAAATGGGGCTCACAGGTGCTATGTCCAGTGTTTGTATGTCAGCAACACTATAAGTGGGTTCCCAGGTCCAGACATGCCGTATGTTCGGAACTGTTAGTTTAGTCCCTATGTACTATGAGAACCTAAACTTCAAAGTAAAGAAATGTCATTTTAGGGACCAGCAGTTGGTGTAATGGCTATGTCACTGGACTCCCACGTAGTCGACCGTGGTTTGAGTCCTGGACCCAGTGGCTTAAACTCACGCCGAGCGCATGTGCATGTGTGCCCAGGATCCCGAGAAGAGAATTGAGGAGAAGGGATTGTGGCCTGGCCATTCCTCTGGGGAGTGATTTCTCGCCTTCTGCCTCTCTGTCTCTGTCTTTCTGGTGAGTGCACATGCCCTATAGCAAAAAAAGTCTCCAAAAAAAAAAAAAAAAAAAAGGAAAAGAAAAGAAATGTCATTTTGGCACTACTCTGTAATAAAAGGCATTTCTTAAATGATTTAACAGAATTTTAAAAACACCACCACCTGGCCCCACTGCAGGGGTGCATACTACTAAAATGCTGTGCTCCATGGCATTGTACCCCTAATCCCGCAACTCCACAAGGTTGAGGCAAAAGGACTGCCAACTCAAAACTGGCTGAGAGAGCCCATCTATAATAAAACAGAGCCAGGTTTATGGCACACATCAGCAGTCCCAGCCTGAGGCTCAGTCAGGATAGAGAATGACAAGACTCTGACTTTAACAAAACAAAACAACTTCTGCACTGGGTTACTCAATAGTTCCTTTTTCCTTTTGATTAGCTCAGAAAAGAAGGAACTGTAAAGGCAACACTTAGGGGCAAGAAAGAAAACCCAGTCTCTGCTTACCATCTCTTCACCAGTAACCTTTCTGCTCAAGTGGACATCAGCTCACATACCTGTCATTGGTGATTTTACCATTCCCTCAACTGCCATTTATCAGGCAAAGCAACCTCCCAAGACCTGGGGTTATCAAAAGTAAAACAGCCCCCTATGTTTAAGACTCTTCAGTCCGTTTCTTTTAAGGCAAAACCAGGAGTTCTGGATTTGGGGCTCATGGGTAGTGCAGAAAAGTAGTGCAAACATTGATGAAGTTTCTTTATAACCAGGAATCAATTAGTGAATCTAATAACTCTTGTGTATTACATTCTTCTGATAAACCCAGCTCTGGTCTTCGGCTACGGTGACTGATGGTACCACTGCACTGCCATTTTCTCAGCCACCCATCATGTCAGCCCACACTACAAGACCACACAGCATGGCTAGGTGGAGAATGCAACACTAACTCCACACTGACCACGAATGCTCTGTCAACTGTGAAGGCAGCTGCCTTCTCCAGAGAAATACATTTTTTAATGTGAAGAACACACAGAGAAATTAATATATTTAATCAACTTCAATACCACCCATGACCTTTAAGACACAGTCAAGTCCCACTAAGTAGGTCATGGTTGGCCTTTGGTCACTCTCACTTCTTAGTTAACTTTTAGCAACAATATCACAGAGTTTAGAAACTGGTATTTAATTTATCCAGGTACTTAATGACTCTCCATGTAGTTCTAATAATCTCAGTTACATTCCATTAAAATCAGGACACAGGGAATTGAAACTAGAATCCTGTTCTAACGAATATTCATGATCATGCTTCTAGATTTTAGACATTTACCTGATTCATCTGTCTTTAGTGGAAAACGACCACTGAACATAGACGCCAGCATAGAGTCCTTAAAGCGGCACAAGGACTCACGTCGGGCTGTGTAAACACAGCCTCCCACGTTCAGCCGGAGAATATCCACCACCTCTTCTTCTGCCTTGGGGCCTTCCATTGCTCCCAAATACCTGAATTTTTGCCTCACGACACTTCTAGATATTCAAAACAATGGCAGTCCCAGTATGCCTCTGTAAAAACAAAGGACAGTTATCGCTGACACTTTCAATAATAAAAAGGTGACAAAATAAACACATCTTCATGTGAATTAAAATAAATTCCTCAGTACTGAAACTACTGAATGATGGATTTTATGTAAGTTGAACGAAGTTTTAATTACACGGAAAAGCTCAAAAATATTGGCTATGAGGATTCATAAAAAGTAATAAACCATTACCATCCAAATCATAGCTGTTGAAATGACTGATTAAAGAGTTAGACAAGGAAGAGCCAGCAGATGGTGTAGTGGTTACGTCATTGGATTCCCACATGGCTGACTGTGGTTCAAGTCTGGGACCTGGTGGCTTGAAAATCATGCCGGGTGCATGTGCATGCATGCTTAAGATCCCAGGAGGAGAATGGAAGAGAAGGGATTGTGGTGTGGCCATCCCTCTGTGGGGGGTGATTTCTCACTTTTCCTCTCACTGTCTCTGTCTCTCTCTCTCACTCTGTCTCTCTCTCCCCGGTCAGCACGCACGCTCTAAGGCAAAAATCTCTTTAAAAAAATTTTAAACAAGGGACCAGTAGGTGATGTAGTGATTAAAGGTACTGGAGTTCAGTATGGCCAAACACAGTGTGAGTCCCAGACCCAGCAGCTTGAATATCACACTGGGTCCCCATGCACGCATGCATGCCTAAAATCCCTAAAGGAGAATGGAGGAGAAGGGATTGCGGTATGGTCATCCCCCCCTGGGGATGAGAGGGGGCGATTTCTGATTTTTCCTCTCATTGTGTCACCCTGTCTCTTTCTCTCCGGAAAGCACAGGCACCCTCCAAAAAAGAAAATAAAGAAGATAATGCATAGTCTGCCACATATAAAGTAAAAGAGAGGTGGGACCAGCAGATGGTGTAATTGTTACGTCGCTGGACTCCCATATAGTAGACCACAGTTCGAATCCTGGGCCCAGTGGCTTGAAACTCATGCCAGGCACGTGTGCGTGCATGCCCAAGATCCCAAGAGGAAAATGAAGGAGAAGAGATTACAGCATGGACATCCCCCCTTGGGGGGTGATTTCTCACTTTCTGTCTGTCTGTCTCTGTCTATCCAGTAGACACACCCAATAGCAAAAATCTCTCTTAAAAAAAAAAAAAAAAAAAAGCTAAAGGTGAGGTGTGTTTATGATCTTTGTTATTCGCATATCTTTTTTTTTTTTTCACACTAGAGGGCATGTGTGCTCACCAGAGAGAGAGAGAGACAAAGAGGAAGAGGAGAAAGCACCCATCATGGGGACTGGGCATGTCACAGTCTCTTCTCCATTTCTCTTTCCTTTCAGGATTTTGGGCACATATGCACACATGCCCAATGTGTCTCTCAAGCCTCCAGATCTGAGACTCTAACTGTGCAGTCAGCCATGTGGGATCCGACTGTCTCAACCAGGTCACAGAGCCAGCCCATTCACATATCTTTTTAACTGTAAGAAGCCTGAGAGAGCTGTCTAGACTAGAGCTGTCCTCTACACGGCAGAGATCAATATGTATTATGCAATTGAGCTGCTAGGCTTTACAACTTACTAGCTCTGGGACCTTGGGTAAATTACACACCTTTCCCTTCTTGCTTCCTCATCTATAAAATAGATGCACTCATAGTTCCTACCTCAAACGACTACCAGAGGAGTAATTAACAGAACATATAAAAAGCAAGTATAATAGTCTGTGGCTCAGAGTAAGTACTCAATAAATGATAAATATTATGAATAATGACATAAATTTTATCATAAGTATATAATGAGATACTTAATATTGACTCTGGAGAGTTCAGGAAACAAAGGAGCAGTAATTATTAACAAGGATAATTGTAACTCTTAACTTAGGTAACTAAAGAATGTATAATTTATCAACAGAGATCAGAATTCTATGTCTACCAATAACCAGTCTGGTCTAGACTTGTAAATAACACCACAAAACCATGAAGCTTTGGGGAAAGTTTTAAATGTTTGATTTCCTAATCCATTCTGGAGATTAAATTACTGCTGACTGGTATTTCTGGAAAAAATACTGTGAAAAAAAGGTACTGCCTTGGGACCAGCAGTTGGTGTAATGGCTATGTCGTTGTACTCCCATGTAGTTGACTGTGGTTAGAGTCCTGGACCCAGTGGCTTAAACTCACACCGAGCGTGTGTGCGTGCGTGCCCAACATCCCAAGAGGAGAATGGAGGACATGTAGCTATCCACCCTGGTGGGTGATTTCTCGCTTTCTGTCTCTGTCTCTGTCTCTCTGGTGAGTACATGCACCCTATACTACAAACCTCACAAAAAAAAAGTTACTACCAAATATTGAAAATCTGCAGTACCTACACATTTCATATCAAGTTTAAAATGGTATGAAGGCTCATTTTACTTTCACTAAGTGATTAAGATCCTTCTGTAGATGCTCCATTTTTGCCGGTCCTCCCTAGGGCTGCCTGCCAGCAACTGGTGGAGTCAGCCTCACCCCAGGTCAGCGGGCCCAGTCCCCACCTCTTCCTGCTGCACGCACACTGCCTCCTTCAGCACTGTTTCGCCCCCAGTGGCTCCTGATGTGGCTCTTCACTTACTCAGCCTCTGCCCATCTGAAGACTTGGTTCCTTGCAAGACGCAGCCGGACCCAGTCCAGGAGTTAAGAGTTACCCATTCTCCAGCCCAGTTCCCCTAAGGCAGAGGCCCATCACCATTTCAAGGCCAGACCTGCGGCTGCCCTCCCACCCAGCCCACCCTCAAATGCACCCAATAAGGCTCCATGGAGTGTGGGAAGTGGCGATCCCTGGGAGTAGTGTCCCCTAAGTGCGGTCCTGTAACCACCTGCACCAAAACCATCAGGGATGTTTGCTGAAAATGCACACTCCCGGGCCAAGGCTGAGTGCCTGCTTCAGAGACTGAGAAGAAACACTGCTCGGGAGGCTCACAGAAGCAAGACGAAAGAAGAGGAGCTGGGCAACCAGAAGGCCCTGCCGGGATTCTCCGCTGCCCACGGACCCGAGTCGGCCAGAAGCCCGAGCCTGAAGCCCCGCGGCAGCCGTGCGATCCGCGCGGGCCAGCCCCTTCCTCCAGGCGCCCAGCTGCCTCCCGGGCCCGCGGCCCACCCGGCGCCGTGCTCCTCCACACGGATGGGGCGGGTCGGCCGCCTCCCCGACTGACCTGCGGCAGGCCTGGCCCTGGCGCAGCCGCCGGACGCCGCAGGGCCCGACGCGGAAGTGAGCCCCTCCTCGGCCGCTCCGCAACTCTGAAACAGAGCAGTCCCGGCTGCGCCCCCGCGCGGCCGGCCCGACGAAGGCCGTGGGAGGAAGCCCCACCCCGGGCACGCCCCGCCCGCGCCGGGATGGCCCCGCCCCCGGGATGGCCCCGCCCCTGGGATGGCCCCGTCCCCGGGATGGCCCGCCCCCTGTGGGCGGTCTCGAGGTGGGGCCGACAGTCTTTCCCTACCAACAGCAAAGGGAGCTATGGGCAGAGAGTTCGGGGTGAGGTCCACTAGGATGATTTTGTCCCTTTGGGGATAGGTTTTACAAATGGAGGCTAGGAACCGGTCACAAAAGTTATGACTCTCCAAGGTCACTAGTGAAGGACTAGAATTAGGTTGCCAGGCACTCTCACTCTGTGGCCAGAGCCCTTCCCTACCAACAGAGCTGCTAATTGCGATGTTAATATATCACACTTAGATAAGTCCATTTGGATAGCATATATGGTTTACAAAACTTTTTTGCACAGAACATTCTTGTTTATGTATTTTTAAGAGCTTTCTGCATTAGGGCATGTGTGCTCCAAGGAGAGAGAGAAAGAAATAGTGAAAAGGAGAAGTTGCCACCCCATCCAGGGGGAATGGCCACACTGCAACCCCTTCTCCATTTTCCTCATGGGATCTTGGGCATACATGTACACTCCCGCAGCATGATTTTCAAACCTCTTGATCCGGGACTTGAACTGTAGTCAGTCATGTGGGAGTCCAGTAGCATAACCACTATACCATCTGCTGGCCCTGACTCAGGACATTCTTGTTTAATTTAGTCTGGGTGACAACCCCATGAAAAGGGTGGGTTTTTAAAATTCCCATTAAAGCAAGGAAAATTGAAGAAGGAACAAATTTTTCTTTCTTTTGCTAGAGAGAGACAGAAAAAAGAGGATGAGGAGAAAGCACCCCCTAAGAGAAATGGTCAGGCTGCAGTTCCTTCTCCATTTCTCCCTCCTTTCAGGATGCTCACACAAACACACCTCGTGTGGTTCTCAAGTCAGTCACACAGTCATTTGGGATTCAGCTGCCTTACCCACCAGGCCACAGAGCCAGCTCTATTTTATATGTACATATACATACATATACATATGTGTGTGTGTATATATATATATACATATATATACATATATATATATGTATATATATGTGTGTGTGTGTGTATATATATATATATATATATTTTTTTTTTTTAATTCTTGCTATGGGGTATGTGCACTCACCAGAGACATTGAGAAAGGGAGAGGGAGAGAGAGAGAGAGAGGCAAAATGAGAAGTCACTCCCCCAACTCAGGGAAGAATGGCTATGATCCAATTCCTTCTCCTCCAGTCTCCTCTCAGGATTTTGGGCATGGATGCACCCCCCAGCATGTTTTTCAAGCCGCCAGGTCCAAGCCACCCAGTCAGCCAGTTGGGATCCAGCCATCTAGCCACTATGCCACCTGTGGTCTTCTATTTACTGTTTGTTTTAGGGTTTTGCCATAGGGTGCGTGCACTCACCAGTGAAAGAGAGAGAAAAAGTGAGAAATCATTCCCCATGGGACGGCCACGCCACAATTCCTTCTCTTTCATTCTCCTCTTGGGATTTTGGATGTGCACAGATGTGAGCTTGGCATGATTTTCAAGCCCCTAGGTCTAGGACTTCAACTGCAGAGCCAGCCATAATCACCACACCATCTACTGGCCCCTATTTATTAATTTTTATTTAGTTTTTCTTTTTCTTTTTCTTTTTTTTTTTTTTTTTCTTTGAAGAGGTTTTTTTGCTATAGGGCGTGTGCGCTCGCCAGACAGACAGAGAGAGACAGAGAAACAGAAAGCAAGAAATCACTCCCTGGGGGGTTGGCCATGCTGCAATCCCTTCTCCTCCATTCTCCTCTCAAGATCTTGGGCACTCACGCACACACACCCGGCATGAGTTTTAAGCCACCGGGTCCGGGACGCGAACCACAGTCGACTACGTGGGAGTCCAGCGACATAGCCATTACACTAACTGCTGGTCCCTATTTATTAATTTTTAAATGCAAGAGAGAATCCTAGCACATAAGCACACATCCCCTCCTCCTGCCCCCAAAAGGCCCTGCTTGTGCTATACTTCTTTTTCCTTCATTTCTCCAGCCTGTCAGAATCCTGGGTAAGTGGGGCCAGAATTCAAACCATGTTAGGCCATTTGGAATCTGGCTTCCTTGGCATAGTGCCTAACCATTACACTACAGGGCCAGCTCAGGACACAAACATTTATTGGACATTTTTGTACATTTGGCACTGTTCTAAGTCCTTTGCATGAAAACTGAATTTCCTCTTAACAATAACTTCAAAAACATTGTTTTGCTTTCTGACTGTCCCCTACCTTGTGCAAGGGAATGTACTAGGTATTTCAAGATGAATAATACAAGTTCCATTTCCAAGATGGTTCCCCAGAATCAATAATAATTGGTTTCTAATTCAGATGGGTCTTAGAAGGGAATAAGCCATTGAGAGGTAAGCCCACCTATTCCATCAGATATTAATATTCTTGGGAGAGAGGGAAGGCTTCACCTGTAATTATTGAGTTCAAGCTATGGAGCAGGCACTGAGAGTAGAAGATTAAACCAGACAATGTCTCTGACTCACAGACCTTACATTCTAGTACAGTGATCAGAAAATTTTCTCTGTGAATAGTTTAGGCTCCGTGGGCTAGACACAATTGCTCACCTTGGCTGTGGTCCTGTGAGAGCAGGCATATCCAATACTTAAGCGAATGAGTATTGCCACATTCCAACTTTATTTATGAACTCTGAAATTCAAATTTCACATAATTTTTATATGTCATAAAATATTCCTTTAAAAATTATTTTCAGGTGGGCCCCCTGGCCTAGTGGGTAACCAGATCCTACATGGCTGACTGTGTTTTGAATCCTGAAATGACAGCAGGATGGAGAAATGTGGAAAAAGAGATTGCAGCATGATTATGCCCATTGAGGGGTGTTTTCTCCTTCTCCCTTTGCATCTTTCTGCCTTTTTCAGGCAAGCGCGCATGCTCCCTGGTAATCAAAAAATAAATTTAAAATATCTTTTTCAAATACTTAAATACGTAAAAACCATTCTTAGATCATGGGCCGAAAAAAAAAAACCAAATGGTGGTCCACAAGCTGCAGTTTGCTTACCCCTGTTTAAGCGAGAAAAACAGACACTTAGCAAAATGGTTACAGGCAGTGCTAACGACCTGGGAGGAGTGTCAGGATTGTGTCAGTGGAGAGGATAGCCTGGGTGGAAAATGCCTTACTGATGAGGAGACATTAAAGTTGAGAGAATAAGCCCAACTTCTGAAGAGACGGAGGGAGAGTATTTTAGGAAGACAGATGAGCAAGTGAAATGCTCCAAGGCCGAAAAGGACTTAGCAACTGCTCCCTGCAATGGAAATCTAAGAGGTGCATTTTCATGGCTGCCACAGATGAGAAATAAGGGAAAGGGAGAAATGAAGGCTACCTCAAAATTCCTGGATTGAACAATTGAATAATGGAGAATTTACTGAGATGGCAAATTATGGGAAAAATGGACATTGGGAAGAGAAAGGACACCACTATGAGGGACTTCAAAAGGTTTGTTGAGGGATCAGCAGTTGGCATAATGGCTATGTCACTGGACTTCCACCTAGTTGACCACGGTTCGAGTCCTGGACCCATTGACTTAAACTCACACCCAGTGTGTGTGCATGTGTGCCCAAGATCCGGAGAGGAGAATGGAGGAGAAGGGATTGCAGTGTGGTCATCCCTTCTGGGGGGTGATTTCTTGCTTTCTGTCTCTCTGTCTCCTCTGTCTTTCTGGTGAGCGCATGCACCCTATAGCAAAAGGTTCGTTGAAAAATAGAATTAAAGTATGAATGTATATTGGTGCAAAAAATACTGGAAATCCATATATAGTTTTTCCATAAGACACATTTCCATGAACTTACTGAAGACGCCTCATAGGTCTGAAGCATGGTGAGACTCAGAATGAGGGGGAGGTGATAAGAGATGAGAGTGAAGATAGAGGCAGAAGCCAGGTTTTAAAGCATTGTGTGTTTTAAATTTTACTCAAGCACAAATGAGAAGCCATTGAAAAATTTTAAGCAGGAAAGTGGCACAACTGATTTCGTATTAAATAAAAAAGTTACTCCGGGGCCAGCCCCATAGTGCAGCAGTTAAGTGCTGGGCATAGGGAGCCGGATTCCACATGGCCAATCACTTTGAACTGGACCTTGTGGCTTGTAAAACACTCTAGGTCTATGTGCATGCATGCCTAAAATCCTGATGAAGATGAAGAAACAGAGGAAAAGGATTGCGGTGTTGCAGTGTGACTGCATCTCATTGTGGGGTATTTCTATTTATCTCTCCCTTTGGTGAGTATATGTGTCCTCTGGAAGAAAAAAATAAAAACAAAATACTATAGAAAAAATTAACTCTGGCTACTATATGAGAATGGATTGGAGAGGTGTAAGATGAAAATAAGTGACCGCTGTGGTAGTCTAGGGAGAAATGTCATATTAATAGCTTCTACTTGAGTGGCAAAGGCAGTAAGAAGTGAATGGATGCAAGAGATACGTTTTGAATATAGAAATGACATAAATTTGCTGATAGATCAACTACAACGTGTTACTTCTTCTCTGAGAAGCAGGCAACAAGGTCAGATTAACATGCAAGAGATTTATTAGGGAAACGCCTGTGAGGCAATAATAGGAGGCACCTGAGGGGAACTGGGAACGACATTAGATAGGATCAACCTCTGCACAGGCCAGGAAAGGAAAGGGAGGAAATGTAGATATGGTGTAGTTTTAAGAAGGTTTCAGCAAAGGCAGTGGGGAATCTTCAAGCCAAACACCTCATAAGAAAAGCCCTGTGCTTCCCAGGAATGGGTCTGCCTTAGTATCCCTTTGGCACTCAGCCATTGGCTGGGGTTAGTCAGTGGGAAGTGTGGTCTGGAACATGGCGGTGGATTTCAGGGCACAGCAGCTGGGTCCATCAGAGTGGTGCATTATCATGGCTGCCACAGATGGGAAATAAGAGACAGGGGAAATGAAGGGTACCTTTAAATTCTTGGCTTAAACAATTGAATAATGACAAATTCACTAAGATGGTGAATTATGGAAAAAGAATAGGTTGGAGGGAAGAGATCAGAAGTTATATATTGGCCTGTTAGATAGAGATGTTTAACAGACATCCAAACAGAGAGATCAAATTGCAATTGATTCAGGGAACCATAATGGCTATGTCGCTGGACTCCCACGTAGTTGACTGCGGTTCACGTCCCGGACACGGTGGCTTAAAACTGATGCCAGGCGCGTGTGCGTGCGTGCCCAAGATCCCGAGAGGAGAATGGAGGAGAAGGGATTGCGGCGTGACCATCCCCTCTGGGGGGTGATTTCTTGCTTTCTGTCTCTATGTCTCTCTCTGTCTGTCTGGCGAGCACACACGCCCTATAGTGAAAACCTCTCCAAAAAAAAAAAAAAAAAATTGCAATTGATTCGATCTGGAGCTCAGGAGTGAAGTTCCCTGCTGAAGGTGTACATTTGGAAGACATAAGAACTTAAACCCGTGGGACTGAATGAAATCAGCTGTGGAAAGGGTACATAAATGAGATTAAACAGGACTCCAACACTTAAAGATCAGGCTTAGAAGATAGAGCTAGAAGGACAGGAGCCAGGAGGTTATGAAGTTACAGGAACCAAGAGAGCAAAGTATCATTTATGTCAAATGTCACTGAGAAATCAAGGAAGGATCCATTAGATTGGAGTTCTTGGTGACCTTGACAGGAACAGTTTCAATGCTATGGTGAGAATGCAAACTCAGATGAAAGGGGATTGGAGAGTGCATAGGGACATGGGAGGCTGGATATAACTCTTTAGAGAAGACTTACTGTAAAAAAAAACAAAAACAAAAAACAAACAAAAAAAAAAACAAAAAAACAAGTAGAGAAGTAGGGTGTAGTGGAGTCAAGGCAAGGAGTTCCAGGAGGAGAGTCACTAGACCAGACTATACTGATGGCAGTGACCCATTATATAGGTATGACAGGTATTGGTGATGCAGGAGGGAGAGGGAACAGCTAAAGGAATATAATACTTGATGTTTTACTTGGTTTTCTTTTGTTATAACAAAATACCTGAGTATGAATAATTTATAAAGTATAGAACTTTCTTTATCACAGTTCTGGAGGCTGAGAAGTCCAAGATCAAGGTGCCAGTGGGGTCAGTGTCTTGTGAGGATCTTTGCTTCAGAGATGACACCATGAATGCTGTGTCCTCACAAGGCATAAGAATGCTATGAACAGAAGGACAAAAAGAGATGGAAAGCCAAAAGGGGCCAGGCTCATTACCTCCAGTCCTTTTATAAGGCTGCTAGTTTCATTTAGAAGGGCTCCACCCTGTTGAATTAGTTACCTCCCTAAAGTCCCATCTGTTTCTATCTGGTTTTTTGTTTGTGTTGTGTTGTGTGTGTGTGTGTGTGTGTGTGTGTGCATGTGTGTGGTGCTTTAGACATTGTATCACTGTGTCACAATCATTCTGTCTCAGCCTCCCAAGTAATTGGGACCACAGGTGCATGTCACAAAGCCCAGTTTTTCTAGGGGTGGCCCAGGAATCCAACCTGGGCCTCCCATGTGGCCTCAGCCTGTTGAGCAGGGCATCAAGCACACACTCCCACAGCTAGGCTCCCACTTCTTAGCACTATCACATTAACAATTAAGTTTCAATATATGAAATTTAGGGGACCACAGCACTTGACAAAGCAAAAGGTTACTGGAGCCAGAGCATAAGCAGAGGAATTTTGTTTGACAGGAGCAGTGATAGTACGTGGAACAGAAGACAGATTTAGGTTTAGGTGAGTTGGTAGAGTTCACAGTGGGGAGATGAGAAAATTCTGACCAAATCACTTCTGCTTCCTCATTTTACTCTAAAGCAAAGTCAGAAGCTGAGAGTAAAGGAGACAAGGGGTATAAGAAGTTTGAAGAAAGAGGATAAAGTATGAATTATTCATCTTGGTAAACTGAAAAACATCTTGGTAAACTTTCAACAGGAACATGGTAGTATTGCTGGGAAGGAATGAGTGTCCATTTGAGGATTATAATCATAACTTGATGACAAACCGGTCATCCCAGTTATGTGACTTTTATCCAGCAAATTTAATAGTCTCAGTGCAGATGCTTACAAAAGAGCTAGTTGGACTTAGCTGAGGCTGGGATTTAGCCAAGTAGAATAACACATGGGAGAGCGCAGGAAAGTTGAAGCTATTTGCAAGCAATTGTTTATCGTGATGGACCATGGACTCTAAGTTGGATAAGGAAGGACATAAATACAATCATCCTTTGCTATCTGCAGGGAATTGTTTTCAGGACCTCTGCAGATACCAAAATCTGTGTATACTCAAATCTTTTATGTAATATGGCATGGTATGTGGATATAATTTAGTACATCCTTCCATATGCTTTAAAGCATCTCTAGATTACTTATACTACTTAATACAATGTAAATGTTTTATAAAGAGCTATCTTACTATTTTTTAGGGAATAATAAGAAGAAAGTCTGTACATGTTCAGTATAGACAATACCAATCATCGGCCTAACTACATATTACATGTCAACAACATCTTAGCCTTTTTGATCTGTGGTTCATTTAATCTCTGGATGTAAATCCTGTGGATATGATGACTGCATGAATATGGTGATGAATAGTGAAAAAATAGTGAAGTTGGGGCCAGCACATGGTGTTGTGGTTGGAGTGCTGGACTCCCACATGGCTGACCACTGTTCGAGTCCTGGATCTGGCTGCTTGCTTTCTCACTTTCCCTCTTTCTACCTATTGCTGGTGAGTGCATGAGCTTATAGCACATTAAAATAATAATAATAATAATAATAATAATAATAATAAAAATAAAAATAAGTAATTCTTTTAAAAATAATGCAGTGAAGTTAATGGGTTGGAGATTTTAGCAAGTTGAAAAGTTATTCAAATAGGGTTCAAAAGCAAGTGAGCTAGAAGGTATTAAGGCAATGGTACAATACTTGAATTCAAGATTTTAGAGGTCACTCAGTGACTATAATGCCAAAGTTCTGGACTGAGATGAGGTGAAAGAAGAATTAGTGGATGTGAAAAGCTTAAGGAAATAGCAAGTCAGGTTGTAAGATGAATTATTCCCATAAATAGAAAATTGACAGAAGCAGAATAGGTTCAAAAAAATAATGATGGGACCAGCAGTTAGCGTAATGGCTATGTCACTGGACTCCCATGTAGTCAACCGCGGTTCGAGTCTTGGACCCGGTGGCTTAAACTCACGCCTGGCGTGTGTGCATGCATGCCCAAGATCCCGAGAGGAGAATGGAGGAGAAGGATTGCGGCGTGGCCATCCCCCCCTGGGGGGTGATTTCTCACTTTCTGTCTCTCTGTCTTTCTGGTGAGCGCACGTGCCCTATAGCGAAAACCTCTCCAAAAAAAGACAAATAATAATAATAATAATAATAATAATAATAATAATGAAACAGAAGCTAATGTCATCAATAATTGATGATCAGGAAAGTCTTAGAAAACTTTTCTAAGTTTGAGGAAACAAGGAGAGAGATTTTACCCAGATGGTATGCAGTTCAAATTATCCAGAGGTTAGAAAGAAAAAGGAAGAAAAATTGTTTAGAAGAAATAATGAGTGAGAAGAAGACACTGTCTTTACTCCCTGTTCTGGTATATGTCAGGAGTGGAAGGAAAAGTGGGCTCCACTGGAGAAGGCTACAGAGGAGGCAGGACCTGTAGGAATAGACAAGTTCAGCTAAAAAAAAAATTAATGATGGAAGCATTTAAAAAGAGAATTTGAAAGCAGTCAGCAAAAGTATTTGAGAGAAATCAGAAGACTGGGGGATTGGCCTAGACAGTGCACATACAAGCAATATGAAAATTGGAGCCCAGGAGATAGCAGATAATATAGGGGGGTAGGATTGCTGACATGATTACAACAAACAGGAGTCCAAGACACAGTGAGAACAGTGCTCATGGTACGTTACTAGAAGGCCAAATATTTAGCTCAATAGCTTGAAGAAACCCTCAGAGAGACAGAAAGCACACATGAATCAGAGCCCAAGTCACAGACCTGATTAGAATAAAGGCTGCCCTCTTGTTTTAGTCTGTATTTTTTTTTTTTTCTGTCATTATAACTAAATAGAAAATGACCCAGAGACTGGGTCTTTTATGAAGAATAACAATTTATTCTGCTCACAGTTGTAGAAGTCAAAGGTGGAAGAGTTGCATCTAATGAGGGCCTTCTTGCCAATGGTGGCTCTCGGCAGAGTCCTGAGGTGGCACAGGAGCATCACATGGCAAGAGGGCATGAGGATATGCATCAGCTCTGATCTCTCTTCCTCTTTTTATAAAGCCACCAGTATTCAATCATGAGGGCCCCTCCCTAAAGACCTTACCTAATCCTAATTATCTCCCAAAAGTTCCACCTCTTAATGCCATAGTCAGATTAAGTCTCCACCCTTTTAATACTGTCACATTAGCAAACACATTTCAACACATGGCTTTTGGAGGGACACATTCAAACCATAGCACTCCTCTTCTGGTCCTCCTTCAAGTGGTAAAGATAAATACTTGTCACAGCTAAGGACATAGCTAAATAACTTCGTGATCATGCTCCAGGAAGAGATTCGAAACCATAAACATACTTCCTTCAAACCTAGAACAAGGTAAGGGAGAACAAAGGGTGTGGTTGCTTCTTTGTTCATAAGACCTAGTTGAGTTGGAACATTTTACTTTTAAAATGTCTTCAGCAGAATGCGCAATTTCACCAAATAACAGTGGCAGGATGTTAAATTCCAGAGCAGCCAAGGTATTAGCAGCTGTAGCTGCACAAATCTGAGTCTCCTGACTCATCCTCCAAAAACCACGATGCAGACCATAAAAAGGACAAATGAAACTACATAAAACCCATGCAGTCTGTATAATGCAAATAGAATACCCAAACTTCAAATTATCTGAAAGTAGAATATAAATATTAAATCTCAGAAGCCATGTGCCAAACTCTTGCCACAAACTCGCAGAGCTAAAGAGCATTCTGGAGAAAAATGGAAGGGAAAAAAGGAGAGCTATTGACAGGCCTATGATTGATCTAAGATAATCACCAGAAAGAAAAAGTCCAGCGTATGTGCTAAAATTCTTAGTAGATAAGAGTACTTACTATATGTGTTTTTTAAAGTACACATGACCCACAACAGCAGTCTATGAAAAGAATTGCTTCTGGAGGTACAGGAGATAAAAAGGTATAGAGAACCACTCTTCGGAGCTTAATGAAGAGAAAAAAAGAAAAAAGAAATTTTAGGGTCAAGTTATGCAAAAGAGTTGTAAACCTTTGAGAACATGCAAACATTAGCTACACATGAAAACACATGCAAGAAACATCCATTAAAAAATTGCATTTCTCTGGGCCAGCAGATGGCATACTGGTTATGGTCTGGACTCCCACATGACCCACTGCAAGGTTTGAGTCCCAGACCTGGTAGCTTGAAACTCATGCTGGGTCCATGTGAGTGCATGCCCAAAATCCCAAGAGGGGAATGGAGAAGAGATTGCAATGTGGCCATCCCCCTAGGAGGTGATTTCTCACTTTTTCCTTGTCTGTCTCTATGTCTCCAGCGAGCACAAGAGTCCTATAGAAAAAAATCCATCCCTTTAAAAAAAAAAAAAAAAAAAAAAAAAACCAACTTGAAATCTTATAAACCATATCAAACTCTGAAAATGAACAGGATGTGGACTGCCAGGTGGCGTGGTGATTAAGGGTGCAGGACTCCTACATAGCAGACTGTGGTTCAAGTCCCAGACCTGGTGACTTGCTTGCTCATGTGCCCTCTCTCTCTGGTCAAATTAATAATAATAATAATAATAATAATAATAATAAAGTTACAGGAAATAATTCTTTAATAAAAATGAATAGGAGGGCGGGCCGGGGCTCTGCCTCGCGTGCCCCTGCACGGCCGGGCCTGCGCGGTGGGCCGGGGCTCTGCCTCGTGTGCTGGGTGTGTCTGCTGCCTCTCCGGTGCTGGGTGTGTCCCGTGATCGACGCCGACGCGGGCCGGCGGCGCGGACTGGCCGAGCTCGCCGTCCTTCCTTTCTCGGGCTGGGCGGGTGAGCAGAAGATGGCTCTGGATCCTGCGCACATTTGCGCCCTCGGGGCTGGCGTGTGGCCAACGGGCCTGTACGTGGCCGCCGGGCCTGCGCGTGGCCGCCGGACCTGTGCCTGCGCGTGGCCACCGGCCACAGGCGGCAAACTGAAGCCGAAAACTAGGATTAAGAACTTGCAACTACAAGCAACAGAAAGAAACTTTAGCTGTCTTAAACCAATTGAGAAATATATTGTATAGGAGGATTTTTCCTACCTATGGACAGTGAGAAGATGATGGTTACCAGCCCTGCATTACCTCAGGGAAAAACAAGAACTACTCTACCATACTTAAGGAAGCCAGATACCCGAGGATGACTCACTCTGCAGATCCCCACAACACCATTCCCGGTAATCACAAGATGGATGCTGTGCTGCATGAACTGATAATCACCTCTGCTTTCCAGAACCACTTTCCTGAAACTGTATTCCATGGAGACTCACCTACAATTGTGGAACTGCACGAGACCCACCCTTAATCCAACCCTGAATAGAATCTATGCTCCCTATTGTTAAAAACTATATGAGCTGATAGTCGAAAAAAAAAAAAAAAAGAAACTGAAAGAACTGGAAGGTATAATAGCAGGGATGGCAACTGCAGATACTAGAGACAGTATGGGAGAGGTAATGGGAATGAGTAATTGAGGGCGGAAGGAAGGGATTCAGGGAACAAACAACATACTTAATAGACACAAAAATGAAAAGTTGTCTGTTGATGATAATGTATGTGGTATAATCATTGTCTTGACTAATGTGCACTGTATTCATGCTGGGAAAAACCATGTTGTACACTGTAAAGAGGTGCAATGATTAAATGTAAAAAACAAAAAACAAAAAACAAACAAACAAAAAAATACAAATGGAACATTTACCAGAATTAATACATCATTGGCAAAAAAGCAAATGAACACATTTCAAATGACTGAAATAATAAATAATATATGATAAAAAAAATGAATAGGATATAGTAGTCATGGAGCTCCAGAAAAATAGAACATGTGTGTGTGTGTGTGTGTGTGCGAGTGTGTATATATATATATATATATATATATATATATATGTATGTATATATATTTAATTTGCTATAGGATGCGTGTGGTAGCAGGAGAGAGACAGAGAGAGAGAGAAAGAGAGAGGTGGGACCAGCAGTTGGTGTAATGGCTATGTCGCTGGACTCCCATGTAGTTGACCGTGGTTCGAGTCTCGGACTTGGTGGCTTAAACTCACACCGGGCACCTGTGCCCAAGATCTCGAGAGGAGAATGGAGGAGAAGAGATTGTGGCGTAGCCATCTCCCCTGGGGGGTGATTTCTTGCTTTCTGTCTCTCTGTCTCTCTCTGTCTTTCTGGCGAGCGCCCCATAGCAAAAAACTCTCAAAAGAAAAAAAAAAAAAGAAAGAAAGAAAGAGAGAGGGAAAGTAAAAAATCACCTCCCAGGGGTATTGCCACACCACAATAGTTCTTTCTTCCTCTCCCTCTCTGTCTCTCTGTCTCCCTCTGCTGAGTGCATGCATCCTCTGGCAATTAAAAAAAAGTAAATATATTCTGGGTAATATTATAGAAACCAGATTTCTCACTGTTGCAGAAGTAGTTACATTAAAAGTAAAAGTAAAATGATGTGTGCCCCAGCAGTGGAGTGCAATACTCTGGAGACAAACCCACATTATCCTGTCAGGATTTGGGCCACATGTACACATACACTTGGAGTGTTTCTCATGCCTCCAGGTCCAGCATTTGAACCACTTAGTTGGCCAAATGGAATCCAATCACCTCAACCTCTTTGCCACTCACTAGACCCCATTAATCTTAAGATCAATTGATTATCTTTCTATCTATCTCAATATACTCATGAGGACTTAGAAAATGGAATTGAAAGTATAAATTTATTTTGAAATCCATGCATGTTTTTCATAGTACAGTTTTTCCATAAACTTTCTGAGGACCCCATGTACATATATGATTATAAGAATATCCTCTTGATAAAGCATTGGCTCATATGATCATGAAGCTGAGAAGTCTCATGATCTGTCATCCACAAGATTGAGACCAGGAAAGTCAGTGGTGTAGTTCAAATGCCTGAGAGCTGGGAGGTGATAGTTCAAGTTCCAGACTTTGTCTGAAGGCCTGAGAACCAAGAATTCAGAGGGCGGGTTAAGATTGACCTTCAGGAGAGAGGCAGCCAGTCTTTTCCTTCCTTCTTTTGTTCTGTTTAGGTCCTCAGTGGTGCTCACCCACACTGACCTGTGCAATCAGCTTTTTTAGTCTGCTGATTTAAATGCTAATCTCTTCCGGAAACAGACACACCCAGAAACACTGTTTAACCAGATGTCTGGCCATCCCAGGAGCCAGTGAAGTTGGCACATGAAGTTAACTATCACAGGTGAAAAACAGGGTAGATCTAGACAAAACTATGATAAGAAGAAAACAGAAAACAAAAGCACTACAGCTAATAAAAATTCCCTTTCTTCCTTTTCCCCAAGGAACAACCCAAAGCAAAAGAAAAATGGCATAAACTCGAAAGTGAAGTAAATCTCCCCAAAGAAGCACTTGAAGATATGAAAAAAAAAACCACTTTGAACTAGAAATTTAAAGATGCAAATGAACAAAAAACAGAAAAATTATTATGAGGGTAAAATGAATCCAAGAAAGAAATAGGAGAAAAATATAAAAATGATTACAGACATGAAGAACAAATTGCAAAGTTTCCAAGGGAAAATAAAATCAAATGAAATTTTAATAAGGTATATTGGGAAAAGGGCAGGAAAATAAGCAAGCTAATGGAAAGGAGATACAAAACTAAAAAGAATCAGGGTTGGAGAGAAGGAAGACAGGCAAAAAGAAGCAATATATAAATGATTACTATACCTAAAGGAGAAAAAAAAAATGACAAAGGAAGAGAACTATTTAAGGTCTTAAACTGAAAATATTTCGGGATAGAAAAGAAAATACAGGGCTGACTCTGTAGCCTAGTGGTTACAGGATTGCATAGGGCTGACCAAGGTTTGAATCTTGGCCACAGCTATTTAAAAAAGCATGTCTATTCCACGTGTGTGCGTGCTCCAAATCCCAACAGGATGGGGAAATATAGAAAGAAAGCAAGTATGAACCCTATGGTGATTTGGAATTGGAAGTGTTGGTGAAAAATGCATGGGTTCTAGTTTAATTAATTTCTATCAGTCTATAGAGAGTATATTACTTGCACATAAAAATGACAAATATAATATTTTTTAAAAAATAATTACTTTATTAACTTTATTTATTTTTTATTCATTTTAATTAGACCAGAGAGGGACAGGGTGAGAGAGAGAGAAAGCAAACTGCCAGGTCCAGGACTCAAACCACAGTCAATCACGTGGGAGTCCAGCGCCCTTAACCACCACCCCACCTGCCAGCCCCGACAAATATAATCTTTAAAAAGCAAGCTTTTTTAATAATAAAATTAAGATAGTGGAGAAGATAAATGATATTTTTGTCAATTAAAAAATGACTAGTCATACTTTATGGAGAAAAGTACTTCACATTTGCTTTAAGGGTAAACAACAAAATTTTCTACAACTAAGCATTCTGACAAATATTTAGCTACATATGGTTTCCTGCCTTGGTTGAGAAAAATTTGACTTGATGAGCCTATTTGTTTGGGTTTATTTATATTCATTATCTAAATTTTGTTTTACTTTGAGAGGAATCTGTAATCTAGTGTATTTATCTTTTTCTTCTCAGTCTCCAGTGCTTTAGTCAGCAGACAACCCACTTTGAAATTAGCACTTTATATTTCTTTCTATGATTAACTGTACATATCGTAAGAGGTCCTATCTTTGTGCAGTGGTTGATATGAGAAGAGTTTCAGGCATGAACAAATTATTTCCTTTCATTCTGTTAGAGAAACTGTTTGCAGGAGGTAAGGGCATTTTGATTCTTGTCTAAATTATTTCTCTGATCTTACTTTATACTAAAATGAAAGTATCAATTTTTAAAAAACTTATTTATTTTATAAGAATGAGAGAAAAAAACAAGCACCCTCAACAAGGTCTCACGCCTCTGTCTCCCAACCCTTCCAGGCAGCCAGCATGATCATGGGTGTTTGAGCCTGGCACGAACAAGTCAACTGGGGAACAAAACCTACAATCTTCCAATGAGATCAAGCCTTGTTTGAGCAGCTCATCACCACTGCACCAACGAGGGAGTCCATTACAAAATGTTTAATGCAGAGGTTTTTTTTTTTTTTTTTTTTTTTTTTTTTTTTTTTTTTTTTTTTAGAAGAAAATGTCTGGGACCAGCAGTTGGTATAATGGCTATGTTGCTGGACTCCCATGTAGTTGACTGCAGTTCGAGTCCCAAACCCAGTGGCTTAAACTCACGCTGGGCGCGTGTGCATGTGTGCCCAAGATCCCAAGAGGAGAATGGAGGAGAAGGGATTGCAGTGTGGCCATCCTCCTGGGGGGTGATTTCTCGCTTTCTGTCTCTCTGTCTCTCTCTGTCTTTCTGGTGAGCACACGCGCCCTATAGCAAAAAAAAAAAAAATAAAATAAAATAAATGAAATGTCTAAAGTAAAATGATAATTAATAGTCCTACATTTACATGAACTTGAAAGCTTACAAAACACTTCCTTTTTCAGACACATCTTTGCCCACAACATCTCAGAGGATGAAGTGAACCTTCAGCCCAGGCTTAGCCTTTGTTCCAACCTCTGGATTCATAGAACTTGACAACACCCCTACCCACGTCTTTCCTGTGCCATCTGCACTCCCTGCTCCTTCCTAGCCTATAAAAAAACACCCGTCCTCCCTCCAACCTGCATTCCCCTGTCGCTATTGCCACGTCTCTTTTGACACTCCGAGAATTATCTGCTCCCATGGCTGTATCCTCTCTGTTGCAAAAAGAATGCCACCCTACCTGTCCAACGAGGACTGTTCTCTCTTAGCTCTTCTTCCTGTAGGGGACAAGGGTGGCTGTCACCACCTTGAAATGATCTCCCTTGGCCTCCATGGGACCTGTGTTTTCTGCTACATCTCGGTTTCTCCCGTTGTTGCTCTTTCATCTTCCCTCAAACATTGGTGCTCTCCAGGGTTCCACCTTCTCTCCACTTTTCCTCCATAACTTGGTGGACTCCAGTCATGTCTACTACGGTTCACTGTTGACTCTCAATTCCAATGATCTTGTATATCTTTACACCCAATGACTTCTCTTCTGGATATCCTAAAGGGACCTCAAAGAGCAGAACTGAATATTTCTACAACTTCCTTTGTGTTTGCAGTGAAGAGTGGAAGGGGGACAGGGCCTACAACGAGGAAGTGTGTGGAGATCTCTGGGACCTTTTCCAGAAGAAAGGGAAAGTCTGTGTGGAGAGAACTCCAGAGACAAGTTCATGGGACTCTACTAGTAAAGCTCCTGAGCACAACAGCTGGCTTTACAAGCCTCTCTCCCAGCCTCAAGTGTGCATGGTTTGTATCTTATCACTGGAAACTTTGACTAAAGAATAACTTTAAACTTTCTGAACTTCCCTGTAGAGGCACAGGGTGCAGGTTGGGAAGTAGACGCCAGCCCAATCTCTCAATATTATCCAGTAGCATAGGTGATAGAGGTACAATGAGAACCACTGATGGGTGATTTTATCTCTTCCCATTCAACCCCTACGTATAACTAGCTCAGAGATTAGGAGGCTTGATGCCTCTATGATATCTCTCTCTCCTTTTCTTCACATTTGTGAATCACTTTTTTTTTCCTTTTCCTTTTTAATTGCCTTCAGGGGCATAGGCACTTGCCAGACAGGGTCAGAGAGAGAGGGAGAAGAAAAAGGAGAGAGAAGGAGAGAGACAGAAGGGGAAAGCACCTCTCAATGGGGCATGATCACTCTACAATCTCTTTCTCTCCATTTCTTTATCTCATCAGCATATTGGGCATACACACACATGCACGGGTATGTCTTTCAAGCTTCCAGAGCCAGGATTGGAACCACACCAGCCATGTGAGATCTGGCTCTCTTGTCCACTAAGCTATAATGCAGCCCTTGGATCACCTTAAGTCTCATGGTTCTCTTTTATCCACCTGCAACATTGCTCCTGGATTTTCTAGAATTTAGCTGGTCTTATCAGTCCCCTTCTTAAACTTCACAGGCCTCCTCCAGGCCCCATCTCTACAGAAAGTAAATGTCCTCTGCAGGGCACCCAAGGCCCTCCCAGCACCTGACTTTTGTCTTGTCTAACCTTTTAGTCTTCACTCCTGTCATTCGTCCACCTGGCCCCTGTATGCCAGCAGGTCTGAACTGCTTCCTGGGAGAGCTGCGTGCTGTCAGCCTGATGAATCCCACCTTAGTCTTTGAGGTTCCACTGCATTTGCCTTCCTCTGGGGGCTTGCCTTCCCTCCTCTCTGAGGGCTGCTCTTTGCTTCCTAACTGCTTTGCCAGTATCTTTTACAAACCTCATTTAAGGTCTGCATATCACATGGACGGGAATGAACTTTTTGTCTGCCTTCTCCTTTAGGATGTCTTCCTCCATCTTTGCCTCCAGCAAAATGTGAGGCACAAAAAGGACCAAGAAATGTAAAGTGAAGAAAAAGAGAATGGTGTCAAGCAGGTCACAGGAGGCAATCACATGATGCCTCAAAATTGAAGTGATAGAAGATAAACGCTTCTTCCAATATCTCAAAAAGACCTAGTCCAGACTGCTTGGGTTCAGATATCAGCTGCACCACTTACTAAACTTTGCAGATGTTACTTAAATTTTCTGTGCCTCAGTTTCCTCAACTGTGAAAAGGAAATGATAATACCTACCCCACTGGATCATTGTGAAAATTTAAAAAGCATGTAAAGGCCTCAACACAATGCCTAGGATTTGCTAAACATTATCTACTGCTGTTACAATTAATTACCTATCTCTCACCTGGCACAGAAGAAATATTTATTAAGAAAATAGAAATAATTATTGTAGTGATGTGTTATAAATACTGAAATGAACCTTTGTCATTCATTTGCCTTCCCAACTCAAAATGCCTTTCTTGAGTTTGGATAATTCCTTTTTTTCTTTAAGAATTATTTTACTTAATTTAATTTTATTTGTTTATTTATTTTAATTCAACCAGAGAGGGACAGAGAGAGAGAGAGAGAGAAAGCAAGCCTCCAGGTCCAGGACTCAAACTGCAGTTGGCCATGTGGGAGTCCAGCACCCTTAACCACCACACCACCTACCAGCCCTGAGTTTGGGTAATTCTTTAACTCTGTAAGTCTACAGATGGGAAGTAGAAATTTTTCCCTCATTATGAAGTCAAGAAAAAGCCAGACGCAGGCTGTTCAGGACTCCCTTGCAACATTTATTTAGACTTGATCAGAGACACTCAACTCACCTAGAACAGTAGGAGCTGATGATGCTAAGCCACTGGGCCAGGGAAACTGCAGCACAGACATGCCCACATTTCCCTGAGGCAACAGCTGCATCTGCTGCCACTATTGGTTGTGCAAAGTCAGTGTGGCCTCACAGGTCTATTTTGGAAGAATGACTGTGGGTAGGTCCTTGTCCACTGCCACGACCCCTTGTTTTATAAACCCTCATTTTTTTTTTCTTTGAGAGGCTTTTGCAATAGGGTGCATGCGCTTACCAGAAAGACAGAGAGAGACAGAGAGACAGAAAGCAAGAAATCACCCCCCAGGGGGGATGGCCACGCTGCAATCCTTTCTCCTTTCTCCTCTCGGGATCTTGGGCGTGCACGCACACTTGCCCAGCACATGAGCTCAAGACCAGCAGTTGGCGTAATGGCTATGTCACTGGACTGAGTTTAAGCCACTGGGTCCGGGACTTGAACCACGGTTGACTACATGGGAGTCCAGCAACACAGCCATTACGCTAACTGCTAGTCCCTCTTTTTTTTTTTTTTTTTTTTTTTCCAAACTCTTATTTACTTTAAACCTCAATATCCTTTTTTGCTTTTGTCAGCCTGGGTTAATTTTTCTTGCTGCAATTCACCCTGCCACACTGGTACAGATGATCAGATGACTTAATAAAGTGTAAGCACACCCTTTCTACTTTGTTTTATTGGTTTATTGATTTGTAGTATCTTTTATTTGGCTCCGGCTCAGGGGCTGTTTTTGTTTTTTTTGTATGATTTCTGTTTTAGTAATGCTGACATGTTAAAGAGATTTTTTTTTTTTTCCTTTTTGGCAGTCAGCTTTCTTTTCCCCTTTCCATCCTTCTCTTTTTATTCATGTGGAGGTCGTAGGTCAGGACAATCATATATATATATATATATATATTTTTTTTTTTTTTTTTTTTTTGGAGAGGTTTTTGCCATAGGGCATGTGCGCTCGCCAGACAGACAAAGAGAGACAGAGAGACAGAAAGCGAGAAATCATCCCCCGGGGGGGATGGCCACACCGCAATCTCTTCTCCTCCATTCTCCTCTTGGGATCAGAGACAATCATATATATATATATATATATATATATATATATATTTTTTTTTTTTTTTTTTTTTTTTTTTTTTTTTTCTTTGAGATGTTTTTGCTATAGGGTACATACGCTTACCAGAAAGACAGAGAGAGACAGAGAGACAGAAAGCAAGAAATCACCCCCCAAGGGGAATGGCTTCACCAAAATCCCTTTTCCTCCATCCTCCTCTCTGGAATTTGGGTACACACACACATGTGTCCAGTGTGAAGTTTAAGCCATCAGGTCTGGGGCTCAAACTATAGGAGTCCAGCGATGTAACCATTATGCCAATGAGATAAGTTTTAATTCAGCCCAGTTAATTATTCTTTATAGGCTTATGGTTGTATATAGTAAGAGTTTACATTTTCCAGAATTTTAAAAATTATTTTATTTAACTTTATTCATTATTATTTTTAAATTTGACCACAGAAAGATAGAGAGAGAGAAAGTGGGAGAGCAAGCAGCCAGGTCCAGGACTCGAACTGCAGTCTAGCATCCTTAACCACCATGCCACCTGCTGGCCCCCTCCAGATTTCATTTTTTTTAATGATTTATAGAGCACTTAAATCCTCTCAACCCTCTGTGATGGTCAGCATTTTTTAAAAAGCTATTAGTATTCATTTCTTTTTGATATTTTTAACACCTTTTCTACCTGTCACTTCCTTGTTTCCTTTTTTAAATTTGTTTTGGGTATGAAGCCATAGCTACAGAATGAGTCAGTCAGGAAGAAAACAATATTACTGTATTTGAACTAAAGGGTCTGCTGATAGGAGCCATCATAAAAATAAATTAGATGTTGTTACTAACCTGCATTTTACAAATGAGGAAACAGAAGCTCAAAGAGATTAAGTGATTTAGCCAACACTAAATAACCATTAAATAGAAGACTACAACAAAGTTCATTTAAAGAAACATACATTGGGCATGTAAAATGTCAGGCTAGGTAAACAGATATAGTGCTAGTTAACTCTTAGTTAACTAGAAATTTCTGTAAGCAGTATATTACATTCTAAACCACTGTTATGGAGCTTTTGATTGTACTATATCCTAATTTTAGCTGCTAGTCAATCAAATACTTTTCTACTTACACATGATTCATGTAACCAGATCTTTTTGGAAACTGATCTTAAAATACATTAAAAGATTTTAACTCAAAAGCATGTTTTGCATCATTTGTCTATTTAGATTCTCTGAAGTAAAATGGAAAGGTGTGTGTGTGTGTGTGCGTGTGTGTGTGTGTTTAATTGCTGGAAGACATTTGTGTTTGCTAGAGAGAAAGAGAGAGAAAGCATCTCCCATTGGTGCATGCCACCAGTTCCAGGGCTTGAACCCATTGGCCATGTGGGAGTCCAGTGCCTTAGCCACTATGCCACATGCTGGCCCCAATAATTCATTTTTAAAATGTAAACAGTTACGTGTAATGGAAAGTGTCATTCTTGTATATTCAGCTAAAACAGACAATTAGTACAAGACCTAAATATTAATAAAATCCAGGATTTTTAAGGAAACATCATTGTCACTTTTTCTTCAGAAAACTGAAAGAAAAATGAGGAAGGCTTTTAAGTAAAACATAAAGGTGGGGCCAGCAGATAGCGTAGCAGTTATGTCGCTGGACTCCCATGTGGCTGACAGCAGTTTGAGTCCCAGACCTGGTGGCTTGAAAATCACAGCAGGGGAGTGTGCCTGAGTGCCTGGGAGCCCAAGATTCTGGGAGGTGAATGGAGGAGAAGGGATTGCGGCTGTGGCCATCCCCCCTGGGGAGTGATTTCTCTTTCCCTCTCACTGTCTCTGACTCTTTCTGATGAGTGCATGTGCCCTAGGGCACAAATCTCTAAAAAAAAACAGAGAGATTTTTGCTATAGAACATGTGCATTTGCCAGAGAGACAGAAAGCGAGAAATCACACCAGGAAGAGGGGGGTATGGCCACTCCACAATCTCTTCTCCTTTGTTCTCCTCCCTGGATCTTGGGCATACACACACAGACACACGCGCGACTGGCGTGAGTTTGAAGGCACCAGGTCCAAGACTTGAACCGCGATTCCTCATGTGTGAGTCCAGCGACGTAACCGCTACGCCATCTGCTGGCCCCTGGTTTCTTTTTTCAGGAGACAGTGATGCGCCAACTCTGTAAGGATGGCCCTTTCGAGCTGGGCGTGTGGCCCCAGGCTCGCCTGGCCACGCCCCCTCCAGCCCTCCGAGCGGAGTCCCGCCCCTTCCGTGTTCCACTTCCTGGTAACCATGTGCCTTTGCGCCGTCTTCTCTGGCTCGGATTGGCTGGTGTAGCAACCGCTAAACGGCTGCGGAGTTTAAACCGGAGCGCCGCGGAGGCTGGGCGCCGAGCTCCCGGAGCTGGGTGGCGGTTCCTCACGCTTCAGGGGCGGTGAGTCTTTGACTTGTCCTGTTTGGTGCGGTCGCCACCATCTGGCGGGATCGGTGCCTTTCTCGAGCCAGGCCTTCGGGCACTGTCTGCCGCGGTCTCCGTGTGCCCTCCGCCCTCCCCGCTCCCGGGTCCTGGACCACAGTCTGCACAGGCTTCGAGGGCGTCGTTGGTAGATCTGAGTAGCTGCCTTTGTCTCCGGAATTTGAACGACCAGCTGGGGGAGGGGGGGCGGGAGCCACTCCTTAGAAGGCCTCCTCGGGGGAACCGATTTTTGTCTTTGTAGCTGCTCTGCTCCCTGCTTCCAGAGCATCTCTAGGTCACCGCCGGAGCTCGGTAAACCTGTGCTGAACGTGAGGGACTGCTTGCCGACCTTCTTGGGCTCTCTCCTTTGGGATGGCGAGGGGGCGGTCGGAAGACTGGGGTATCTTAGAACTTGCTGAATCCTCTTGTGTACAGGTAGGAGTTCAGTAGAGAATAGGGGCGACTTATTTTCTGGACGAGAGATTTAATTGAGAACTGGATGTGGAACTGAGTATTTCGTGTTTGGAGATAGCTACCTGGGTAAGAACTACAGAATAATACCAAATAGATAGTGTATCGAGTGCTGACAATGTGCCAGGTACATACCAGGTACTGTACATATATTGGCTTGTTTAGTCCCTACAGTGCCCTTATTTTTCTATAGATTATAAATCTGGAAACAGACGGGTTAAGTTCACATAGCTATGAAATGTTGGAACTGGGGCTCCAGCACAGTTCTAAATACTGTCTATAATGCTTCGGTGTCTAGTACTCTGAGGGTTTGGTTCTGGCTCTGAAAGTGCCACTTGGTGAGCTCATTGATGTGCCTTAGAGGGAGGGTTGGGGCTAGGGGAGATGTTGACAGGGCCCTGTTAAGGAAGGCTGTCTGATTTCCTGCATGAACATTCCAATGGCTGATTGACAGTACCAGTCATTAAGTTAGGAAACTGTGAACCAGCTTATTGAGGAAGGCAGTTCATCTGTGGTTTCCTAATTAACAAATGAGTTTTGATTTTCTTGACTGAATTTTTTGGTAGATGTAACAGTTGGCATGGAGTTTCTGTATGTTCCACTGTCTATGAAGTAGTTAGTGATCTTTGATTTAGTTTCTTGTTGGCAATACTTTGAGAAGTAGCATCGAGCCTTAAGGTTGAAAGGTTCCTAGTTGAACTTCTTCCCCACTGCAGACATTTCTTATAAAAACCACCTTCCAGTTATTTGCTGGCTGCCTCTCAACATCTGCTCAGTACTTTCTTTTTTTTTTTTTTTTTAAACCAACAGTTGAATTAATGAACAACTTTATTTTTTACAAAACCATTAGTTAATCCTATGAAAGAAAATCCAACATTTCAATAGAAAAGAATGGTTAACTATATTTACTACTTAAATACTATTTAAGTTTTCTCTTTTAAAAAAGAATTATTTATTTAATCCCATTTGTTATTATTATTATTAGTAGTAGTATTTTAATTTGACCAGAGAGAGACACAGAGAGAAAGATAGTGATAGGGAGAAAGCAGGCCGTCAGGTCCGGGACTCAAACTGTGGTTGGCCATGTACAGTACAGTGTATTAAAGACCAAGTATACACAGTGCATCATCAAGCCTAGATTCCAAATTATCAGTCATCATCATCATCCCTGTAGTCATCATCGTCATCTCCACATTTTCTTTTCAATACACTTGATTCATTGGTATCATTTTGTGATGACACCTTATTAGTGGTAATGATAATATTTTTGGATCCAGTTAATGATGGATTAACTGAACATTCTGAACTGCTGGTGTTGTAGGAATTGTTGCTTTCACAGTTGGGGACCGTGATGTAAGCATCTGTGTTGTAAACCTTAGTTGAAACAGATGTGGTTTGTGGAGTTGCTGTGCCTAGTGTGGGAGCACTTGGTCTGCTAGTAACTGAACCAACACTTAACCATGGAACTGTTAATCTTCCTGCAGAAGTAGATGCCTTTTTTTAGTAAAGACTGAAGCTTATGATTTGGAGCTGTTAAGCTATATCTATCAGGTGGCAGTCTAGGACCTGAATATGGCTTGATCAGTGGCAAAGGAGGTTGATTTATTTGCCTTACAATGTCTAATAAAAAATCTCTTGGGGGAGGAGAGGTAAAAGACTGGTCAGCACAACACTAGATTGCCAATTACACATCATCTGCATCAACAGTAGCTTTCTTAACGTGGCTTAAAGAAATTTTTGTATCATCTAGAGTCACATATTAGAAGGCAAACTCCAACGTCTGATTTATAACTCTTGGCTTATATTCTGTAATCCCCATATCCTTCAGGATTTGTGCCTTTATCTAAGCATCTTTCAGCATGCTCTTGGGGGAAGTCATCTTGCCAGACTCCATGATAATCTGGTGTTCAGTGTAGACTTATTTAGCTAAATCACCCACATTGATGTATTTCAATCCTGACTTTGGTGTAAGTTCTTTGCCTAATGTGGTTTTTCTAACCCTGGGTGTATTGATGAGCAAGATGTTCATTTGTTGGGAAGCGCCATAGTTTTCATGGCGATGGCTCCTGGCGCCTTGGCTCAGGCACTGCCTGGAGTGCTATGCACCACAGGGCCTGCTCAGAACTTTAAAAGGAGACCCCAGACTGGGTAGTTTTTACTGTTGGAAAATAATTCCTTTCATTTATAGTCATTTCTTCAAGTAGCTGCTATGTGGAAGGTACTGCACTAGGCATTAAAGTGTAGAAGCAAACAAACATGACAAAAATCCATGCCCCCAGGGAAGTTATATTTTAGTAGGAGAAAACAAAGTGAATTAAGTCCGAAAATAATTTAATTTTATGTAAGACATTGATATGTTAGTGAAGAAAATTAAAAGAAGGGAATGTGAACAAGTGAATAGTTTTTAGTAGTTTGCACTGGGAGGGCTCACTAAGAAAGTTACATTTGAGCATTTGGTTATTTGAAGGAAGAGTTGATGCAAAGGAAAAAAGTAATACAAGGTTCTGCTTTGGGAATATGTCAAGGAAGACAATGGCTGGAGCTTATTGAGCAAGAGGAAGAAGTATTCAAGAGGTCAGAAAGGTACTGGTGAACTGGGGAAGGGAAGAAGTATCAAATTGTGCAGTACTTTATAGGCCACTGTCAAGACTGACTGAGATGGAAAACCCTGGAGGATTTTTAACACAGGAGTAACATGAATTTGTTTTAATGTTTTAAAAGGATTGTTTTGGTTGCTAGGTTGAGATTAGATAGGGAGAAAGTGGAAGCAGGGTCATTTAGGTTGCGGTAGCCTTTATGTGCATGAGAGAGAATGGCATCTTGGGTCAGAGCAGGCCAGTAAAAGTGGTAAGTGACCCATGTGGGTATGTTGTGAAAGATGGGTCAGCACAATTGATGAGAGTGAATGTGGAAGAAAGAGAAGTTTCTGACCTGAGCAACCAGAAGGATGGAATTGCCATTAAGCAAGATGGGGGAAGGGCATTGGAGCAAGGTCGGGGGTGCAGGAATTTAGGACATATTAAATTTGAGGTGCATAATGAGACCTACAAGTAGGCAGTAATAGAGAAGATATGAGATAATAGATAATTGGTTTGTCGGAAAAGTCATGTTACATTTTTGCATCAAAAAACATGTCATGACTTTTCCAACGACCCAGTAGATAGAGAAGACATGAGGCCCAGGGACTGAGATCTGGGCCACTCCAGAGGTAAGAGGTTACAGAAAAGGATAAATGAACAGCAAAAGAGAGAAGTGGTCAGTGAGGCAGAAGAAAACTCAGGAATGGGCTGTTTGGGAAGCCTAGTGAAGAATCTACTTCAAAGGAGGAAGTGAGTTGATAGTAAATGCTGCTCACAGATCAAGTAAAATGAGAACTGACCCTTGTCCACTGTATTTGATTTTGCAATCTGGTAATTTAGTGACTGTAGTGAACAATTTTCTTATAGTAATGATAAGAGCAAAGATTTCATCATAGTATTAGGTCATCAGGAAAGTCATGATGTATATTTCTATGCATTTCCTATGCAAAAATGCATCATGATTTTCCTGATGACTCAATAGGTTAAGGGAGACTGGAAGGGGAAGAATTGGAGACAGTAAGTATAGACAACCTTTTGTTTTGTTTTAGGGAGATTTTTGGTATAGGGCGTATGTGCTAGCGGGACACACAGAGAGAAGGTGAGAAATCATCCCCCCCGGGGAGAGGGACCGGTGGCCCCACCACAATCCCTTCTCCTCCATTCTCCTGTGAAGATTTTGGGCATGCATGCATTCACACCTGGAGTGAGTTTCAAAGCCTCCGGTCCCGAACCACCGTTAACTATGTGGGAGTCCAGTGCCTTAACTACTATGACACTTGCTGGCCCCAATGTAGATAACTCTTTAAAGGAGTTTGATTGTAAAGGGAAGCAGAGAAATAGGATAACAGCATTACAGCATTAATGAACCACTTGTATTTCTTTTCTTTTTGGTAAAGAGATATTTTTGCTATAGGACGTTTGTGCTTGCTGGAGAGACAGAGAGACCGAAAGTGAGAAATCACCCCTCAGAGGAATGGCCATCGCATAATCCATTCTCCTCCATTCTCCTCTCAGGATTTTGGGCACACGTGTACACGTTTCTGGTGTGCATTTTAAGCTGCCAGGTCTAGAACCCAAACCATTATCAGCTACGTAAATGTTATGCCATCCGCTGGTTCCACCACTTGTATTTTCTTAAATGTCCCATTTTCATTTTCATGCATTTGCACATACCAATCTTTATCCTGGAATATCCTACCTAATCTTGATGCCTGAAAAGTTCTTAGTAAGACTTACTTATTTGTTCAACAAATATTTACTGTGTTCATGTTATTTTCCAGGTACTGTTTTATGAGCTATCAATAGATAAAACGGATAAAGAAAAAGCCCATGTACTCATGGAATTTAAGATGTTCTAGTGGGGAAGGACAGATAATAAATTATCAAGTGCTAAGAATAAAAAATAGTGAAGGGTAAGAGTGATCAGATATGCTAGAAGAAGGGGCTACAGTTTTAGATGACCTCACTAAGGTGCCATTTGAACAGACTTGGAGGAGAGTGAGCGAGCCAATTGTGTATCTGGAAGAAGTTTCTAACTAGAGAGTTATTTATTCTAAATAGAGAGTAAGCAATACAGGGGATCTGAGGCCGAAGAATGCCTGGTATATGCTGCAGTAGTTAGATCTCAGTGGCCAATGTGGTCTGAGGGGAAAAAAGAGCTGGAGAGAGGGAAGGAGGAGTTCAAATAAGAGAAATGGGAAGAACAACAGATAGTGGAGAGACTTCTAGATATTGTAAGGACTTTGAAAGAAGTGGAACCTACTGGACCGTTTTGGATTGAATAGACTGATACACTGTAGGGAGAGCAGCTGTGGAAGGAGGCAGACTAAAAACTCTTACCAGAATTCCAACACATGTTACTAGTGACTTTGACTAGGCTGGTAGCATTGGAGGCACTGAAAAGTGGTAGATTCTAAGTGCATTATGAAGCTGTAAATTGGGATATGAGAGAAATTTTTCATCTGAGCAGCTGGAGGATGGAGTTGCTATTACCTGGAAAGGAGACTGCTCTGAGTAAAGTGGTTAGGGCAGATTAAATTTGATACATCTTATTTTAAATTTAATTTATTTTTTATTTCTTTCATGGATGAGAGAGAGGGAAAGAAAGGGAGAGACTGACTCCTGACAAGGTCTTGCCATGCTGCATTTCAGCCAGCCAAGATCATGGATGTCCCCACAGGTTCACCCTACATGCCCAGGTCAACCCAGGATCCAAACCCTGGGTCTTCCCATATGGCTCCAGCATAACACTACAGCACCCTATCACCGAGCCCATGCTGCTGCAGCTGGGTTCCATATATCTTTTTTTAATTATCTAAACAGAATTGTGGAGTGGATAGTAGGCTATAGGAATTCAGGAAAGTTCAAGAAAGATATTCAAACTGAAAACATAAATGTTGGAGTTTTTGGCATCTATGTGGTATTTTAAGCCAAGGGGACTATGAAATCACCAAAGGAGGGAGTATAGATAAAAGAAGTCCAAAGAGAGAACCTATTACAGGCTGAAAGAGCCTGTAAAAGAGATTTAGAAGGAACAGGTAGTTAGGAAGGAATGAAATGAACATAGAGTGTGGTATTCTAGAAGCCAAGGAAAGTTTTTAAGAAAGGAGAAATTAACTGTATTAAATGTTGCTGACAGATCAAATTAAATGAGGGCTCAGGATTGACCATTAGATTTAATGTATGGAAGTCATTAGAGACCTTGGCAAAAACAGTTTTGGTGGAATAGTTGTAGCGAAAGCCTGCTTGCAGTAAGTTTACGTGAGAATTGGAAACTGAGTAGACAGTTCTTCCGAGTTAGGCTGTAAAGGTCTGCAGAGAATTGGAGTGGTGATCTGAGAGTGAGTGGGGAAGAAAGGGAGGTTAAGATGAGAGTAATAGCGATGTGTGTGTGTGTGTGTGTGTGTGTGTGTGTATATATATGTGTATATATATATATATATATTTCTTTTGGGCTATAGGGTGCGTACACTTGCCAGAAAGAGACAGAGAGACAGAAAGTGAGAAATCACTCCCCAGGGAGGATGACCACACAGCAATCCCTTCTCCTCCGTTTCCCTCTCAGGATCTGGGCATGCATGCACATGTGCCCAGCGTGAGTTTAAGCCACTGAGTCTGGGACTCAAGCCGCAGTCGACTACGTGGGAGTCCAACGACATAGCCGTTACGCCAACTGTTGGTCTCCTATAGCGATATATTTTTAATGGTGATGAGAATGACACAGTGAAAAAGAAAAAGTCAATGAGGTAGATGAGGTAGATGAGAGAATTGCTGGAGTGATGCTTTTGAGGAGGCAGGAAAGCATAGAATCCAGTATACAGATCCATATCTAAGACAGACTTCACCTTGGGTAGGAAACCAGACAATTCTTTTTTTTCTAGCTCCATAATATTCATCAATACATCCTAAGTGGTCATGAAGGTCATTTTACACAAGAAAGTTTGGGGAAAATAGAGTTGAGCTGAGGCTAGATCTATCCATTGGGTCAAATAACTTCTCTATTAAAGATGGGTCATCCCTGAGTAATATGATATGTGATTTATAATTCAATAAACCCATTACCAACAAAACAAAAGGATAGCAGATAGAGTATGCAGTTGCAAATTTCCTGCCTGGTGATTCATTAGGGAATGGGATTAGATAATATCTTTTGTCTATAAACTGCTAGCCCTCCAATGATCAGGTCTTCAAGAAAAGCAAAAACTGGCCAGCGGCAGGTAAATTGATGCCCAAATGTTTCTGGATTGGGACTAGAAACTGTCAGACACTTGGCAGCCTGCAGACCTTAGCAAGGGTATCACCGACCATGTTGAGATCATGCCACAGTTCATTGATGGCACTGGTTATGCCCCTGGTGTCTTTCAGAATTGAGTACTCCATGTATGTGTTATACTTCATTTCAAATGGATGCTTAATTGTTTTGGTAAATTCTCTCATCTTCTTTACATCCTCACAGTTTTCCAATACAAAGCAGACATCATGGGAGGTTGTGATGAGTCACTCCTGCTTGCTGGTGATCTTGGGATCCTAGGGCATTACTTTGGCATAATCAGAAAGTGCATGTTTGAGCTCACTGATAGATGAAAGTAATCTGGCACCAAAGACTCTTGAGTTGCCCATCTTGTTTACATAGACCAAGCTCCACAGTGAAGTAGTAGTATGTTGCCAGTTTTTGAACAGCCTCCTCTGAAGCTCCAAGGGAAGCCAGGCCAATTCTTGGGAGAATTGAGCAAAGCTAGGTTCACCCAAAATAGGAACATGACCTAAGAGTTCAGGGCATGTATCTGGCTCTGGGATATAGAGAGGATCTGAATTGTGTCTCATGTACTGAGTGCAGTGAAAAATTCAAAAGGCTAAACCTGAAAAGAAATATCTTGGTCATAGGTAACTAGCCACAGGAGGGATGGAAAAACTTGTACACTCTTTTAAAAAGTTTGAGACATATTCCAATTGTGGGATATTATCTTCCTGATAGCCACAATATTTAGAAAGCAAAGGTAGGTTTTTGAGATATTCTTTATAAGTGCGGGTTGGGTAGTTTGTTGAGCTCTCAGAAGACAGTTCCCCAGGTCTTAAATCTCCTCGTCAGTGAATTCAACCCTAGGGATGGGTTTTCCATGTTTCTAGTTCATAGCCAAGTCTGCAAAAATACTTTTGTCTTTTATGATAGACATTGTCTTTGAAGCCAGAATGGTCCACATCTAGTTCAGATCCATACATCAGAACTCTGTTGGCACAATGGCCTAGGTCGGAAATTTTCTTTAGAAACCAAGGAACAGTTTCCATACCATCTTTCTTCAAAGTAAAATCATCTGGTGTATTCACAGAGAGAACGTTAACGGAAGACTTCAACACATGAAACATATCACTCAGTTGTTCTCTGTTGATAACACGGTCAACAAAAATCTCAAATGCTTAGTTTCTCCTTGCCTTTTCGGGATTCAATATGTAACAGGTTGACATGCTTCTGGAAGTTTTTCAGTGCTTTTATAAGTCCTCCAACTTCATTCTTTAAGGAATAAAGAGTGATTTTTCTTCTCCTCGTCTTCAATCATGATGAATTTGGTGTACTTCTCTCGGACTCCCCTAGTGGTAAACCTGGATCTCCAGACAATTCATTTATAACAACAGGAGAGAAGACACATACAATAGTAGATAGGTAATTGTAATAGAAGTTTTTGAAGCAGTGCTCTACAGATTGGTTCAGTGTTCTCAGAAATTACCAACTAATTAAGAGGAGTGACCCAGGGGTTGATAGTTGACAAGAATAATGAGGGATGGGGTAATAGAGTCTAATGACATTGTATTCAAGGCTGAGAATTTTTAGGGAGCAGAGAGGATGAAGGGGGTGCTGAGCTGTAGGAGGATACTGGAGAAAAAAACATTCCTACTTGACAGGACTGCAGGACAATCCATGTCCTGGGGGCGTGTCTGGTTCTAGAAGGTGCAGGGAACATGCAGAGAGGAGATTGAGATTGTAGAGGTTTTGCTGGCGATGGATTGTGAGTTCTAAGGGAATTCGATAGTTGGCCAAGAGTAAGATATGAACACTATATTCATTTCCTGTGGCTACTGTAACAAATTATTAATATCACAAATGAGGTCGTTTAAAATGACAAAAAATTGTTTTTTCGCAGTGCTGGAGGCCAGAAGTCCAAATTCAGTATCACTGAGCAGAAGTCAAGGTGTCTGCAGGCAGCACTCCCTCTGGAGGTCTTGGGGGAATCTTTTCCTTGCATCTTCCAGCTTCTGGTGGCTGCCAGCAATCCTTGGCTTGTACTGCACCACTTTAATCTCTGTGCAGACACTAGTGATGCTATTTAGAGACTACCCAGATGATCCAGGACAGTCTCCCCATTACAAAATCCTCATTTTAATCAAATCCACAAAGACCTCTTTTCCACATAAGGTTTAGAATTACAGGACCTTGTATCTTTGGTGGGAGGCATTTTTCAGCCTACCTCAGGACCAAGTGAGGGATGTGCAGAGCTGGAGGGGATTTAGAGTAAGTGAGAGTGACCTACAAGTCTTGTCTGATTGACATAAAGAGCATAGTAAGATTAGTCCTGTGGTCTCCAGGCAAGTAGTGAAGAGGCCTGAATGTTGGGGGTTAGATAGGTACAAGTGAGGGTTTTTCTAGATTTCTGCAGTGGGAAGCAAGGAGAATCAGGGAGGAAATAGTCTTTGGGAGGTTGATCTTACCCAAGCACATGATGCATCATCAACCACACGTTCTCAGTACAGTTTTTTCCAATCTTTTCCTCTAGGGGAAATTATTTCTTCTAAGCATTGTGTGCTATAGCCATTATTCTTATCTTATTGTAACATCATGGTATCTTTATCTTCTTAAATGCTTCTCTTTCTTCAAAAATCAAATAAAAAAATAAGTGCCATTAGTTTTGTTTTTGTAATAGGCCATAAACATATAGACAAATTTAAGATTTCCTGCCTATTCATTCCTTTATACCCTGCTCCCTTGGATTAGGTGTATCTCTTCCGTACTTCCATTGAATTCCATGTGTATCTCTAAGGTTCCACTTCTTACATGGTACCAAACCAGTGTCTGTACCCATGTTGGACCATGCATTTCATGAGAGTAGGAAACACATAGTTATCGGTCCCCAGTGTTGTTCCTAGTGACTGGCACATAGATGAATTTAAGTTTGAATGAGAAAATAAAAGTCATTTACCTTTTTGGATTCTACATTAAACCACTTGATTATATTTATGTTTTCAGATTACATGCAGAAGTTTTTGTAAATATTTAATATACAAAGAAAGAATGTTGTTAAGTCATAATGATTAGTTTTTAAAGTATATCAGTTAACCTTTTTTCTTTTATTAATCAATACTGGAATTTCTTTCTTTTTTCATTTGCTTCAGTGATGGAGGGCCCAGTAATGGAAACTGGCACACTTTTTACCTCAGGAATTAAGAGACAAGTGAAAGACAAAAGAATTTCAAAGACTGCCAAATTGAATGTTTCTCTTGCTTCAAAAATCAAATCAAAAATAATAAGTAAGTGCCATAAGTTTTGTTTAAATAATTGTTTATTTAATTTTATCATTATTATTATTATTATTATTTTTAATTTGCTACAGGGCATGTGTGTTCATCAGAGAAAGAGATGAAAGTGAGAAAACAAGCCTCCAGGTCTGGGACTCAAACTGTTATCCACCATCTGGGGAGTCCAGCACCTTAACCACCATACCACCTGCTAGCTCCAGTATCATTGGTTTTAAAGTATAGGTTGAGCATCTCTAATCCAAAAATCCTAAATTCACAATGTTCCAAAATCAGCACCATTTTGAGTGCTGTCATGACACCACAACTGGAAAATTCCACACTGTGTCAGAATTCCATGTAACAAATCATAGTCCAAGCTGTGCAATAAAACAGTTTTTTGTAAAATTACCTTCAGGTCATATGCATAAGATGTATATGAAACATAAATGAATTTTGGGTTTAGATTTGGATTCATCAACATTTCTCATTGAAATGAGAAATGTTTTTCTCATTTGAAGTACTCATGTAAGTATTTCAAAATTTCAGAAAATCCCGATTCTGAAATACTTCTGTTCCCAAGCATTTTGGATGTGGGAGCCTCAAGTTGTATACTCACATTTTTTATTTGCTGTCATGTTTTATCAAGTGCAGGAAATTACTGAAGTGAGTATTTTGTTAACTGATGTATTTTTTTCCCCATTTGATCCTTCCTATTAGTTGGGTGGTTTCAATGATTTGCATTCTGTAGTGGCAGCTGAGTTTTCAGCGGTAAGGCTGGTGTGGCCAAAGAGAGCTATTTCCTACACTGTAAGGAAATACTAATGTGACTTTTCTGGAAAAGAACTTTATTTATTTTATAAAAATTTATTTATTTTACATTCATTCACTCTCCATCATCATTCTGGAAAAGCTTAGCAACTAGATGAGAGGTAGCCTAGAGGTGGCCTAGGTAGCATGCCATAGTGGATGACTTTTTATGGCTACTGCTTGTCAAGAGAGCCCTCAGCACTTTGGAAAAGGGATTTCATGACCTGCAGAGTCATAGTGCCTGAAGGCAAAAAAAGGCGGTGGGAAAACCCCACTAGATAAATTTTCATTACTTCTGAAAAGTATCTTAATGGTTCATACCTCTGTTAGCAGGAGTTCAGGAGATATCCTTGTAGTCACATTTCTTGCTGATATTTAGGGGCCTTCAAAATTTTTTGGAAAAGTAGAATTAATGTACAAGTTTATTTTGGTAGAAAAAAAATTTAAATCCATGCAGAGTTTTTAAAAAAAATAATATATTTTTCCCATGAACATTTTGAAGAACTCCCCCTTTTATAGCTTCTATGAAGGATAATTGTGTGTGCCTTGTGAAATGCCATACCTCTTAAATAACTTAATTAATTAATTATTGCTAGAGGATTTATGTGCTTACCAGAGAGAGAGAAGAAGAAAAAGAAAGCACTTCCCAATGGTACATGGCACACCACTATCCCTTCTCCATTTCTCCATTTTGTTGGGATTTGGGGCACATGCACACATGTGCATAGTGTGTTTTTCAAGGGTCAAGGGCCGGGACTTGAACCATTGTCAGCCATGTGAGATCCATCTCCCTTAACCACTAGGCTACAAGGCTGACACACGTAAGTATTTTAAAATCTCAATGTTGCTCCTATCTAGGTCTCTAGGGCCACATTGTGTATTCAGCTATTGTTTCTCTCTTTGGCTGAGCTGTTGCATACCCACTGGTATAAAGGAGTATGTTGAGTTAGAGAAGTATAATGGGATGATACTACCCTTCAGCTTCTAGAAATCCTAAATTGGTTCTATTTCTATTTGTTATGCTAAGGATGGCTATCTGCAGCTACTCTTTCTGTGCCATAGATAAAGTACTTCTTCAGACCCTGTGGTTTAGATTCCTAAACTCTCTCTGAATACTTCAAAAAATCATTAAGTTCTCTGAGACTTATTATACATACATTGTACTTTTATTTAGTGGAATATGTTATTGAATAGTGAGATATAAATCAAAATTATGAGATGTAATTAAATTCTAAGTGTACTAAGGGAATACTATATTTAACGTGAGCTTTACCAAGGAATTCACAATGAAATTTCTTTGTGACCAACAAAGAAGTTCATCTCAGAAGTGATTTGCATCATATTTACATAGTGCTTTTAAAGAGAAGAGATCAAGTTTAGATTGTAATAGATGCCTAGAAATAAGAGAGAGGATCCTTTGGAGGGAGGTAGACTGTCCCACAGTATGCCTCCTCACTCCAGAATGGGCTTTGGGAGCACTGGTTAAATTATTCAGTTCTGGAGCCACAGAGACTAGCTTTAAATTTTCACTGATTGGTTACCCAAATTCCTATGGGACATCTCTAGTTAGAAGTGCAAGATCAACTTTTTTGTTCTAGCTCCTAGTCAAAAGTAGGGTTATGAGTACCAAGATTTAGTTTTTGTGACTGATTTAATTACCTCAGATACTGTGTCTATGCTTCGTCTCCTTTTATTCTAACTCTTTTTACATATATTCCATTAGGTCATCGGGAAAGTCATGACATATTTTTCTATGTAATTTCTATTTTACATGCATGACCAAATGCATTCCTCATGACTCTTATTCTTCATTTTCTATTTAGCTTTAATTTCTTCAGCTGCAAACTCTGGGTATATATTTTTTTCAAAACATTTGTATTATCATTCTCTTCTAATCTTCAGTTAAAACTTACAAAGTGAGGACCAGCAGATGGTGTAACAGTTACGTCGTGGAGGATTCCGATGTAATCAACAGCAGTTCTAGTCCCGGACCCAGTGGCTTAAAACTCACGCAGGGCACGTGTGTGCACATGCCCCAAATCCTGAGAGGATAATGGAGAAGAGATTGCAGTGTGGCCACCCCCTTGGGTGATTTCTTGCTCTCTGTTTCTCTGTCTCTCTGGTGAGCTCATGCACCCAATAGCAAAGATCTCTCTTAAAAACAAAAAAACTTACAAAGCGAGATACATTTGTCTAAAATAAGTTTACTAAGGAATATGAAAATTTATTAAGGTGTAAGTTTAATATTAACTCTTGAAAAAAATTTTTTTTTACAGACAATTCTTCTATTTTCAAAATTTCTTTAAAGCACAACAACAGGGCATTAGCTCAGGCTCTTAGTAGAGAGAGAGAGAATTCTCGAAGAATTACAACAGAAAAGATGTTGCTGCAAAAAGAAGTAGAGAAACTGAATTTTGAGAACACGTTTCTTCGCCTGAAGCTAAATAACTTGGTATGGCAGCTATGCTGTTTTTGAATTCTAAATTCTAACTTAAATCTTTTAATTACATTGTTATAAGAACTCTAAAAATGTTCAGATCTTCAGTTGTGATCAATTTTTTTTTTTTTTTTGGAGAGGTTTTTGCTATAGGGTGTGTGCGCTCACCAGAGAGACAGAAAGCAAGAAATCCCCCCCCCCCCCGGGGGGGGGATGGTCATGCCTCATTCCCTTTTCCTCCATTCTCCTCTCAGGATCTTGGGCATGCATGCACACACATCCAGCATGAGTTTAAGCCACCAGATTCAGGACTCGAACCACGGTCGACTACATGGGAGTCCAGCAATGTAGCAATTATGCCAACTTCTGGTCCCATGATAAATTTTTGAGTCAGCATGCTGTGTAAATATTAAGGGACAAGTTGTTAATGGGTAATAAATAGGTGTCTTCAGCCTGCAGTCCAAATGTGCATGCTGTGTAAACCAGTGCAATGCATTGTTCAACATTCGGTTACTTATCTTAAGCCAACTTGCTGCATTAATTAATTTTTAAATGATGGTTATAAGTCTGCTAGTGAATTAAAGAAATGGAGTTCCAGAGTTTGTATTCTTTAATTCCAGCATTTCACTGGTTATAAGCCAAATAGAATGACGATTGCAGCTGTTCTTTTTCCTTCTAACTTTTAACTCTTCCTGCAAGACAAGGAAGTGAGAGGCAATAATTAGCTAGGCTTAACTATAAATCTAAAATGAGTAGAAAGTGAAGTGGAAAAATTATCTACTATACTTGAGGGTTAAATTCCTGTGGCCAACAAACTGTATTCACCTGTCATGTGATATGTTATTATAAGAAAATAGAAAAATGTTTGTAAGAAAAGTTATAATTGTTAAAGGCATTCAGTGCATGTTGTAGGGGGAGGATACTATTTGGACTATACAGTACAGCACCTTTTTAGCTCAGTGTAATCTCAGTTATGTTCTAAATCTTCTCACACTGATGGTATTCATAAACTTGTGGTTTTTTAAATAAACTTCAAATCTTGACTGATTAAAGGAGGTCTTTATTTTACATCTACAGAATAAGAAGCTTATAGAAATAAAAGCACTCACAAATAATAACTTGAAAGCCGCAATTGAAATGAGCAGTCTTTCTGAGGTAAGTAAAATTTAAGTGTAAATAGTGTTATTTTTTAGCATCACTGAGGATAATTGATATTAATTAAGTAGCCTCACGGTTTAGAGATTCGTATTTCAATTTTTGTATAAAGGAATGATGATTATATCAGTTTTAACTTTTTTTTTTTTGAGAGATTCTCGCTATAGGGTGCGTGCGCTCGCCAGCCAGACAGAGACATAGAGACAGAAAGCGAGAAATCACCCCCCAGGGGGGATGGTCACGCCGCAATCCCTTTTCCTCCATTCTCCTCTTGGGATCTTGGGAACGCATGCACATGTGCCCGGCATGAGTTTTAAGCCACTGGGTCCGGGTCGCGAACTGCGGTCGACTACGTGGGAGTCCAGCGACATAGCCATTACGCTAACTGCTGGTTCCCTCAGTTTTAACTGTTTAATGCACATTATCATTTTGCATACTTCGTTGTTAACATTATTATGTAAAAATTAGGTTTTGATTAAAAGTAACAAGATTAGACAGCCCAGTGGAAAGTAATGGTCCCTAAACAAACTGAAAAAACAGAATGCCATTAGTAGAAACATAACATTTTGAACTGGCTACGTAGTGTGGTTAAGTGCTATAAAGTCTTGAAAAATGTACCAGGCACATACAAGCATGCTTCCAGGATTCTGATCAGATGGAAAATGAGAGGGAAAAGGATTGCATTGTGACAGGCCATCATGGGTTTTTTTTTCTCTTTCTCATTCGTGTACTCTCTGGCATAAAAGGGGAAAAAAAAAGAGAAAACAGTGACAAAGGTAGCATTTCAAATTAGGAAGGAATTTGTACTATTTTAAACAAAGATGGACACAATTAGAAAAGCTAGTTGGGGAAAAAAATAGAGGCAGATCTTGCTTTACACAATTCTCTAAAATAAAGTCTAGATGGATTTATATGTAGAAAAACAAATCATATAAAATGAGGAGAAAGTACAACTGAATTCAAATTAGGTAAGCCAGGCCTTTCTATACCTAGAAGCAAAGACAAAGCCTATAAAGCAAGTTATTGATAGATTTTTCTCAGAAAAGAAATTTGCCATCTTTAAGTCTTACTGACTGGGAAGACACTCCCCCGCCCACGCCCCCCCCCCACCCCCCCCAGCTAGCCAATTATTAGAGATAGCAAGAGCTCATCTAGTCCAGCCATTTCCCCTCTTGCTAGTCCTTACACTTGAGGAGGCAATATTCCTCTGCCCAAATCATCCCAGGGCCAGATACCAGGCAGTGAGGGACCTCTTTTTATTTGTTTGGAGAGGTTTTTGTTATAGGGTGTGTGCACTCGCCAGAAAGACGGAGACAGAGAGACAGTGAGAAATCACCCCCTGGGAGGATGGCCATGCTACAGTCCCTTCTACTCCATTCTCCTCTTGGGATTTTGGGCATGCATGTTCACGTGCCTGGTGTGAGTTTAAGCCACTGCGTCTGGAACTTGAACCACAGTCGATTACATGGGAGTCCAGTGACATAGCCATTATGCCAACTGCTGGCCCAAGGGACCTCTCTTATAGCTTAGAGTCTGCCAGAATTATCAAACTACTCAATCCTAAACTTTTGCCCTACCCTGCCTTGCCTTTCCCATGGAAATGCTAGTAAAGACTCTGGTCTAAACCTTCCCTTCATTCTTGTTTTCTGCCCCCTGACCATCCTGATACTTTTTTCCATGGTGTGTCGTGCTTCCTGTCTTTAGGACTGTGTGTATGTTAATAAATGCTGTTTTTACCCCAAGTTTTTCCTTTATCTCCTCTTATTGGTTGCACCTGATTGACATCTCAAAAAAATATGAAACAGAATAAAATCTAGGCATGTCTTCCACTAACATCTATCCATTTCATTGATCTATGTGCCTGTTTTTATGCTAATACTACACTAAATTACTGTGGCTCTCCAACTTTACTCTTCTGTTTCACAGTTGTTTTACTATTCTAGATTATTTTCATTTTCATTAGAATTTTAAAATCAGCTTATTAATTGGACCATACCTTGTTTCTATTATACCTCTGCAGTGTAATAGGAAAACATGGTTGTATGTTGACTAATTTTCTGGTCTTTAAAACATGTTCATGTCGGAAAACTTAGAAAATGCATTTGAGAGGACTTCAAAAACTGTAGAAAAATGGAATTGAAGTATGATTTTTGGTACCAAAAAAATTGAAATCTATGCATAATTTTTTGTAATACACGTTTTTCCATGAACATTTTAAAGTCCCTCTCATAGAAGCAAAATATAAAAGATATTAAAATCACCCAGGCCTTTTGAGTTTTATTGTTTTTTAAATTTTTTTTTTCTTTTTAAATTTTTACCATAGGGCATGTGTGCTTGCCAGGGAGAGACCGGGAGGGGGTTAAAGGGGGTTGAGGAGTAAAAAATCATCCTCAGGGAATGGCTATGTTGCAGTCCCTTCTCTATTATCCTTTGGGACTCTGGGCTTAACATACATGCGCCTGGTGCATTTTTATTTTTTTATTATTTTTTTTAAGTATTTTTTGTTGTAGGACACATATACTTGCTGGAGACAGAAAGTGAGAAAGTGAGAAATTACCCACTGGGAATGGCCACACCAACCATAGTCCTTTCTCTTCCATTCTCCTGCAATTTTGAGCATGCACGCACACATGTGTGATTTTCACACTGCTGGGTTTGGGACTTGAACTACAGTCATGTGTGATTACTGCACCTTAACCACTGTGCCACCTGCCACCCCCCTAGTGTTTTTCAAGCCTCTAGGTCCAGGATTTGAACCCGAGGAGTTGGCCATATGAGATCCAGCACCTTAACTACCATACCACCTGCTGGCCCTAGGTTTTGAATTTTAAAAAGTCATTTAAAATATGTACTATAAAATTCAATGATATATTACATAATATACATATAAACTATATTAATAATACATATGTAGACATGAATGTATTACATATATATAAAGATAGTGTTTATGTATGAGTATATTTATGTGATTTATCCCTGTGCATAGAAATGAAGGTTATATACTACAATATTGGTAGCAATTCTCTTTGGGTGGAGGATGAAAAATGAACTTTATCATTATATTATCTCACTGAACGATTGAGGGCTAATGCAAGAATTATATTACTGCTGGTATCCTTGTATAATTTCATACTTTAATAACAGACATGATTTAATGAGATTAGAAAACCGTTTCTGTCCATTTTCTTTGTTTTTTTTTTTTTTTTTTTCCAAAAAATAGTTCCATCAGAGTCCCTTTCCACTTCCAACTAGCAATAAGAAACGGAGTAGCAAACAATGCCAGTTGATGCGTCTTCCATTTGCAAGGTAACTGTTTAAAAGTTGATTAAATATTAACTTACATACTTCTACTTCAATTGGACTTTGAATAGTTTTGTTTTATTTTGTAAATTTTATCAAAAGGGTACATGTATTTGCTGGAAAACAAAAGAGAGGGAGAGAGGAGGGAGCACTCCTGGTAGGGCATGATCACACCACAGTCTTACTTTTCTGTTTTTCCACCCTGTCAGGAATTTGGGCACACATACATATGTGCCTGGCTTGTTTCTCAAGCCACCAGGGCCAGTATTCAAACTACATGGTCAGCTATGTGGAATCCGGCTCCTTAACCACAAAGCTTAGGGCTGGCCAGAATAGTTTTTATTTGGTCCGTTTCTTTGAAAGATAGAAAAACATTTAAAAATAAATAATTAAATACTTGGTTACATTATACCCATTAAAGAATTTAAATACAGTCTAATAGAATTTAGTTTTAAATTCTGAAGTAACATTTAGCCTTCCCATAGACCCTGGAGCAAAAAGAGACACAAGTGCACTCTTAGTTATATGGGCTTGAGTTACACTGGTTAAGAGTACATAGATTTTATATGACAAAGCAAGTGTTTGTGCACTTTGTACAGTGTTTAATATTCACCAACTTACATTTACCTAAGGTAATTTAAGACGTTTGTGGTGTCTTGCTATGGGTTGTGTCTCTAGGACATCAAGGAAATTTATCCCTCAATTCAATAACCAAGTGATCTGTAGTATCCTGCTACTTTTCATTTCTTTCTTTTCCTCCAGGTAACTACCCAGTTTTTGCCAGGTAAATCTAATAACTGTTTCTTCTTTTATTATCTTACATACTGCCCCAAGCTTTAAAATTAACTTTTGTCTTTGTTATTCTCCTTCTGTCCAAAATTCTCCTTTCTTGGTTATTTGATTATAAGCCTTATAAAGCAACCTATTTCAAACTTATCATTTAAAAAAGTAGTCATTGAGGCCTGTAGAGGTGAAATCACTCAATGAATTAATAGGATTGACCAAATCCTTTTCTTTTAGACCATGTTTATTCTCTTAAACAATTTACAAGTTTAATGCTTTTATTTAGGTGCACAAGCAAATGTATTTATGTACTGAAATACTGTAAGTATCATAGTAAAAAAAATTTCACATCTACTATGTCACTTTCTATTTATTCTATGTTTGTTCCATTGATCTGCCTATGGGTACTATTACTAATTTATACCAAGTTTTTATATTGCTATAGTTTTTTTGTTTTTTTTTTTTTAAGAATTATTTTATTGGGAACCAGCACTTAGCGTAATGGCTATGTCGCTGGACTCCCATGTAGTCGACCGTGGTTTGAATCCTGGACCTGGTGGCTTAAACTCACGCCGGGCGCGTGTGCGTGCGTGCCCAAGATCCCGAGAGGAGAATGGAGGGGAAGGGATTGCGGTGTGGCCATTCCCTCATGGGGGGTGATTTCTCGCTTTCTGTCTCTCTGTCTCTCTGTCTGTCTGGCGAGCACTCGCGCCCTATAGCAAAATCCTCTCAAAAAAAAAAAAAGAATTATTTTATTCATTGTCATTATTTTATTTTTTTTTTAAGTTGACCAGAGAGAGAAGGAAAGTGAGAAAGCAAACTGCCAAGTCTGGGACTCGAACTGCAGTCAGCCAGTGGGAGTCCAACTGCCGTAACCACTATGCCACCTGCTGGCCCTAATTGTTTAGTTTTAAAATAGTCGATTTTGTTGTCTTAAATATCCATATGTTGACTATTGTTTCATATAGACATGTTAGTCAAGTGTCAACTTGTCCTCCAAAATTTTTTTTTTTTTGGTGAACTTTTGTTTGAAGTATATTATATATATTAAGATCATGATGAATTTTCACAAGGTGAACATCGTACAACCAATGCCCAGAGCGAGACACAGGACATTATCAGTATCTCAGATACTCTTTTGTGCCCCTTTCTAGTCACTAACCAACACCCACCCAAGGATAAATATTGGGTTGTTGGGAACCTCATATTATCCTGAGTTCTGACATCATAGATGGATAGATTTTGTACAGTTTTGAACTTCATATAATGAAATCATACAATATTTATAGTTTTTGTATCTTGGTTCTCTTGTTCAGCATTGTTGGTGAGATTCATCCATATTGCTGTGTGTAGTAATAGTTGTAAACCATTCTCATCTCTGTATAGTATTCCACTGATTGATGATACCACAGTGTATCTATTCTTATGGTGAATATTTCATTGTTTTTCCAGTTTTGCACTATTGCAAATAGAGGTACCATGTATATGCCTTTTTTTGGAGAGGTTTTTGCTATAGGGCACATGCGCTGGTCAGAGAGACAGAAAGTGAGAAATCACCCCCCCCCCCAGAGGAGATGGCCATGCCGCAATCCCTTCTCCTCTGTTCTATTCTCAGGATCTTGGGCACGCACGCACATGTGTTTAAACTTACATGCGTGAGTTTAAGCCATTGCATCCGGGACTTGAACCATGGTCAACTAAATGAGAGTCCAGCAACGTAGCCATTGTGCCATCTGCTGGTCCCAGCCTTCTTTTTTTTTTTTTAAGAAAAAGTGAGAAATCACCCTCCAAGGAGATAGTCATGCTGCAATCCCTTCTCCATTCTCCTCTCAGGATTTTGGGCATGCGTGCACAGGTGCCCAGTGTGTTTAAAGCTGCTGGGTCTAGGACTCGAACTGTGGTCAACTATGGGAGTCCAGTGACAAAACTATTATGCTATCTGCTGGTCCCTGTAAGTGCCTTTATACACATAAAATCCTAGGAGTAGTTACTGGATTTATTGCATATATTTGGCTTTAGGAGAAACTGCCAAATTATTTTCAAAAAAGATAATACCAGTTTACATTCCTACCAGCAATATATGATTATTCCTTTTGTTCTACATCCTCAGCAACACTTGTTATTAGCTGTTTTTTTCACCTTAACCATTTTGAAGATGTGTAGTGGTATTATATTGAGGTTTTGATTTCAATTTTCTTGATAACTAAAAAGATAAACATCTGTTCATGTTTAATTTCTTTCTGTTCGGTTGCCTGCCATTTTTTAAGGAGCTCTTTATATACCGTGTTCATAACAAATATCTTCTACTCTGTGGATTATCTCTTCACTCACTTAACAAATGGTGTCTTTAGATGAATAGAAGAGGTTTTTTTGTTTGTTTTAAGAGAAGCTTTTACTAAAGGATTCATGCACTTCCTGGAGAGACAGAGACAGAGAGACAGAAAGCGAGAAATCACCCCATGGGGACATGGCTGCACCGCAATCCATTCTCCTCCATTCTCTTTTTGGGATCTTGGGCACATACACAAACACACACCGGGCATGAGTTTAAGCCGCCCTGTCTGGGATTCATACTGCAGTTGACTCTGTGGAAGTCCAGCGATGTAACCATTACACTCTCTGCTGGTCCCAGTATATTCACATCTGTGTTATTGTTGTGTCATTTGAGATCTGACAATTGTAGCTTCATTCATAAAAAAAAAGAAAGAAAAAAAAATGAAGCAATGTGGTTGAGTTTTGGATATTTTGCAAGAAGTTGAAAACGGAAGACCAAACTGGATTTTTGCCATATTTTACTGTTTTATTTCTGTAAAGGAAAGAACGTATGTCAAGCTTGTGAAAAGTCGCATAAAGTTTATGATGACAATGCTCTACAAGAACGTCAATACCAAGGATGGTTCATGAAATTCTGTGCTGGTAATTTTTTATCTCAGTGTCTCTCCTCGGTCAGGGAGGCCTAGTGAGATTGATGAGGACAAATAAAGGCATTGATTGAGTCAACCCATGTTACATGACACAAAAGATTGCAGAAACATTGAACATTCCTTATTCAAGTGTTCATGACCTCCTAAGAAGCTGGGATACATAAGCTCGATACTTAGATTCTTCATGAACTCAGAAGTTCATTTCATGGCACATATAGACATCTGTGATACACTCATTAAACTTGAGGAAAACAGTCTTCTCTTGAAGCAACTGATAATGGGTGATGAGAAGTGAGGTGTTTACAACAGTGTGGTGCACAAATGGTCTTGGTTCCAACGTAATGATTTGCCTCAAACGTCGTTGAAAGCAGACATTCATCAGAGGAAGGTTATGCTCTCAGTGTGGTGGGATTATAAAGGTATCATGTTTTTCAAGCTCCTACCAAAGAACCAGACAATCAATTCGAATGTGTACTTTCAGCAATTGGACAGTTTCAATGAATCTGTCATCCAGAAACATTCAGACCTTGTTGATCCTACAGGAGTAGTGTTTCATCACAACAGTGCGAGACCACACACAAGTTTGATCACCTGTCAAAAATTATTGGAGCCTCCTTCAGAAGATTCCGCATGGATACTGGGAACTAGATATTTCAGGGGACAGGAGAAATGAAGATTTTCTACTCATAATTCAGCCTCCAGCAAGCAAAGCTAGTGTGGCAGGAGAGTTGAGCCCTTCCTTCAGAAGATTCCGCATGGATACTGGGAACTAGATATTTCAGGGGACAGGAGAAATGAAGATTTTCTACTCATAATTCAGCCTCCAGCAAGCAAAGCTAGTGTGCGATCACAACAGAACAGCAAACAGATTCTAGAACACCTCTGTCTGCTTGCTCCTGAACATTGAGGCTTAACTTCAAAATTTGAAAGAAACATACCATCCATCAGATGACAAGAAATCACCGTCGGATCACGAGAAATATGGGAAAACGAGAAAATACCTCTCCTCCAATGGAAAAGAGTAACTCTCCTTCATCCACAAGCAGTTCGGTGAAAGTCATGGAAATGTCTGATAAGGAATTTAGAGTATTCATAATGTCAAAGCTAACAGAGATGGAAGAAAAGAGAGATAATGAACTGCTAAAGAGAAAGGAGAAAGAAGTTGCCGAGTTCCAGGAGATGAGGAAATTCTTGCAAGATCTAAAAGAGGAATTACACACTTTACAAAAGACTCAAACGGAACTGCTAGAGATGAAGGCTATAATACAAGAAGTCAAAATCTCCCTTGAAAGTATTAAAAGCAGACTAGATCATTCAGAAAATAGAATCTCAGATGTAGAAGAGAAAATGGCTGGCTTAGAAAAATCCACCACGAAGACTGAGAAAATGGCCCCAAAATTTGAGAATGATATGTGAGAAGTATTGGATACCATCAAACGTCCAAATATCCGGATAATTGGCATTCCAGAAGGTGAAGAGACCCATAAGGGCATTGATAATCTATTCCATGAAATCCTGCAAGAAAACTTTCCAAACCTAGAGAGGCATTCGAAGATCCAGTCCCAGGAAATACAAAGGACCCCAAATAGAATCAACCCAAGAAGATCTTCTCCAAGACACTTTATAGCCAGGTTGACCAAAACCGCAGACAAAGACAAGATACTAAGATTGGCAAGAGAGAAACATCAAGTTACCTACAAAGGACATCCCATCAGGCTAACAGCAGATCTCTCATCGGAAACAATGCGAGCAAGGAGAGAATGGGAAAATATATTCAAAGTATTATGAGAGAAGCAATTTCAGCCAAGAGTACTGTACCCGGCAAGATTATCTTTCAGGTGGGAAGAAAAGACAAGAACATTCTCAGTTAAACAAAACCTGAAAGAATTTACCAGCACCAGACCAGATCTCCAAGAAGTTCTCAAGGGTGTGTTGTATCAAGAAAATTAAACACAGACACACGGAAATAAGAGTCAAAAAACTATGAAAGTGGCCAACTTAATTATAGGGACAAGTATGGAGTTGAATATTATATCCCAGAATTTAATCAGGAAAATTGAACCAGAACAGAAGATAAAAGTACATGAGACTGATAGGTTCATACACCTACCATTTGAACAGAATCCTAACTTGTTTCCTGGCTTTAAGCAAAGTTCCTTGGCACTTCTTTGAGGTTTTCTTAGTTGTAATGAGTGAACTCACCATTGAAAGTAGTTAGATTATGTAGGAAATTGTGTGATCAATGCAACGTGGGTGGGAAGGGAATGAAGGACAATTGTAGACACCGGAGGTGGTGTGAGAGGAGGGTGGGAAGGGACAGAGGGTCAGAAAGAGGGGTGGAAGTAATTCTAGGAACTAGTAATGGAAAATTTTTTGTAATGTGCATGTTTGTGTCACTATGCAGTGTGTACTGGATGGGAGATTGCATTTTGTATGCTGTGATGAAGCTTAGGGAAGGATTGTAAATTGAGTTACAAAAAAAAAAGTTTCAGAAAAAAAATATATATCTATTCAATGACTGCAGTAGGATATGTAGCCACAGCTAGGTGCTACTTTATAGGATGCGTAAAGTAAGACTTGTGTTCATGGAAATGTGTGTATCACCTGTGTTTGCTACGAGGGTATTTGGATTGATTGGGGTCTTTGGCGATACAATAAAATGTGAGGAGAAAACAGTATAGAAAGCAAACATAGATACCAGAGACAGTATGGGAGGAGAGTGGGAGATGGGAGAGGGTAGGAGATAGGGAAACAAGGATGGGGGGGGGGGGGGAAGCAAAACATACAGAAGACAAGAAATGGAAGATCATTTGCTGACAATAACATGTTTGTTGATGTGCTTGCTTGAGACAATATATAGTGTACTTTGGATGGAAAATCTCATTTTGTCTGCTGTAATGATGTTCAGTGAATGAATGCAAATAAATAAATTGAAATAAAAAAAAAATTATTGGAGCTTTTGGGACCAGCAATTGGTGTAATGGATATGTCACTGGACTCCCATGTAGTCGACCACAGTTCAAGTCCCAGACCCAGTGGCTTAAACTCACTCCGGGCATGTGTGCATGCATGCCTAGGATCCCGAGAGGAGAATAGAGGAGAAGGGATAGTGGCGTGGCCATCCCCCCTGGGGGGCGATTTCTTGCTTTCTGTCTCCTTGTCTCTCTCTGTCTTTCTGGCAAGCGCAAGCACCCTATAGTATAAGAAAACCTCCCCCTCTAAAATATATTATTGAAGCTTAGATGGGATGTGTTGCCACACCTGCCATACTTGCTTGAACTTGTGTCATCAGACTTCCACTTGCTTTGCTCTCTTCAAAACTCCTTATGTGGTATAAAGTTCAATTCAGATGAGGCTGTAAATCAGCACCTTGTTCAGTTTTTTGCCGATAAAGACAGGTCTTATAATGAGCAATTATGAAGCTCGCTGAAAGATGGCAAAAGGTTGAACAAGATGGGCCATATATCATTGAATGATCTTTGTTGTTTATGTGAATAAATGACCTTTGAAAAACATGAAAAAATACATCATGACTTTTTCAACAACCTAGTACCTCCTACCAGCGAAGTATTAGGGTGCTAATTTCTCCACATCCTCACCAACATTTGTTACTGTTCATCCTTTTGATTTTTAGCATCCTAAGTGGATGTGAAGTGGTATCTATTGTGCTTTTGATTTGCATTTCCCTGATGACTAATGATGTCAAACATTTTCATGTGCTTTTTGCTATTTTTATATCAAGGTCATTCTCTGTAGATTTTTTTTTCCCTTGAGTTTCACTCATATGTTTCATACTGGATTATACCAGGACATTGTGAGTCCTATGTGGCAGAAAATCTGAATGTTCCTCCAAGAGTTTGCATATTTTAGTTTTAGTAGGCAGTAACCTTGTCTGAACTCTTACATTTTCCTGTGATGAGTATAACACCTGAACTCTCATTTCTTTTATCCTTTGCTGAGCTCCTTGGAATCTTTCTAGATTTGGGGAGCATTTATACAGATTAAAAAATTGGGGCTCCTCTCGGTACCTCTCTTATCTGGTATTGCCTTCTTCACTTAACAGCTGTTATGGTTGCCCTAAATTCTGACCTTGAACCAGTAAGAAAATGGGTTTCTAACTTTTTTTAAATGTATCAACCAAAGCTGTAAACAATGGGAAATTCACTATTCTTTCAAGTGTCAGTTTCATTTCAGTATCTACCTGCTTTGTATGCAAGCGTTTGTTTTTTTGTTTGTTTGTTTGTTTTTTTCCCATGGTTTTTCCCATAGGTTTTATGCACTTGCTGGAGAGAGGTAGAGATAGACAAAGAGAGGGAAAGTGAGAAATTACCCCTCTAGCAGGGATGGCCATGCTGCAATCTTTTTTCTCCTCTATTCTTCTCCTGGGATTTTGGAAGCTTGGAAACACATACACATGTACCAAGTGTGATTTTCAAGTCGCCAGGTCTGAGACTTGAACTGCAGCTAGCAATGTGGGAGTCCAGTGCATTAACTACTATGCCACCTGATGACCCTCTACCTGCTTTTTGTTTACTCTCCAATGACTCTAGTAGGAAATATATATGTGTGTGTATGTATATAAATACAAATATATATAAAATAGCCTAATAGGGTGTGTGTGCGTGCGTGCGTGCGTGTGTGTGTATAAATGTACAAACCAGAATTTACAGTCATTATGTTGGATAGGGTTGATCTGAAAGTAACTATTCAGCCATTACCAGAAGCATATCCTTCCTCTCTGTTTATTTTTGTTAATTTCTTTCATTAAGTGGTGTAGAAATTTCTTCCCAATGACTATTTAAGTGATCAGTAGTTACCTTTAGATTTTTCACAAATATTTTTTAATATTTTTCTCAGTATAAATTATTTTAAAATACGATTTTTGGGGAGTAGAAGGTAAAAATCTTTACTGTTGATCTTCAGACATGAAGAATCATTACTTTTGATTTTTTGAATTTAAGAATGTTTCTAGACCAAATTATTTCTGGGTTTCTTTTTTTTTCTTCCCATATATTTAATGACTCTAGAAATAGGATTTTGGTTTACATTGATGACTTTTGGAAACTTAGCAAACTTATTTTTTATATAATTTTATGTACAATTTTACTTGCCAGGAAGTAAAGGAAGAAGGTTAGATATGTTATAAAACGTGTTATAGGAAAAATATAAATACTGTTAATGACTACAGGTGTGTTTGAACTTAATTAATTTCACTAGTAGTAATAATTTTATAGTGATTATATCAGTTATCTTCTTTGAGGCCACGTGATTATGAGGATAAGAAGAAATTTGTGTTTTACTCTAAGTTCTATGTTACTAGAAATTGCCTATTCCCTACTTTAAAATGTCTTCATCAAACATGAAAATGCACCAGGGTGGGTTTATAGTTGAACAAATAAATGGAATATGTAAAGAGCTATCCATATGATATTCTTCCTTTTTTTTAAAAAAAAGTATATTTTTCAAAGTATTTTTAAAGTATATGTATATATTTTTTAAAAGTATATTTATTTCTTCCTTGAACAAGAGAGAGAAGTAGACAGCATTTCCAACAAGGTCATGATGCCTCAGCCTTAGTCAGCCCCAGATCATGGGAACACACATGCCTGGTATACTTAGGGAGGTCTTCAGACACGAATCCAGAACCTTCCCATGTAGATCAGCCTCACAGAGCATCAATTTTATCTACATGTTGCTGTTCAGCAGCCCCCACCATACAATTTTCTTAGCAATTTTTATGAAACAGAATAACCTCATTTCATTCTTACTTCCTTATAGGGTTCCGTTAACTTCACATGATGATGATGATGATAATGATAAAGAGAAAATGCAGTATGGTAACGATATATCAAAAACATCATCTGATATTCCCTCTTCAGTATCAACAAGACAACCTTTATCAACTCAGTATGATTCAGAAGTGTTATTTCATAAAGAAAGTAATGAAAATATGTATTGTTTATATGATTCAGAAAATATCTCTTCTACTGTTGATGTATTTCTCAAAGGTGAGATTGTTTCAAAAAATTCATTTTGAGTATCGATATTAAATAGTTACAAAGTCATCAGATTTTCCTGTGGGCAATGAAATATAAACACTAATAAGCTAGATCTCTTTTTTGTGGATTTGCTAACTTTTACTATTTAAGAATGGCTCATGAAAAATTTAATTTAAAAATAAATATGCTGGGACCAGAAGATGGCATAATGATTATGTTGCTGGACTCCCATGTAGTTGACGGTGGTTCGAGTCCTGGACCCAGTGACATAAAACTCACACCAGGCATGTGTGTGTGCATGCCTGCCCAAAATCCCAAGAAGAGAATGGAGGAGAAGGGATTGTGGCATGGTCACCTCCGCTGGGGGGTGATTTCTCACTTTCTGTCTTTGTCTCTGTGTCTTGCCAGCAAGTGCATGTACTCTATAACAAAAATCTCTCTTAAAAAAAAAAAGAACAGTGAATACGCTAACTGCAGTGTTTTGAAATAAGCAGATCTAAAGAGCTTTTCTTGATATCTTAGTTTGTGATTTGAAAAATACCATATATTTATTTAGATTCACCTTCTTCTTTTTATAAATATGAAAATTAGGGGCTTAAATATTAATATTAGGTTGTCATGACATGCTTTTCTGTGTTTTTCTGTGCAAAAGTGTGGCATGACTTGATGATACAATAGATATAGTGATTTTTTTTTCCAAGAATATTACCAATTATCAGTAAAGAAAAACTTGGGCCTGGTTAATTATTTAGCAAGAAACAATGATGGCACTTACATTTTCTTTACATAGTGTTTCTAAAGGTTAGACCTATGGTGCTTATGTCATTTGTCATAGATTTTTTAGATTGAGATATGGAACTATAACTACATCGAATTTAGAGCTTAGAATTATTTTCCATTCTAAGGATTTATATATATGCATGTGTGTGTTTGTGTATACATATATTTTATATGTATATGTACATACATGTAAATAAGATTTGCATAAATTTTAGCTGCCTCCTGATAGCCTTTTGATAGTAATCTTTATCAGAGTTATTACTATTACTGGGGTTTATTTGCTAGCTTTCTTTCACTCTAGAAATACATATTAATGACTATACTATTGGCTATACTCCACTCTGCTGTTGGCTGAAGCAGAATGAATTGTCAGTATATATATTTTTAATAGATACAAATGTAAAATGTGACTTATGAATACTCTGATCATTTCTAATTTATTTTTTATATCAGCCTAGATTCTTAGTAATATAAAGATATAAACAGAATACATTATCCAAAATCCTGTGAAACTGCTCAATTTCTCATCTAATTTATTTAAAATAACTCACTACTTATTTTATTACTTATTGCTGAATGTCATTTTTCTTTATTTTATAGAAAGCCATTTCTACTCAGACCAAAGTTCCAAGAGTTCTCTAATGGATGAGATGAGAAATGCCCCATTTATTAGCCCTGGAAGGGAGAAACTGTCTTCTAGTAAAGTAACTGAAAGGAAGAAGCGTGTGTCATTTTCGGAGTCAAATAATCCTTCTTTAGACACTCCCTGTATGACAGATATAGATCATCAATGGATTTCAACTCCACTTCTAAATTGGGATAATGGGATAAATGATCATACAAGTGAAACAAATGCTAAAATGCAAGGAAATAGCCAGTACTTGCCTGGCTTAGCTCCTGCATCTGGTAGTGAACCTAGTGCAGAGTGCATGAATCAAGTTCAGGGTAATGATGACTTTCAAGCCCAGAAAACTGTGTATGATGCTGACATGGATTTAACTGCTAGTGAAACAAGCAAAATTATTACAGTTTCAACAGGCACTAAAAATAAAAGTAACACAAAACCAAATGATTGTGGAAAGAAAACTTTAAGAAAAGTGAAAGATCCAAGCGCTGAAAAAAAGAGAGAAAAATTAAAGAGACAGGTTAAAAATAGTTCAGCTGTAGATATTGAGGAAAAGGTTGAAAATGGACCAGAAAGAGAATCTTTTGGCCAGGATGACAAAAAGGATTCAGAAGATCCAACTTTTATTGTCAATACTGAACAGCTGGCACAGATGAACATACTGAAGAAAATAACTCCTCATAATGACTTTGATCAAGATGATGGACAAAATACACAGTTTAATAAAAAGAAGAAAAGGAAACACATAACCAGTGAGCAAGAGGAAACATGCTTTTTCTTCCAAAGTTCAGATAAATTCCAACAGAAGAGTAAATTTGATTTGGGTCAGAGTTCTCTAACTTGTAATGAAAGTAAAGCTTCCAGACAGACATTTGTGATTCATAAGTTAGAAAAAGATAATTTATTCCCAAATCATACGGATAAAGAAGTCATTTCTGAAAACTTAGAAGTCACAGGTGAATTTCAAACAACTGATCTTTCCACTAGAGATAATGGAAATTTATATGATTATGAGACCCAGAGTATGCTGGATTTGAAAAAGTATGTCACTGATTCACAACCTGCTAAGCAAAATGAGTCCAAAATAAATAAGAAGCTTAGGCAGAAAGTAAATCGGAAGACAGAAATAATTTCTGAAATGAACCATGTGTATGAAGATAATGATAAAGACATGCATGACCCAGTAAAAGTTAACTTTTTCATCCAAGCCCAGGAAGATAAAGAAACCATTTCTGGAAACCTAGAGGTTTCTAAAGAGTTTCAAATACCTGTTCTTTTCACTAGTGATATGGGAAACCTATGTGATTACCAAGTCCAGAATATGTTGAGTTTGCAGGAGCAGATCACCAGTGTATACCCTGTTCAGCAAAATGAATCAAAAGTTAATAAGCTTAGGCAGAAAATAAATCGGAAGACAGAAATAATTTCTGAAGTAAATCAGTTAGATAATGACAAAAGCGTACATTGCCCAGAAAAAGATAACTCTTTTCTACTAACCCAAAAAGATAAAGAAATCATCCCTGAAAACCTAGAAGACTCAAATGACTTTCCAATACCTGCCCTTTCTACTAAAGATCGTAGAAACCTATGTGAGTATAAGACTCAAAATGTTTTGGGGATGAAAAAGCATATCTATGATATGCAAACTGCTTGTCAGAATGATTCAAAAATAGATAAGAAACTTAGACAAAAGGTAAATCGAAAGACCGAAATAATTTCTGAGATTAACCGAATATATGACAATGATGATGAAGCTGTGCATGACCTAGAGAAAGGGGACTTCTTTTCTCTAACCCCAAAGGATAAAGAAACCATTTCTGAAATCTTACAAGTCACAAATGAATTTCAAACAGCTGATCATCCCACCAAAGATAATGGAAATTTATGTGTTTATGATTCCCAGAATATGTTGGATTTGAAAAAGTGTGTCACTGATCCACACCCTGTTGAGCAAAATGAAATAAAAATAAATAAGAAGCTTAGGCAGAAAGCAAATCGGAAGACAGAAATAATTTCTGAAACGAAACATTCATGTGACGATAGTAATAAAGATGTCCATGACCAAGAAAGCTTTATAAAAAATCTTGATTTTAAAAAACGCAAATCTAAACAAAAACTTGAATGGCAAGGGATTACCAGTAGATACAGTATGGAAATCAACAATAATGAAAAGGAAAATTGGGATGAAATTTCTGATTCTTACAAACTAACTAAAAAGAGTAGGAAGGAGTTATCAGGCAAGGCAAAAACCATTCTGACAAAAGGTAAAAACAAACCTATTTCGCAGCTAACAGATTCTTCTCAGACATCCCTCTCCTTAGAATCTAGTTTAAAACATATTAGTAATGAGGCAGATTCTCATTCTGGAAACCAAATTGAACTACATAAGAATGAGAAGCAAAGCACTACAATGCTGAATAAACAAGGAGATATCCCCTTTGTGGAAGTGATAACAGAAGGAGAGGGCCAGGTCAAAAAAGTAAAAAAAAAGACGTCCAAATCAATGAAAAGGAAGACAGCCGTAGATCCTTCTCCAGATATCCATTCAGTTATGGACATAATTCCTGATCCCATTCAGGGAAAGTCAACTGACTCTGAACAAGCTGATAAGGGAAACAATCTGGAGAATGAGAAGATTGTTAAAATTAAGCCTGACTTTTACACAAAGGTGTTTACATCTTTATCTCAGATGTATTCACCTAATATGCAAGATTCTTCCTTCCATGTTCATGAAGGTTCAATACCTTTGAGTATTTCTTCTAGTGAAAAGCTGATGATCAAAGAAAATTTTGCCCTGGACAGTTCACCAGTCTTTCAAGTAAGTGATGATGCGCATGAGAAGATGAAAGAGACGACAGTTAAAGTCAACCAGAGAACACAAAAATCAGGAATAGGTAGGTCAATAACCTGAGGTGATAAAGTTTTAGAAATGTATTTTTTTCCCACTTAACCAGTATTTTCTGTTATAACTGACATATTTATGGAATTTAAAAACAACACATAGTTGTGTAGCATGATCTACAGAAACAAGATGTAGGAATGTAAAGAAAGTTTAATACTTAGTGGAGATAATACTTTGGACATTTATTTTTTTATTTATTCTATTTTGGAGAGGTTTTTGCTGTAGGGCGTATGCACTCACCAGAGAGATGAGGCAGAAAGACAGAAAGCGAGAAATCACCCCCCAGGGAGAATGGCCACACCACAATCCCTTCTCCATCCTCCTTTCGGGATCTTGGGCACGCGTGTACATGCGCCCCATGTGAGTTTAAGCCACCAGGTGTGGGACTCAAACCATGGTCGACTACATGGGAGTCTAGCGACATAACCATTATGCCAACTGCTGGTCCCTATTTTGGACATTTATAACCTAGAATACTGATTTCATCTTTACCACAAATTTGTCTATAGATCATTTCCCTTTTCATATGTTTAAAGAGAATTATGTGTTTTTAATGTATGTAATAATGAATTGTACTGGTTTCATTTTACCAAAGACAATGTCCAAGTTTTTTTCTTTTTTTTATAGAGATGTTTTTGCTAAATGGCACATGCGCTTGCTGGAGAGACAGAGAAAGACTGAGAGACAGTGAGAAATCACCCCCCCAGCGGGGATGGCCACATCACAATCCCTTCTACATTCTCCTCTTGGGATTTTGGGCACAACACACATGCACCTGGCGTGAGTTTCAAGTCTTCAGGTCAGGTACTCAAAACATAGTCGACCATATGGGAGTCCAGCAATGTAACTGTCATGCCATCGGCTGGTCTCCAATTTCCAGGGTTTTTAGGGGTGAAATTTCTTTTTTTTGGAGAGGTTTTTTGCTATAAAGGGTGCGTGCATTTGCCAGAAAGAGACAGAGACAGAAAGTGAGAAATCATCCCACGCTGAGGATGGCCACACCGCAGTCCCTTCTCCATTCTCCTCCTGGGATCTTGGGCACACCTGCACATGTGCCTGGCGTGAGTTTAAACCACTGGGTCCAGGACTCGAACCACGGTTAACTACACAGGAGTCCACCGATATAGCCTTTACACCAACTGCTAGTCCCTTAAGGGTGGAATTTCTCCATTCAACAGTATGTATTTAATGAGATCAAAGCATTTTAGATGTTATAGAGGATTGAAAAATAAATATTAGCTCCCTTTCCTCAGAGTACATGTATGTAAAACTAACAAAATAGTGATGAAATATGGTAAACAATTCTTTAATATAAACATACATTATGCTTATGGATGTAATGGGGAGTAATTTGGTCCAGAGGAATCTACAAAGGCATTTAAGTAGGTGGTATTTTAGGCCCTAAAGTGTAAGATTTTTACCTTTAGTGTTTACCTTTTTAAAACCCAGTTATTAAAATAATACAGAAAATTGAAAGTAGAGCATCAGGAAAAAGGAGGAGGAAAAAATCACCTGGGAGAACTGTAGTCAGCATTTTACCATATGCATGCACACTTGAATCAATGGATTTTTAAATATATATTTGTGGGAGCTACTGGGATCCTAACATGTTTGTACATCTACTTAGAACACTAAGATATGGTGGTTAAGACTGGTAGGTTAAAGACACACTGAGATGGAAGTTCAGAAGTCTGCAGTTGTAGGATATGTTAGGGGACTAGTGAGCCATCTCCCGTCTCTGCACCCCTCGTATTTTCACAGAGGGAACTATGAGAGAATGAATTTGTGTGCTTCGGTGAAAGAGTTGAACTAAGGGGTTTTTGTCAGCCTGTATATGATTTTAGAATAAAAAGGTTGCTGGCAGGTTTGATTGTTTTGAATTTTAATTTCTTTCTCTGAAAACTGAATACATTTTAAAATGTGCTGTAGTGATTCACAAACCTCTATCAATTTCATATCTATTTTCATCTCTATATATTAAGTCTTCGGGAAAGTCATGACCTATTTTTCCATGTTTTTCTATGCAGAAATGTGTCATAACTTTACCAACAATCCAGTACTTATACAAATATTTGTGGAAAAAAATTCTTTTTCAGATAATATGCCATTACAGGACTTGACAAATACATCTGAAAATAAATCAGAAGATCTATCTTCAGAGCTCCCAAGCAGAAGAAGAAGGTGCACTCCACTCAGTTTAAAAGAACCAAGCTTAAAAGGGTAAGTATTTCATGATATTCAGGTAATTTGTATATGCTACTATAAAAAAATCACTAACTGAATTTGTATTCGAACACTTCTGAATATCAGCATGTTTTGTTGACATGTACCAACAACACTATGATTTTAATAAGTTTTGAAAAAATGTGTTCATTGAACAAACTTTGTTTATTTGGTATCTGGATTTAAATTTATTTAGTTTTATTTAGTTCCCAGTTCTAATGTCATTTTAAAAATTTTGACTTGATAAATATAATTTTAAAATTTGTTGGCTTTGATTTGCAGACTACTCTTTTTTATACCTATTTCTCCAATTTATTTTCTGTCTTATTCTCCAGAAGAATTCAAAGTGGTTTTATATGTTCTTTGCTCTGAGAGTAACATTCTTTTTTTTAAAATTTCTGTAAATTATCTTTTTTTTCTTTTCGTTTTGTTTTGTTTTGGAGAGGTCTTTTGCTATAGTGCATGTGCTCACCAGAAAGACAGAGGGAGACAGAGAGACAGAAAGTGAGAAATCCCCGCCCCCCCGGGGGGATGGCCACACTGCAATCCCTTTTCCTCCATTCTCCTCTCAGGATCTTGGGCATGCACGCACACATGCCGGCATGAGTTTAAGCCACTGGGTCTGGGACTCGAACTATGGTTAGCTATGTGGGAGTCTATCGACATAGCCATTACACCAACTGCTGGTCCCTGCTTTCTGTAAATTCTAATCATATCCCAACAAAAAGAGAATAGTACCCTTCTCTAATTTGCCATTCCTCAGGTTCAGCATTTATCAACATTTTGCTATATTTGTTTCATCTATCCTTTTTGTTATATTTTTAAAACAAATTCCAAAACTGTCATGTGATTTCTAAAACGCTCTTTATGTGTCCTTAAAAAAGAACTTCATGGGACCAGCAGTTAGCATAATGGCTATGTCTCTGGACTCCTACGTAGTCGACCACAGTTCGAGTCCTGGACCTGGTGGCTTAAACTCACGACGGGCACGTGTGTGTGCGTGCCCAAGATCCTGAGAGGAGAATGGAGGAGAAGGGATCGCGGTATGGCCATCCCCCCTGGGGGGTGATTTCTCGCTTTCTATCTCTCTGTCTCTCTGTCTGTCTGGCGAGCACACGCACCCTATAGCAAAAAAAAAAAAAAAAAAAAATACTCAAAAAAAACCACTTCATAACAAAATTCTTAACAAAACTAGACAGTAATGATCATATCTGACAAAAGATGGTTCTGATAGGTATTTTAAAACACCAGCAGATGGCAGTAATACAAGAAAAGTTGAAAGATGCAAATTAAGAATGAAATAAAGAGCTAAGGGACTTTTTTAAAAAAAGATAGAAGAGAGACCAGCAGTTAGCGTAATGGCTATGTCGCTGGACTCCCACATAGTCGACCATGGTTCGCATCTTGGACCCAGTGGCTTAAAACTCATGCCGGGCGTTTGTGCGTGCGTGCCCAAGATCCTGAGAGGAGAATGGAGGAGAAGGGATTGCGGCGTGGCCATTTCCTCTGGGGGGTGATTTCTCGCTTTCTGTCTCTCTGTCTCTCTCTGTCTGTCTGATGAGCGCACGCACCCTATAGCAAAAAACTCTCAAAAAAAAAAAAAGATAGAAGATACCTGTTTATTGAGATATAGTTCACATACTATATATCTCACCCATTTAAAGTGCACAATCCAGCGGTTTTTACTATATTCACAGACGTCCACCACCACCACAGTCAATTTTAGAACCTTTCTTCACCTTGAAAAGAAACCTTTTACCCTATAGGTTTCTCTTCCCTAGTCACCAACTTTAGGCAGCCAACCTCTCATCTACTTCATATATATATATATATATATATATGTCTATTCTAGACATTTTATGTGAATGGAATCATAAAATGTGATCTTTGTGACTGACTTCTTTCACTTAGCCTCTTTTCAAGGTTCATCCATGTCATAGCATGTATCAATACTTAATTCCTTCTCTTTATAACTGAGTAATACTCTGTTTTATAGATTTACCACATTTTGTTTATCCATTTGTCTCTTGGTGGACATTTGGGTTATTTCTGTCTTTTGGCTATTACAATAATAATAATTTAGTTTGCACCTATAAACATTAGTGTGTACATGTTTTTATTTCCTTGGTTATACACCTGGGAGTGGAATTGCTGGGTCATATAACACTGTATTTAATCATTTGAGGATCTGTCGGGCTATTTTCCAATGCTGCTACACCATTTTGTGTTCTCTCTACTAGTATATAAGGTTTTGATTTCTCCTTTTCCTTACCAATGCTTTATTTATGTGACTTAGTTGTTTAAAGAGTTTTTTTTTCCTCCCATTAGAGAGGGAGACAGAGAGAAAGAGAAAAACACCCACCCAGGCATCCCCCATGGGGCGTTCGTGCTATAGTTCACCCTCAGCCTCGGCTGTCCTGGTTCACAGGGGTGCTGTGTGTGTACCTGGAGTGCATAAAGAGACCTCAGGACACAGAACTGGGGCTTTCCCAGATGGCCTCAGCATTGCAGAGCATTGCGTTACTGCTCTGTCACTGTAGCTGGCCTTACTTACGACTTCTTGATTCTAACCGTCTTAGTGCTGTAACTAGTAATGTTCATCTTTCATATGCTTATTGGTCATTTGTGCATATTCCTTGGAGAAATGCCTGTTCAGATCCTTTGCCCTTTTTCAATTGGGTTGTTTTTTTATTGAGTTGTAGGTTAAACTTTTTTCTTTTGAGTTCATTTTAGACTTCTAGCAAAGTTGTAAAAAATAGTACAAAGTTTTCCACCATGGTCTTCTCACCCAGCCATTCCTAATTTTATCTTAGATACCCTGAGTACAATTATCAAACATAGAAAATTAGAATTGGGGCGTGCTATTAACTAAACGTAGGCCTCCAGTAGCATCCTTTTCTGTTTTAGAATCCTATCCAGAGTCCCACATTGTATTTAGGCTTTTGTTTGGTTTTGTTTTCCATTTGTATCCTCTAGCCTATGGTAGTTTCTTAGTTTTTCCTTTTCTTTCATGCCTTTGACATCTTTAAGACTACTGGTCAGTTATTTTGTAGAATATTCCTCAATTTGGGCTTTTCTCATATTTTATGATTAAAATGTGGTTATGTAGGACCAACACATGGCATAATGGTTATGTCATGCTCAATGTTCGGTATTTGAAAACTGTTGAATTTTGTGTAACAAAATTTATACCTTGCTACTTAACTGAATTCTTTCATTCTATCTCACTGATTTTCTTTTTTTTTAAAGAGAGATTTTTGCTATAGGGTGTGTGCACTTGCTGGAGAGACAGAAAGCAAGAAATCACTTCACTGGGGTGGGGGGGTGGCAAACTGCAGTCTCTTCTCCATTCTCCTCTCAGGATTTTGGTCATGCATATACACTTGCCTGGCATGAATTTAAGCCACTGGATCCGGGATTCAAACTGTGGTTAACTACATGGGAGTCCAGCAATATAACTATTCCATCATCTGCTGATCTCAACACGATTCTTTGTAGTTTCTTCTTTATTATTATTATTATTATTTATTTGTTTATTTATTTATTTTTGAGAGGTTTTTGCCATAGGGCGCATGCACTTGACAGACAGACAGAGACAGAGAGACAGAAAGTGAGAAATCACCCCCCAGGGTGGATGACCACGCTGCAGTCCCTTCTCCTCCATTCTCCTCTAGGGATCTTGAGCACTCACGCACACGTGCCTGGCGTGAGTTTTAAGCCACTGGGTCTGGGAGGCGAACCACGGTCGACTACATGGGAGTCCAGCGACATAGCCATTACACTAACTGCTGGTCCCTTCTTTATTATTATTTTCAAATTGTCAAGGACTTGTGCACTTGCCAGAGAGAGACAGAGAGAGGGAGAAGCATCCTCCAGTGAGGCATCATCATGTTGCAATCCCTTCTCCTTCATTTCTCCATCCAGGATTTGGGGCATGCATGTACATATACATGGTGCATCTTTTTTTTCTTTTTTTGGAGAGGTTTTTTTCGCTATAGGGCGCGTGCGCTCGCCAGACAGACAGAGACATAGAGACAGAATGCGAGAAATCACCCCCCAGGGGGGATGGTCACGCCGCAATCCCTTCTCCTCCATTCTCCTCTCGGGATCTTGGGCACGCACGCACACGCGCCCGGCGTGAGTTGTAAGCCACCGGGTCCGAGACGCGAACCGGTCGACTACGTGGGAGTCCAGCGACATAGCCATTACGCTAACTGCTGGTTCCCTACATGCTGCATTTTTCAAGTCAGATCCAATGTGGCTGACCTCTTCAGTTCCAACGTGATTTTAGTCTTGGCCCTGTCTACTTTTTTCTTTTCTTTTTTTTTTTGGAGAGGTTTTTGCCACAGGGCACGTGCGCTCGCCAGACAGACAAAGAGAGACAGAGAGACAGAAAGCGAGAAATCACCCCCCAGGGGGGATGACCACGCCGCAATCCCTTCTCCTCCGTTCTCCTCTTGGGATCTTGGGCACGCACGCACATGCGCCTGGCGTGAGTTTTAAGCCACCAGGTCCGGGACACGAACTGCAGTTAACTACATGGGAGTCCAGCGACATAGCCATTACGCTAACTGCTGGTCCCGGCCCTGTCTACTTTTGTGTATTTAGTTTAGATAGGTCCTTTGAAAAGATTAAATTCTATCTAATTACCTAAGGCAGTTGTTTCTTTTTTTGTTGTTGTTGTTTTTTTTTTTTTTTGGTTTTGTCATAGAGTGTGTGCTCTCCCCAGAGAGAGGGAAAGTAAGAAATAACCCTCCAAAAGGGGCAGCCTGCTGCAATCCCTTTTCTTCCATTCTCCTCCTGGGATTTTGGGCATGCACGTACACACACCTGGTGTAGGTCTTCAAGCATTTGGGTGTAGGACTCGAATTATGGTTAGCCAAGTGGGAGTCCATCACCCCAACAACTATGCCACCTACTGGCTTTATGGATCCTTATTGGATCTGAAGATGGAGGAGTACAGAAGAGGGAAAGAGACCTACTCACCATATACTTTTTTAATTTGGAACCATATGTGTGTATTTCATCCAAAAATACACACATATACACATACATATAAAATTAAATAATGAATACAGCTCCACTTCTTCAACATAATATTCCAGGTGCATGGATCTGCCCTCTTACTAAAAAAATAAAATTGTTGGGTAAAACATTAAAAAAACACTTTAATGCATCTATTAACTAGTAACTGTTGGTTAACTAATTATAATTTATAATTATAATAATCTATTATTAGGAAATAAGAAAAGTTCCAACAAACTGAATAAACACAGGAACCTAGAAGGATAAATGGAACTTGAAACTGGCTTTCACCTGAAGGCATTTGCCTAACTAGGTGCTCAAGCATTGTGGTCATAGCCTGAGAAGACAAACCTAGAGTTTAGTTTAAATGAAGAATCTAACAGAGTGCCTTCAGTAAAGTTGAGCTACTTTCTTAGTAGAAGAGCAAACTAAAAATAATCTTCCCACTAGCTTTTTCAGCCCCAGGAAATAACTGTGGTGCTGAATTGAGAAAAAAAAAATCTGAAAATTAATAACCCAAATCAGGCCTGTATGTAGATTATAATTGGAATTCATAATATCTACAAGGCACAAAAAACTTGAAGCCAAAGGTTTAATATAAGTAGTCCATGAATTATAGTACCCTGTTGTCTGTTAGAAGCAAGTGCAAGTACTCTCTAAAGGAGTCCCCGTCCATCTTGTGCCTTGACATATTTCCATAGTCAAAGTTCCAAGGGAAATGAACAAGAAGCTCACAGTAAAAGAAACTACTACTCACATAGGAAAATGAGGTACTAGCAGAAACAGCCCATAGCGAAAGCAGATAGAGAATGTAAAATAACTGTGTAGTGTTTCAGGAAAATAGAGACTTGAAAATGGATGAAAATATTGAGTGAAAAATACCAAGTCACAGAAAAGCACCTATAGTATGATTCCATTGATATAAAGGTCAAATATGGATACAAACCAAATAGTCTACTTTTTAGGAGTATAATACTCAGGGGGTAAAAACTGTAAAGCAAGCAAAGAAATGATTAATACAGTAGAGGTTGGTGATTACTTCTTGGGAAGAGAGATGTGTTCACAAGGGATACACTGGAAACTTCTGAGGTATGGTCATTTTATTTCTTAAACTGGGTAAACAGAATTTATTTTCCTTTTAATTGTACATTTTCCCATATTTTTGTATGTATGCCAAGTTTTATAATAAAAAGGGATTACGTCCTAAAACATGTGATGCATAAAAATCCATATTAATTTTTCTTAAATCTTACTTATAATTTCATTATCAGAGAATATTTCAAATATAGTAAAACTTACGCTTTAAGGAAACTGCTTTTCTACTGGTGTGATGCAGCAGTTTTCTTCTTAGGCCTCACAGCAAAAGCATTAGTTGGGTTGTTTTTATTATTAACCTCTTGTTTTTCTACTTTGCAGGAAAATGAGAAGATGAGGTAAATTGATGAATTCTGTTTTTTCTGACAAGTGAAAACAAATGTAACCAGGATCAAGAAGCTGGAACACTTGATGAAAAATTGTGTTTTTTTCCTTTTTTGACCTTTTCATGCAGTGTTGATATGTCCATTCTTATGTTTAGATATATGTACATAAAATAGCTATTTTGTAATATTAAACTTTTAAAATCATTTTGGTCATCAAATAATTTATCTTTCTGCTTATTTAAACTTCTTTCTGACAACCTTTAACTAAACAATAGCTATTTACCTTTTAACCAAATAAAATGTACAAATAAATACTTTTACATTGGTTATCTTATATACCAAGCTATCTTATTTTTTGTTTTATTTTTCAACACTCAATATACATGAATATCTAAAAGGATTTAAAAGTCCCTAGGGACCAGCAGTTGGCATAATGGCTATGTCGCTGGACTCCTATGTAGTTGACTATGCCACCTGCTGGTCCCATGATGACATTTTTTTTTAACTGCTAAAGTAGAGGAGCCACTCAACAATGTTATTTGAATGGAGGATGGAAGTTTTATTCAATAGGCAGTTTATGCTGTGGTTTATAATGTGGCACCTTGACAGTCTTTGTTGCATTTTCTGGATTATTATTTTAGTATTTTAGACCTCCTACCAAATAATTATCTGGCTCACCCACTTCAGTAGGATGTATTGTTTTGTGTCATCAGAAAAGTCATGACACTTTTTTGCACAGAAAAACAAAAATACATCATGACTTTTCCAACGACCCAATAAGAATAAAAAGAATTGTAAAGAAATCTTGGGAACCAGCAGTTAGCGTAATGACTATGTCGCTGGACTTCCACATAGTCGACCGCGGTTCGAGTCCCAGACCCGGTGGCTTAGAACTCACGCTGGGCGCGTGTGCGTGCGTGCCCGCCCAAGATCACGAGAGGAGAACGGAGAAGGGATTGCGGCGTGACCATCCCCCCTGGGGGGTGATTTCTCGCTTTCTGTCTCTATGTCTCTCTCTGTCTGGTGAGCGCACGCGCCCTATAGCAAAAACCTCTCAAAAAAAAAAAAGAAGAAATCTTAAACTTTCACTGATTATTCTTATTGCTACTGTAATATTGATGTGGTTAATTTGAAATGGATCTATAGACCGAATAAAGCTATTAATATTAAGACTTAAGAAGCAATATTATCTACATAAGAAAAAAGGGATACAGTTATAAATCCAAAAAGATTTTTAAAAACTTCTGCAATTTTAAATTTCACTTAGAAATACTATTACTAACTTGTACTTTTTTCATTCTTCCCTAACAAAATTTTGTATTTCTTACCACTGAAAATGCCCTGAAACAATGACAACTCATCAGCAATGAGCACTTCTAACATCCAGATAGTGGTTTCTAAATACTGTTACCTGGTCAGAGAAACTAGGGCTCTTTGGAGACATGGTTGATTTCAAGGATATAAACAAGGTGAATCTGGGACATTTTATTGTCCCAAAAAGGAAGGACATGGGCCCAGCAGATGGTGTAATGATTACGACACTGGACTCCCATGTAGCCAATCACAGTTTTGAGTCCCAGACCTAGCAGCTTGACACTCACACCAGGCGTGTGTGTGTGCGTGCGTGTGCCCAAAATCCCAAGAGGAGTCTGTAGGAGAAGGGCTTTTGGTGTGGTCATCCCTCCTGGGAGGTGATTTCTCACTTTCTCTCTGTCTCTCTGTTTCTCTGGTGAGCTCACATGCCCTGTAGCAAAAAAAAAGAAAAAAATCTCTAAAATAAACCAAGGACATGATCAAAAACTAATGTAATTATATCAAAAGGACAGATTCCAATTCAAAGTTGCTTCTGGCCAAAGATGGGACAAACAGCATCATTAAGAATGGTGACTGAACTGGGGACCAGCAGTTAGCGTAATGGCTATGTTGCTGAATTCCCATGTAGTCAACTGCAGTTCAAGTCCCAGACCCGGTGGCTTAACTCACACCAGGCGTGTGTGCATGCATGCCCAAGAGCCCGAGAGGAGAATGGAGGAGAGGGGATTGCAGCGCGGCCATTCCCCCTGGGGGGTGATTTTTCGCTTTCTGTCTCTCTGTCTCTCTGTCTTTCTGGCAAGCACACGCGCCCTATAGCCAAAATCTCCCCCCCCCCCAAAAAAAAAGAATGACGATTGAACTTGATAAAAGCAAATTATAGGAAATTCATAACAGTGAAAAACGGCAGCAGAGGTGAGGGGAGACAGAAGTTAAGCAAAACATTGGATGCTACCGTAAGTTGCTAAAATGACAACTCAATACTCTGAAAAATTATAATTTAAAGTAATGCAAATGTATTTTGTTCTTTTTTTGTATGCATTTAATTAATGCAAAGTCAATAGCTCTAGTGAAAGATTGTTCTATTTAAAAGAATTTCGAGTTTTGGGACCAGCAGGTGGTGTACTGGTTAGAGTGCTGACCCAGAATCCCTGGAGGGAATGGATTGCAGCATGGCCATCCCTCCTGGGGAGTGGTTTCTGTTTTCCTCTCACTGTCTTTCTCTTTCTCTCCAGTGATTACACCTGCCTTATGGCAAAAACCATTTTAAAAAATTCCAGTTTATGAATGCAGAAGGAATGCTAAAATGTGAAAAACTGCAACCACACTAATAAAATAACTGTTGAAGCAATGTCCTCAATGGTTGTAAAATCACTAGGTGAGATTGGAAAAAATGTATAATGAAGGCCTACCCTATTAAACTGACTGAACAATCTTCACATTGTTAGAATGAGATAACCAGACATCATATGTTTCCTTATGTACTGTAATTATATATATATATACATACATATATATATGTGTGTGTGTGTGTGTGTGTGTGTGTGTATAATGTATTCTTGCCCCCTCACCAAAATTTAAAAGCAAAACAAAACAAAACGAAAAGACTCTAATTTAATCAAAGCTTTAGATCTGGTACCCAGTGTTTAGGAAATAAGTAGGGTGGAAATACACCACCAGGGAGAAGCAAATCAGACATATTCAAAATGGGGTTCATTTCTATAGGACAACCAACTTAGTTTCTTCTTTGAAATGTTGACATTAAAAAGGGAATGATCGAAGAAGGAGACTGTTCTAGATCTAAAGAGACCACAAGTGGTACCCCTTATTTGTGTCAAAGGAATAAAGTATAAAAAGACTTTTTTAGACACTGGAAAATGGCATTGTGTGTTTTAAATTGGTTGACTGATAGGCAGGAACTTCTGACACAGTCTTGCCATGCCATGATCTCCTCCCTCCTTCTTCAAACTCGGCCTTCCCACATGGCTTCAGCATCACCCAAAAGTGCCTTACTGCTTGCTACACAAGGACCGGGATGTGTATTTTTTAGTTATATACTGAAGTATCAGGGATAAAATAATGTGTCTGGGATTAGCTTTAAAACACTCTAGAAGCAAGTAAACCCTCAGTCTTCTCTATGTTGCAGGGACCAGCAGCAGTGAGGGAGACAAACTAAGGCAGAAAAACTGCCTTAGACCTCCTGGTCCTGCTTGCCCAAGATTATTTTGAGATTCCGTTACTTGGTGAACCACATGGTGCACTACACATACTGCAGAACTACTTCCTCCTTCAGTTTAATCTCCAGCTCAGCCTCAAGTGCACCTGCTCCCAAGAGACTGGGAAAGGAACCAACACGTAAAGCTGGTTACATTCACCCTTCTCTGATTGGAAGACAAGCCCCTCCCCCAAGAACACTCCTGAGAAATACAGTTCTTCCTCACGCTATAGAGTCAACACCAATAAAGTAGGAAGAAGTATAAATTTCATCAGTTGAATAGAAATCAGTGCCGAGGCACAAGAAATGTGGAAAAACAGGGTAATACAATAGCTTTTCCTCAGGAAAACAGAAATCTTTCTTCAACCATAGACAGTACAAAAGAATTTATCAAAAAGTCTGAAAGAGTTCAGAATATTCATCGTGATGGAGATGAGGAAGTCCTTCCACAACTTGAAGGAGGAAATAGACCCATAAAAAAAGAACCAAACATAACTTCTAGAGATGAAGACTATAATACAGGAAATCAAGTCTTCCCTTGAAAGTATTAATAGCAGACTGGACCTCACAAAAGACAGAATCTCTGATCTGGAAGACAAAAATCTCTTAGATGAAGTCACCAAAAAAGATGAAGTAACAACAACAACAAACGAGGACAACATATAGGAAATACTAGACACCATTAAATGCCCAAATACCCAAATAAGTATTCCAGAAGGCAACAAATCAGACAAGGACTTTGAACATCTAGTCCATGAAATACTTGCAGAAAGCTTTCCAAACCTAGAGAAACATACAGACATCCAGACCCAAGAAATACAAAGAATCTCAAATAGAATCAACATAAGGAGATCCTTTCCATGGCACATCATAGCCAGATTGGTCAAAATCAAAGATAAAGACAGTATTCTTAAAAATAGCAAGAGAGAAACATCAAGTTACTTACAAAGGTTATCCTGTTAGGCTAACATCAGACCTCTCAACTGAAACAATGCAGACAAGGAGAGAATGGAAAGATATTTTAAATACTAGAAGTAAAACAATCTCAACCAATAATATGATACCCAGCAAGATTATCCTTCAAATGGGAAGAACAAATAAAATCATTCTCAGACAAATAAAAATTGAAAGAGTTCACCAACACTAGACCAGCTCTTCAAGAAGTACTGAAAGAAGTGCTATGCCAGGAAAACTAAAGAGAGACAAACAGAAATAAGAGAACAACAACAACAAAAGCAAAACAAAACAAAACAAAAACAAGAAAATGACTGACAGAACTGTAGAGATAAGCTCACAAATACGGATAATAAAGTTGAATGTTTATGGATTAAATTCTCCAATTAAAAGACACAGATTGACTGAATGGATTAAATAAAACAGGAATTCTCTATATGCTGCCTACAAGAGAAACTCCTCATGGACAAAGACATACATAGACTGAAAGTGAAGGGCTGGAAAAAGATATTCCACGTAAATGGAAATCAAAAAAAGGTTGGAAGTGAGATACTGATATCAGTCAAAATAGACTTTAAGACAACATCTGTAAGAAGAGACAGAAGGACACTATATAGTACTGAAAGGGCTAATCGACCATGAAAATATAACACCTATAAATAGCTATGTGCCCAACAGTATGGCACCCAAATATGTGCAAGAAAGACTGCTAGATCTAAAGGAGGAGATAGACTGTAACACAGTAACACAACAATCGTTGGGGATCTCAACACTCCACTGTCCTTTGGACAGATCATCTGACAAAAAAGCAAAGAGAGAGGCCAGCTGATGGTGTAGTGGTTACATAACTGGACCCCCACATGACCAACCACAGTTCAAGTCCCAGAACTGGTGGCTTGAAAATCACACTGGGCATGTGTGTGTGCATGTGTGCCCAAGATGCTGGTGGGAGAATGGAGGAGAAGGGATTGTGGCATGGCCATCCTCCCAAGGGAGTGATTTCTCACTTTCCCTCTCACTGTGTCTGTCTCTGTCTGTCTCTCCGGAGAGTGCACACACCCTAAGGCAAAAACCTCTTTAAAAAAATAAGCAAAGAGATAAAGGGTCTAAATGATACCATAAACTGAATGGACTTGACAAACATCTATAAAAGTTTCTCTGCAACAACCACAAAATACGCATTTTTCTCACTCTCACACGGAACATTTTCAAAGATTGACTATATGCTAGGGCACAAAACAAGACTATAGATTCAAAGGTATAAGTACTTTATGCAGCATCTTCTCTGATCACAATGGAATTAAGGTGGAATTGAACTACAGACAAAAGTATCAAAAATACACAAACACTAACCAACTACTCCTGAATGATTTAACAACCACTGAATTAAGTAAGACTGAAATTAAAAAATTTCATTGAAACCAATGATAATGAGAACATGAGCTTTTTTTTTTTTTTTTTTTTTTTTTTTTGAGAGGTTTTTCGCTATAGGGCGCGTGTGCTCGCCAGACAGACAGAGAGAGACATAGAGACAGAAAGCGAGAAATCACCCCCCAGGGGGGATGGTCACGCCGCAATCCCTTCTCCTCCATTCTCCTCTCGGGATCCTGGGCACGCACGCACATGCGCCCGGCGTGAGTTGTAAGCCACTGGGTCCGAGACGCGAACCGCGGTCGACTACGTGGGAGTCCAGCGACATAGCCATTACGCCAACTGCTGGTTCCCGAGAACATGAGCTTTTATAACCTGTAGAATACAGCAAAAAACAGACACAAAGGGGAAGTTCATAACAACTAGTGCTCACAAGAAAAAACTAAAAGACAGCAAATAGACAACCTAAGAACACACCTCAGGGAACTGGAACAACACCACCAACAACAGCAAAATACCAGGAGGAAAAGAATAAAGATTCAAGCAAAAGCAAATGAAATAGAGTATAAACATATATACAAAAAGTAAATAAAACCCAAAATGGGTTCTTTGAGAGGTAAAATTGTCACATCATTAGCTAGGCTAATTAAGAACAGAGAAAGAAACCAAATTAATCAGCAATGAAGCAGGCAATGTAACAACAGATAACAAATACAAAAGGTCATCAGAGACTACTACTAGCAACTATACACCAACAAACAAGAAAACCTGGATGAGATGGACAAATTTCAGTACATATATAATCTACCAAGATTGAATCAGAAAGAAAAAAGAAAGCCTGAGTAAACCCATAATAAGCAATGAGATTGAATCAGTCTTAAACAGACTCCCAACAAAAAAGAGCCCAAGTCCTGATGGTTTCACTTCTGAGTTCTACAAAACTTAAAGAACTAACCCCCATTCTACTCAAACTATTTCTAAAGCTCCAAACGGAAGGGACCTTCTCCAACTCATAAAGTTTCTATCACTCTGATCCCCAAAACAGACAAGAACAAAACAAAGTAAGAAAACTACAGACCAACATCTCTGGTGAACATAGATGCAAAAATCCTCAACCAGATACTAGAAAATCATATCCAATGACACATTAAAAAGATTATACACCATGACCAGGGCTTATTCCAGGGATGGAAGGGTGGTTCAACATATGCATCATATTAACAGAAGGAAAGATAAAAACCATATGACCATATCAATTGATGCAGGAAAAGCCTTTGATAAAATACAATATCCCTTCATGATTAAATTTCAGCAAAATTGGCATAGAAGGGACATTTCTCAATACAATAAAAGCCATTTATGAAAAACTCATAGCTAACTTCATACTGAATGAGGAAAAATTGAAAGCCTTTTCATTAAAAACTAGAACAAGACAGGGCTGCCTACTCCACTCCTTTTCACTATAGTACTGGAAATTCTAGCCAACGCAATCAGATAAGAGAATAAAATAAAAGGCATTTAAATAGGGAAAGAGGAGGTAAAATTAATAATCTCTATTTGCAGATAACGTGATTATATATATAGAAAATCCAGAAGGATCCACAAAACTTGGAGTGATAAACAAAAAAATGGCAGGGTACAAAGTCAACATACAAAAATCCATAGCATTTCTATACACCAGCAATGAGTACACTGAGATAGAATTGAAGAAAGTAATCCTACTTACAATAGCCACAAAAAGTATGAGATACCTACAAATAAAACTAAACAAAGAATTCAAAAAGAATTCTACAAGAAAAACTGAAAAAAGGCAAAAATTGAAAATGACACAAAAAAGTGGAAAGATATCTCATGTTCCTGTATTGGACAAATTAATATAATCAAAATGTCAATTCTAGAGCCACCCCACTTCCATCTGCAGACCCCTGGCATAAGGGACACTGAGGCAGGGCTCCCTGCCCCAGCTCCAGCCCCTGGACCCTCCAAGCCAGAGACCCCTGTCTCTGTCAGCCAGGAGCACTCTCAGCTCTACAGCCACCCCACTTTCATCTGCAGACCCCTGGCATAAGGGACACTGAGGCAGGGCTCCCCGCCCCAACTCAAGCCCTGGGACCCCCGAGCTAGAGACTCCCATCTCTGTCAGCCAGATCACATTGCTAAACACAACAGAAGAGAGACTTTGGCAGTCTTCAGTCCACAGCAAAAGGGAAACACACTTGCTCCTATTCGAGGAAACATTCTCTTAAAAGGTATTCCAAAGTGAACACATCTCCCAATGCTTAGAAGTACAAGAAGAGCCTTGGATCTGAATAAAGCACGAGATATGTCTCCATCAAAAGAACACAGTGACTCCCTTCCATTTCTTGAAAAAACAGAGGGCGTTACCAAAATGTCTAAGAAAGAATTTAGAACTTTCATGGTGAACAACTTCTATGAGTTGAAACAGAAAAGAGACAATGTGCTACAGGAGATTAGAAAGTCCTTCCATGATATGAAAGAAGAAATGGACAGGCTAGGAAAGAATCAGATGGAACTATTAGAGGTGAAGTCTGTAATACAGGAAATCAAAATCTCTTGAAAGTATTAAAAGTCGATTATGCTGAAGATCGAATCTCTGATGTAGAAGATAAAACCTCTGATCTAGAGAAAAACCACCAAAAAGATAGAGAAAATAACAAAAAGATATGAGAATAAGATACAAGAAATAATAGATTCTATTAGAGGCCCTAACATCTGAATAATTGGTATCCCAGAAGATGAAGAAACTAATAAAGCCATGGAAAATCTATTCCATGAAATCTAGGAAGAAAATTTCCCAAGTCTAGAGAGGCACTCAAACATCCAGACCCAAGAAATACAAAGGATCCCAAATAGAATCAACCCAAGATCTTCCCCAAGGCACGTCTTAGCCCGACTGGCAAAGACCACAGATAAAGATAAGATACTAAAACTGGCAAGAGAGAAATGACAAGTGACTAACAAAGGTCACCCCATCAGGCTAACACCAGACTTTTCAACAAAACGATGCAAGCAAGAAAAGAATGGAAAGATGTATTGAAAGTGTTAAGAGAGAAACAATTTTAACCAAGATTATTATATCCTACAAGAATATCCTACATAAGGGAAAAAAAGATTAAAATCTTCTCAGACAAACAAAACCTGAAAGAATTTGCCAACACCAGGCCAGCTCTTCAAGAAACCCTGAAGAAAGTACTTTTCCAGGAAAACTAAAGAAGTAACAGCCAGAAACAAAGGAATAAAAGGCAACCAAGACAATGGCCAACTTAAACGTTGGGACAGGTCCAGTAACATCGATATTAACATTGGATGTTAATGGATTAAATTCTCCATCAAGAGACACAGACTGGCTGAATGGATTAAAAAACAGAAACCCTCTATCTGTTGCCTACAGGAAACCCACTTCATGGATAAATACATACATAGACTGAAAGTGAAGGGTTGGAAAAAGGTTTTCCATGCAAATGGGAACCAAAAAAGAGCTAGAGTCACGATACTAATTTCTGACAAAATAGGCTTTAAAACAAAAACTGTTCAAAGAGACAAAGAAGGGCACTATATTGTAGTAAAAGAGTCAATCAATCAAGAAGATATAATGCTTATTAATATCTATATGCCTAACACAAAAGCACCCAAATATGTGAAGGAAAGACTGTTAGATCTAAAAGGGGAGATAGACTGCAACACACTAATTGTTGGAGACCTCAACACTGCACTGTCCCCTCTGGACAGATCATCCAGACAAAAAATAGCTAAAGAGATAAAGGATCTAAATTATACCATAAATCAAATGGACTTAACAGACATCTATAGAACTTTCCATCCAAAAACCATGAGATACACTTTTTTCTCACCCCCACATGGGACCTTCTCGAAGATCGACCACATTATAGGGCACAAAGCAAGCCTCTACAGATTCAAAGGCATAGATAAAGCATCTTCTCTGACCATGATGGAATTAAATTTGAGTTTAATTTCAAGAGAAATACTCAAAAATACTCAAATATATAGAAACTAAATAACCTACTCCTGAATGACTCCACAACTACTGAAGAAATAAAGACTGAAATCAAAAGATTCATGGAAGCCAATGACAACAAGCACACGAGTTTCCATAATCTTTGGGACACTGCTAAAGCATTATGAGAGGATACTATGAACATCTGTATGCCAAGAAACAAGATAATCTGGATGAGATGGACAAATTCCTGGGCACATGTAATCTACCTAGATTGAGCCAGGAGGATATAGAAAGTCTGAATAGGCCTATAACAAGCCAGGAGATCGGATCAGTAATAAATAACCTTCCAACAAAGAAAAGCCCTGGCCCTGATGGATTCAACTCTGAATTCTACACAACTTTAAAAGAAGAGTTAACCCCCATTCTGCTCAAGTTATTTCTAAAAATCCAAAAGGGTGAATCTCTCCCTAATTGATTCTATGAAGCCTTTGTCACCCTTATCCTTAAAACAGATAAGGACAGGACAAGGAAGGAAAACTATAGACCAATATCACTGATGAATATAGATGCAAAGATTCTCAACAAGATACTAGCAAATCATACCCAACAACTTATAAAAAAGATTATACATCATGGTCAGGTAGGCTTTATTCCAGGAATGCAAGTTTGGTTCAACATATGCAAAACCATAAATATAATACACCATATTAACAGGAAGAAAGATAAAACTCATATGGTCATATCAATTGATGCAGAAAAAGCATTTGACAAGATACAACATCCCTTCATGATCAAGACTCTCAGCAAAATTGGAATATAAGGGTCATTTCTCAACACAATAAAAGCTATGTATGAAAAACCCATAGCAAACATCATCTTCAATGGAGAAAAGCTGAAAGCTTTTCCAGTAAAAACGGGTACAAGACAAGGACGCCCACTTTCTCCACTCCTCTTAAATATAGTATTGGAAGTCCTCACCAACACAATCAGAAAAGAGGAAAAAATAAAAGGCATTCAAATAGGAAAAGAAGAGGTGAAACTCTCTATTTGCAGATGACATGATTTTATACATAGAAGACCCAATGGTTTCTATGAAAAAATTTCTGGAAGTAATACATGAATACAGTAAAGTTGCAGGATACAAAATTAATATCCAGAAATCTATAGCATTTCTATATATGAACAACAGGCAGATGGAGATAGAACTGAAAAAAGTTACTCCATTTACCATAGCCACAAAAAGCATAAGATACTTAAGGATAAATCTAAACAAAGAATTAAAGACCTCTGCAAGGAAAACTATGAGAAGATAAAAAAAAAGAAATAGAAAATGATACAAAAATGTGGAAGGATATCCCATGTTCCTGGATTGGAAGAATTAATATAATCAAAATGGCAATTCTACCTAAATTAATCTACATATTTAATGCAATGCCAATCAAAGTACCAGACACATTCCTCACAGATCTAGGAAAAACAATCAAAGTTTGTCTGGAATCATAAAAGACCCCGTATTGCCAAAGCAATTCTGTACAAGAAGAGTGACGAGTAGGCGGCATCTCACTCCCTGACCCAAAAATATACTACAAAGCTGTGGTAATCAAAACAGCATTGTACTGGCACAGAAACAGATATGTGGACCAATGGAACAAAATAGAGTCCCCAGAAATAAATTCCCAAACATACAGTCAACTGATTTTTGTTCTTTTTTTTTTTTTTTTGGAGAGGTTTTTGCTGTAGGGTGTGTGTGCTCGACAGACAGACAGAAAGCTAGAAATCACCCCCCAGGGGGGATGGCCATGCCACAATTCCTTCTCCTCCATTCTCCTCTCGGGATCTTGGGCACACACGTACATGTGCCCGGCGTGAGTTTTAAGCCACTGGGTCCAGGACACGAACCACAGTGGACTATGTGGGAGTCCAGCAACATAGCCATTATGCTAACTGCTGGTCCCCAGTCAACTGATTTTTGATAAGGGGTACCAGTCAATCCAGTGGGAAAAGGAAAACCTCTTAAGCAAATGGTGCTGGAAAAATTGTATTTCCACTTGCAGAAAGATGAATTTGAACCTCTACCTCTCACCTCTGACAAAAATCAAGTCAAGGTGGATCAAAGATCTAAATCTAAGACCTCAAACTATAAAACTGCTCCTGGAAAACACTGGGGAAACTCTGGGAGACATTGGAGTAGGGAAAGACTTCTTAAATAAGCCCCCAAAGCATAGTCAACAATCCCCAAAGTAGACAAGTGGGATTACATCAGACTAAAGTTTCTGCATGGCAAAGGACACAGTAATTAGTCTGAATAGACATCCCTCAGAATGGGAAAATATTTTTGTTAATTATACATCAGATAAGGGACTGATAACCAGAATTCACAAGGAACTCAACAGCTCTTCCGAAAAAAGACAATCAATCCTATTAAAAGATGGGACAATGAGTTGAAAAAAGAAAAACACTCTCTAAAGATGACATTCAAGTAGCTAAAAGGCATATGAAAATATACTCAACATCCCTCATTGTAAGGGAAATGCAGATAAAAACAACAATGAGATACCACCTAACCCCAGTCAGAATGACTAAGATTAAAAAAACAAGAAAGAATAAGTGCTGGTGGGGGTGTGGTGAAAGGGGAACTCTCTTACACTGCTGATGGGAATGTAAATTGGTCCAGTCACTGTGGAGAACAATTTGGAGATTCCTCAGAAATCTACAAATAGAACTACCATATGATCCAGCAATCTCACTCCTTGGTATCTACCCAAAGGACAGAAGAATACTTAATTGGAAAAGTGCTTGCACATCAATATTTATTGCGGCATTATTCACAATTAATAAGTCATGGAAACTACCCAAATGCCCATGAACAGATGAATGGATAGAAAAACTGTGGCACATATACTCAATGGAATACTATTCAGCCATAAAAAAAAACAACAGAACCCTGGTTTTTGACAGGAAGTGGATGAATATGGAAGATTTACTGCTGAGTGAAGCAAGCCAGGCTATGAAGGAGAGGCATTGTATGTCCCCACTTAATATATACCAAGTGTCCACACTCTGTGACTGAAACTAATTGACTAAAGGATATACAAGCACAGTATTTATTTATAAATACCAGATATGGTGTGTGAAAAAGGAAGGTCTGAGGAAGGACATTTAGAAGAAAAATAGGGAGGCAAAGCATTAATGGCACAAAGAAATGTGGTATTATCTGTTGAAGATATTTTGTAGTTTTATCAACTGTACTAGGGAGAAATGTTCACCTGTTGAAATATCCATTTTGTAAGCCAAATAATAATGTGATTGAATGTATAAAAGAAAATGAAATTAAAAAAAGAAAAAATTAATCTACAAGTCTGGTGCAAACCCAATCAAATTACCAGAGATATTTTTCACAGATTCAGAAAAAAAATATTGAATTTGTCTGGAATCATAAAAGGTCCCATATTACCAAAGCAAAAGTACACAAAAAGAGTACAGTAGGAGGTATCTCATTCCCTGACTGCAAAATATATCACAAAGTTGTGATACTCAAAGCAGCACAATATTGGCACTAAAACAGGTATGTAGACCAATGGAACAGAATAGAGACCCTAGAAATAAACCCAAAACATACAGTCAACTGATTTTTGACAAAGGGAACCAGTCAGTCCAGTGGGGAGAAGAAAATCTCTTTAGTAAATTGCTGGAAAATCTGGGTATCCACCTGCAGAAAAATAAAACTGGACCTCTATCTCTCACCATTAACAAAAATCAACTCAAAATAGATCAAAGATCTAAACCTAAGACCTCAAACTATAAAACTACTCGTGGGAAACTCTTGGAAACATTGGAGCAGGCAAAGATTTCTTAAACAAGACCCCCAAAGCACAGGCAATAATCCCCAAAATATAAGAGTGAGATTACATCAGGTTAAAAAGCTTCTGCACAGCAAAAGAAACAATAATTAAGAGACAACCTCCTAATTGGTAAATATATTTACAAACTCTTCCTTGGATAAGGGACTAATTGCCAAAATATACAGGGACCTCAAGCAGTTTACCTAGAAAAAAAATCAATCCAATTAAAATATGGGAAAATGAGCTGAACAGATCACTCTCCAATGAAGACATACAAACAGCTAAAAAAGTATATGAGCAAACATGCAACATCACTTACCATAAGGGAGATGCAAATCAAAACCACAATGAACGACCGCCTAACTTTAGTCAGAATGGATAGATTGAAAAAATAAAGAATAATAAGTGTTGGCAAGGCTGTGGTGAAAAGGGAAAGTAAATTATTACAGCCACTGTGGAGAACAATATAGAAATTCCTCAAAGACCTACAAATAGAACTACCATACAACCCATTAATTCTACTCCTGGGTATCTACCCAAAGGCTAGGCATACTCTTAGTTAGAAAAACACTTGCACATATCCATGTACATTGCAGCATTATTCATAATTGTTAGACATGGAATCAACCCAAATGTCCAAGAACAGAAAAAGTGTGGTCCACACATACTATGCGATATTACTCAGCTATTAAAAAAATAATGAAACTCTTGCATTTGATACAAAGTGGATGAATATGGAAAATATAATGCTAAGCAAAGCAAACCAGGCTATGAAAGAGAGGCATTGTATGTCTCCACTTAATATGTACTGAATGTATGCATTTTATGGCAGAATAATTGAAAGGCAAAGAAGTATGGAAAGCAACCATGGATTCCAGAGACAGTATGGGATAAGGGCAGTAAAGGGTAGAAGGAAGGGAATAAAAATATTCAATGGACAAAAAAATGGAAAATTATCTGTTGATGACAATGTGTATGGTAATCTTTTTTTCTTTTTCTTTTTTTGGAGAGGTTTTCGCTATAGGGCACGTGCGCTAGCCAGACAGACAGATAGAGACATAGAGACAGAAAGTGAGAAATCACCCCCCAGGGGGGGATGGTCACGCTGCAATCCCTTCTCTTCCATTCTTCTCTCGGGATCTTGGGCATGCACGCACACGCGCCCGGCGTGAGTTTTAAGCCACTAGGTCCGGGACGCGAACCGCGGTCAACTACGTGGGAGTCCAGCGACACAGCCATTACGCTAACTGCTGGTTCCCGTGTATGGCAATCTTTTTAACTCGACTAACATATAGGGTATTCATGCTGGGAAAATTCATTTTCAATGTTGTAAAGGTATACAGTGATTGAATGTGAAAAATAATTAAAAAAAAAAGTTTATCTAACACACATACACACAAACACTCCAGAAAGAAATGAGGGAGTATGGTAAAATGTTTACCATTATTAAAGCTTAAAGAAGTTGTCCTCTTTTAATGTACAAATTTTGGAAATCTTTACAATAATATTTTTGTGTTTACATAAATAAAATGACATGAGTAATTGTTCTAGGTATTCTAAAAGAAAAATGTCTGGAAAACAACCAGTTTGATTCCATTTAAGATTCATTCATTCATTCATTTATTGTTGTCATAGGGTTCATGTGCTCACCTAAGAGAGACAATGTAAGAAATCACCTGCTGATCAATGGCCACACCACAATCCCTTCTCCATTGTCCTCTTGGGACTTTGGGCACACATGCACATGCGCCTGGTGTGTTTTTCAAGTCAGTGGGTCCAGGACTCAAACTAAGAAGTCATTCACATGGGATCTAGCACCACAACCATCACACCACCTACTAAAGTTGTAGTACAGATTTCAAAACTATAAAGATAGATGCAAAAAAATCAACTGTTAAGTTCTAAGTTTTAGGTTTACAGGTGATTTTTATGCTTTTTAATATTTTCCAGTTTTTAAGTTTTCCAAGATGTTTTACATCTCTTAATATTTACCAAATAAACTCTGTGGTGAATTACGGATAAATTGTTAATAGTGATAACTTTTTTTTATAGTATCTTTATCAAGGTAGCTTTGGATTTTAAAAATAAACAATTATTTTAGAACTATGATAAAAGTTGTAAAACCCAGGGTCAGGGACCAGCAGTTAGCGTAATGGCAATGTCGCTGGACTCCCATGTAGTTGACCGCGGTTCCAGTCCCAGTCCCGGTGGCTTAAACTCACTCTGGCACGTGTGCGTGCGTGCCCAAGATCCGAGAGGAGAATGGAGGAGAAGGGATTGCGGCATGGCCGCAATTTCTTGCTTTCTATATCTCTGTCTCTCTCTGTCTTTCTGGCAAGCGCACGTGCCCAATAAGAAAAAACCTCTCCAAAAAGAGAAAAACAAAACAAACAAACAAAAAAACCCCACGGCTGTAAGATGGCATGGTGGTTAAGGGGCCGAATTCCCATATGGGTGAGGATGTTAGAGTCCTGGACCCGTGGCATCATGCTGGCATGTGTGTGGGACTGCCCAAAATCCTGAAAGGAGAATGAAAGAGGAGGGCTTGAAGCATGGCTATCCTCCCCAGGAGGTGATTTCTCACTTTCCTTCTCTCTGCCTCTGGTCTCCCCAGGAAGCGCATGTGCCCAACCGCAAAAAAAAAACTAAAAAAAAAAAAGTTTGTAAAATCATTTCTCCTTAAGCTCTTTTCCTGCAGAGTTGTAATAAATGTGATGATTGGTTTTGAGCATTACCTGCCCGCAGTAGGAGTGATCGGACGGGTCTACTGTCCCTAGACTTTCAATCTAGTTGGCAAGCCTCTTAGAGGCCACCAGGTGGCATGATGGTTAAGGCATTAGACTCGTACCCAGAAGACCGGGATTCGAGTCCCAGATATGGCTAAAATCCTGTCATTGCGTGCCATTGTGTGCACAAACTTGGGGAAGGAGAATGGAGGAGAAGGGATTGTGACTGGCCTTTACCTAGGGGGATGATTTCTCACTTTTTCCTCTCTGTGTCTCCAGCAAGCCCATCGCCCTATGGCTAAACCAACCACAAAAAGAAGAAGGGAAGGGGACGGGAGGGAAAAGCAGTAACAGAACCTCCAAGCGATCGCAGGACCACGGCATATGCGAAGTGGCACAGACGCTAAGCGTCCGGGTCAGGGAGAAGAAGGGATCATTCTACAGCCGCAAGATCTAGCCGCAAAAAGTCAGCTCTTCGGTGACGCCCACACGAGGAAGACTTTCCTGGCAGCGAACTCAGGAACTTTGGATCTAAATCAGGACGGGGCGGCTCAGTTGAACTTTAGGGCCGCAGCAAGCCCCGCCCCGCTGCTGGGGTCAGCGCAGCCTGGAAGCTAGCAGCTGCAACTCCTCGGAACCGCCGCCTCCGACTCTGCGCGCTCGGACCCCGAGCGCCTGCGTCTGTCCCCGAAGGCCGCCACCATGGACTCGGCGCCGGAGCTGCTCTTCTACGTGAACGGCCGCAAGGTGAGCGCGCCCGCGGGGGCTGCCCGGCGCCTGCACCTGCTGCCCGGGCCGAGGGCAAGGAGTGGCTTCTCTCGTTAGTCCCTCGTCCTGTTTTTGGTGTCGGCGACTTTAGGCACTAAAGCACGCACCGGGCGTTCCGGTTGGGAAGAGGGCTCCTGTCGCGGCCCCATCCCCACTTCCGGGGCTTCGGAGGATGTTTTCAGGAGCCATCTGGTTGTTTGGGCCCCCACGTTCCTGAAGCTCCTTCTCCTCTCCTTCCAAGGCTCACAGAATGCTTTCAGTCCCACCTGCTCCCCGCACGAGAAAGCTGTTTTTAACCGTCAAGGCCAGTGCTCCCCAAGCCCTCCCGATAAACCCCGCTGGCAATGGGAACGCGTTCCAGGAAACTGAGAGCAGCCCATCTAGATGGCCGAGCCTTGGCTCTGGGGTGTGTCTGACCCAGGGAGGACTTTAGAAACAGAACACAGAAGAGAGGAGCTAGCTGAGGCCGTCCCCACGGTTCCTCGGGCAAAGATACTGAAGTTCCTGGCAGAGCTGAAGCAAAATCAGGCTCTGGGGACTCAGAGCAGGGGGTCTGTGCTCTCAGAGAACGAAGGCTCGCTCTACAGACTCTGGAGAGGTCTAGGCGGTGTGCTGTGTCCTAACCTCACCCCTACCCCGGTGTGGTCGCCCATCCTGCTCATGCTTAATGTTGTCTCAGCGTATGGGCACCACTTTGAATGGGGAAGCAGAGGCAGGAAGGTTAAAGGGCTTCCTTTAGAGCTAACTATGGTGGTGCTGGTGCTGGTTCATTTGCAGCCGTCCTGGCTTCCTGCTGAGGGAAGCCACCTTTCTGACTGGCACCTGCTGACTCCCCACGAAGCAAGCAAAGGTTAAGCACTGAGCCACTCACTTGTGAAACCTGCCCTGAGGCCCTGATCCTAATTGCCATCTGTGGTTCTGTATTTTTTTCTATAAAAATATTTTTTAAAAAATTCTGCCAGAGAGCACATGTGAGAGATAGAGAGAAAGTGAAAGTGAAAAAGCATTCCCCATGGGGTATTACAATCTCATCTCCATCTCTCCTTGCTTTCGGGGATTTGGGACACACACGCATATGCGGGACCAGCAGTTAGCGTAATGGCTATGTTGCTGGACTCCCATGTAGTAGACCACGGTTTGCATCTCCAACCTGGTGGCTTGAAAGTTACGACGGGCGTGTGTGCGTGCCCAAGATCCCGAGTGGAGAATGGAGGAGAAAGGATTGCAGTGTGGCCATCCCCCCCCCGAGGGGTGATTTCTCACTTTCTGTCTCTGTCTCTCTCTGTCTGGCGAGCGCACGTGCCCTATAGCAAAAACCTCTCCAAAAAAAAAAAAAAAAAAGAAAAAATATTGGTTTTTTAATTTGCTGTGGAGTGCATGTGCTCACCAGAGAGAGAGAGAGAGAGAGAGAGAGAGAGAGAAAGAAAGAAAGAGAAATCACCACTCCAGGAGGGATGACCACCCTGCAATCTCTTCTCTTCCATTTCCCTCTTGGGATTTTGGGCACACGCACACACACACATACACACACACACACACACACACACACACACACACCAGCCCCAGCATGTTTTTCAAGTGGCCAGGCCTAGGAGTCCCATAGTCAGCCATGTGAGATCCAGCTGCTTAACTGCTACCTCACCTGGCTGGCCCTAAATTTTATAATTGTGTATTATTTTTCTTAAAGAGTCCCGCCCCCCCAAAATTGTACAAGTTCTAGGCGCCACAAAAACCTTATCTGCTCCTGCTGCCAGGGTTACACTGTAGGACACCAGCTTGTTTTTCCTGATCTGTAATGGAGCATTAGGCCTCCCTTGCAGGACTGCTACAAAGGTGAAATATGGTAACAAGGGACCAGCAGTTAGCGTAATGGCTATGTCGCTGGACTCCCACGTAGTCGACCGCGGTTCGAGTCTCAGACCCGGCGGCTTAAACTCACGCCGGGCGCGAGTGCGTGCGTGCCCAAGATCCCGAGAGGAGAATGGAGGAGAAGGGATTGCGGTGTGGCCATCCCCCCTGGGGGGTGATTTCCTGCTTTCTATCTCTCTGTCTCTCTCTGTCTGTCTGGCGAGCGCACGCGCCCTATAGCAAAAACCTCTCCAAAAAAAAAAAAAAAGAAAAGAAAAAAAAATATGGTAACAAAGCAAAGTATAACAATTGACACTATGTCATTTTTTCTTCTTTAGGGTAACAGAATGTTATAGTAAATACAATACTGGCTTTTTAAAAATACTTTAAAAAAATTTATTCATAATCAAGAGCACATGCACACCCATGAGAGATACGTATCCTCAATAGGGTCTTGTCACAACACAATCTCCCTTCTTTATCCATCAGGTCGTTAGGATCTTGGTCACTTGCACACATACCCGGCGTGTTTTCAGACCTTCGTGGAAACCTGAGCCCGCAGTCAGCCGGGTAGTTTCCAGCACTACAGTTCAGTAGGCTACAGGCTGTGCCACTAGGCTGGTCCAATACTGGCTTTTTCTTTAGAAAAACAAGGATTTAATTCTGTCTCTAATACTGAGACACTCTTTCAAAGCTTAGTTCTCTCTTAAAAGGGAATAATATAATTACTTCATAAAGAGTGATTATGAGTATTCAATCCGATCATCTTTAGGAGCCTACTATATGCCTGTTCTAGGCTCATGGGGTACCAGAGCACAGAAATGACAAAGCTTCTGCCTGTGGGAGACAGACGACAAGCAATAAATACATGGAAATATATAATGCCAGGCAATGACAAGTGGAAGTATAGAAAAGAAAGCAAAGTGGGGCCAGCAGTTGGTGTGGTAGTTAAGGTGCTCGACTCCTACATGGTCAACCGTGGTTCGAGTCCTGGACCTGGCAGCTTGCTTTCTCACTTCCCTGTTCTCACTCTCTTTCTCTCTCTGGTCAAATAAAGAAATAATAATAGTGATAAATAAAATAAAATTAATCAAAAAGTAGTAAATAGAAAAAAAAAAGAAGAATGCAAAATGAGAGGCTAGAGATTGGCAAGAGCTGATACTTCAGAAAGGACGGACACTTCATTCTAAGAGGATGACATTTCAGTAATGATCAAGGGGAAGTCAGAGAAAGCCTGCAAACATCTGGAGGAAGAACATTCCAGGAAGAGGGAATAGTAGGTGGAAGTGTCCTGAGGTAGGAGGACTTCTGGTTGGTGAAGTTGGAGATATGGCCAGTGGCCAGACTACTAGGGCTTTCTGGGTGATGGTAAGGTTTTGGTTAAATGAGGAAACAGGTGTTTTTGTTTTGTTTTGTTTTGTTTTGTTTTGTTTTGTTTTGTTTTTTGAGAGGTTTTTGCTATAGGGCACGTGCGCTCGCCAGACAGACAGAGAGAGACAGAGAGACAGAAAGCGAGAAATTACCCCCCAGGGGGGATGGCCACGCCGCAATCCCTTCTCCTCCATTCTCCTCTCTGGATCTTGGGCACGCACGCACACGTGCCCGGCGTGAGTTTTAAGCCACCGGGTCCAGGACACAAACCACGGTCGACTACATGGGAGTCCAGCGACATAGCCATTACGCTAACTGCTGGTCCCGAAACAGGTGTTTTGAGTTGAACATTGTTCCCCTCATCTATCCCCCACCTCCAAAACAAACTGTGTTGGAATTTTTAACATAATGGCTAATGACAGTTTTTGTTCCACTAATTTTTAAAATAGATAAATTTATTCTTTCCTGTGGGCCTATTTGATCTATGAGCCAAAAGTCCTGTAAAGTACACTTCAGACCTATTGATTCAGTTTTTGCAATGACCTTAGCAGTAGAAATCATGTGACCCTTTTCCTTTTCTTCCTCTCCCTCCCAAATTCTGATGGGTGCATGCTTGAGTACTGGTAGGCAAACCTGATTGCCACATGGATAGAATTGCAATAAACTTTCTGATTCAGAAGGTGAGAGGCTTATTGAGATTGGTGTGAGAGAGACATCACCAGAGAATAGGGGTCTTACAGTCAAACATGACCTCTGAGATTCAAAATTAACTTTTGAAAAGGAAGCTTAGAAGTGAACAAGGACACTATGTGTGATGTGATTGGTCTCTGGTCTGTGCAGTTTGCAAAATCTCCCCAAGTAACCAGAAGATGTCATCAAGCAGGATCAGACTATCTGGAGACAAGGCCAGTGCTTAGTCAGAGCCCTAGTGGCCAAGAGATTTCCAAAATCTTACTCCACCAGGGCCCCGCAAAAGAGCAGGTGACTCGGGGCTGGCAGGTGGCATGGTGGTTAAGGGTGCTGGACTCCCACATGGCCGACCATGGTGCAAGTCTGGACCTGGTGGCTTGCTTTCTCACTTCCTCTCTTTCTCTCTCTCTCTCTCTGTTCCTCTTTGGTCAAATTAAAATAAATATATAAAGCTAAATAAAATTAAAATAAAAAAGAGTGGGTGACTCATTTGACATGGACTTGAAGGGAGAAAGAGCCCATGATTAAATTATACCATTGATGCCACTCTGCACTCCACTCAGGAGCTGACATGTGTCATTCCATGAGGCAGTGAGGCGTAGAGGTCAAGGGAATGTGCTTTGGAACTAATTAGACTTGGGTTTGCTCCTGGGCACTCTGCTCTGCCTCTTGGCAGCCCTGGGGCCTTAGGCAAAGTGCTTAATATCTCTGAGCCTCAGCTTTTTCCTTTGAAAAACAGAACTAATAGCAATACCTTCTGTGGAATTGTTATTAGGTTTAAATTCCATGGTACGTGATTAGCAAAGTGTTTGTGCACAGTAAATACTTGCTGTGTGGAAACACTTGCGTATATGTAGACTAGAAAATCATATACTTTGGGGGCCAGTAGATGGTGAAGTGGTTATGTTACTGAACTCCCACTTGGCTGACTGCACTTTGAGTCCTGGACATGGTGGCTTGAAAATCACTATGGGTGCCTGTGCATGTGTGTGTGCCCAAGATCCCAGGAGGAGAATAGAAGAGAAGGGACTGAGGCATGGCCATCACCCCTGGGGGTGATTTCTCACTTTCCTTTTCACTGTCTCTGTTTCTCTCTCTTTCTAGTGAGTGTGCACTCCCTAAGGCAAAAAGCCTCTTAGGAAACAAACAACTGAAAATAATCTACTTTGTTGGTAGAGCCAGATCCTGGTCAGAGGTGTCAGAGAGCTGAGAAGTAATGATTGAACACTGATTGTTCACCAAACATGTAGGGTCATGGTATTAATATAGGAAACTGGAAAGAACTGTTCATTGGCTAGTGGTTCCCAGAGTCCTTAGCTTCCTGGGCTGAGAGAAGAAATTTCTGGGCCACAGGGATGGCTGTCATGATTCACAGAAAAGTGGAGGGGGTGGCAGTAGTTTAGGCAGGAAGAATCAACAAGCAAAATGAATGTTAAAGCAACCCGAAGCTCAGGAAGAAATGTCCTCGTGGCTCCCCCTTAAGCCTCCTCCTCTCTGAGGCTGCCGTGGGTTATTGTTCTCTATTAACTGAGTCCTGTAATCCACATCTCTTCCTTCTCCCTCTACCTCGCGGCCTTGTCCTCTACGTCTTCTTATGTTCTGTCCTGAACCCCCTTTTCTCTTCCCTAGCTCCTTTCTTTTCTCTGCCTCTGTCTTGGTTCTGGCAGGGCCCGCTCAGTCACCAGTCACCAACCATGCACATGGGAGAGTGGTTTTGTAAACTTATGCAATGTGAATTTGGACTCTCCCAGAAGGGCTGGCAGCGCTATAGAGGACAGATTCCGCCCTGGCAGTACCAACGGTTGGGGTGAGACGGGTATACGCAACGGCCTTGACCTGAGAACTGGCATCGTCTCTCTGGTCCAGAGGCAGGGAGAATAACTGTCCCCCAGGCCTCCCAGCCACCATCTCAGTCGTGACCTCCTTCTTCCATCCCAAGAGCTGCTAGGACAGGCTGTGTGACGCATGCTTGATTGATTCTTGCTCCTACTTCCTTCCTCAAAATATGATACCCCTCAAAATCAAGTAAAATAAGCGTATTCCAAGCCAGTGGCACTTCGAGCCAGACTTCAATCTTTTGAAACATCTCCTGGAACAAATACCAAAACAAACAAGGCCTACTTTTCTCATGAATTTCTTCCCCAAATATATAAATAGTCCTCAAGTCTGAAATGCTGTTTCTTACTATCTATGCTGCCCAGATCCTGTCTCTCTGTTAAAACTTGGCTTCTGTGATTCACCATTATATGTATTAACAAGAGTTAGTTTCAGCTTCAAATGCCAAAAACTCAAAACTAACAGTGATTCAAACAAGGTACTACAAAATTTCCCCTTTACATAAAAGATATCTGGAGATAGACATTGTGAGTCTGCTCCAGGAGCCTTTTGTTACGGTCTTGGATCCAGGTTTCTTCTCTCTGTATCTTCTGCTGCCACTAATGCGTTGCCTTGTAATCTAAAATGGCTGCTGGGGTTCTAGTCATTTCATCCTTAGTCCAGGTGGAAGGAAGAAAGGGAGGAAGGAAGGAAAGATGCATGCTGAGATAGACAACCAATAGTATCTGCCGCTATAAATTCTCTGTTTTTCTTTCTTTTTAGATATCCCAGTTGTTGAAAACTCATTCCTCCCTTCTTCATGTTTCACAGCAAATTGTGCATGTTCTGTTCAAGGAATCCATTTAATTAGTGAACATTATTATATCCCTATGCTAAATCCCCAGCACAGAGCTCAGTGTTTGACACAAAGATGAATGAAAGATGATTTTTCTCAGAATCAGGATAGGTTTATACCTATACAAATAGTTATATACAAGGTAGAAAGTACCGTAAAAGAGGTGAGGACATCGGCCGTGGGCACACAGAGAACGGTTACGTGGAAGGGTACAGTTGGTGGCACTGCTCTCCGTGGAGAACGTCTGAGCATTGAATAGCATACAGAATTCTGCCACATAGAGAAGACAGGGAGGCCTGTCAGGACAGCAGGAGTCATGCGTTCCAAGGTACTGCTGCGACCAGCCGGTGCGCCCATGTGGCCTAAATGCAAGATGCCTGGATCAAGTGGCAGGAAACAATGGACCTTGCCAAGGAGTTGAATTCCTTCTTGTACTGCACAAGTTCACAAGTGTGAATTCATCTAAGACCCATTCAGTGCACTCATTTAAAACGGCATTTTTCTGGTTCCCTCTTCCCGAAATCCTCATTCTATAGACGTTATGTTTTAACAAGCACTCCGGTGATTCAAGAATTCCAAACATGGCAGTTCAGCATCCAGGAGCCATGTAAATTTGGGCAGATAAATGAGATGGGATGACTATTGGAGTGTTCACTCTGGTGATGGCACTAGAGGGCGGGATCTGCAGGTGCCAAGCGTGGAGGCAAGGAGGCTGGTTAGGCAGCTGTTATCCTGGTTCTGGCAAGAGGTGGTCCGGGTGTGTTCTGGATACCGACAATAGAACAGAAGGGCGTTTAGATGTCTAAGTGGCAGAACCAATCAGTGGTAACACTGATTGTACTGCACTGAAAAGAGGAAAGAGTTTAAAATAGCTTAAGTTTTTAAGTGTAGATGACCTAGCAGGTAGTGACGCTATTAAATAGGTTAGGGCAAAGGAGGGAAGGAATAAGTTTGGAAAATAAAATAAGGCGTCCCATTTGAGGGACTTGTAAATGGAGGATGCCTGGGAGGTCTCCCCAGTTTTTTCTTGTACTTCAGTATGTACACACACACACACACACACACACTCACAAACACACACCCACCTCTCTTTCCATATTGAAGATTCCTCTGGGGCACAAATAGCACACTGGTCATTGGCATATGCCTCATTTCCTGTCATATGGCTTAGAATGAGGGAGAGGAGGGAACCAGCAGTTAGCGTAATGGCTATGTTGCTGGACTCCCACGTAGTCAACCACGGTTCGCGTCCTGGACCCGGTGGCTTAAAACTCACGTCAGGCACGTGTGCGTGTGTGCCCAAAATCCCAAGAGGAGAATGGAGGAGAAGGGATTGCGGCGTGACCATCCCCCCTGGGGGGTGATTTCTTGCTTTCTGTCTCTATGTCTCTCTCTGTCTGTCTGGCGAGCGCATGCGCCCTATAGCGAAAACCTCTCCCCCCAAAAAAAAAGAATGAGGGAGAGGAGGCAGCGATAGAATAAGCATATGTCCCTCCTCACCTACTTCTCAAAAGGGAAAGTTACTAAGTATGGTGAAAATTAATTTGGCTTTTAAAATTGTAAAGCAAATCATGCTTCAGTACATTCTATGAATCTAAAACAAATCCTGAATTTTTAATCAAAAAAGAGAGAAAACTTGATCGCTTTGGAAAGCATAATTAATCATGACCTTTCAATCATGCCATCCCTCAGGGATTTTTTTTATCAAGGTTTTTTTTTTTTTTTGAGGAATTTTTCTATAGGGCGTGTGCACTTGCCAGAGAGACAGAGAAAGACAGAGACAGTGAGAAATCACTGCTGTCCTCCTCCCCCACAACCCATGTTGGAATGGCCATGCTGCAGTCCCTTCTCCTCCATTCTCCTTTTGGGACTTTTGGTGCACATGCACATGTGCCCACTGTGAGTTTTAAGCCACTCGGTCCAGGACTCAAACTGCAGCCAGCCATATGAGAGTCCAGCACCTTAACCATTACACCAGTAGGGATGCTGGTTTTCTTTTTCTTTTTAAATAATTATTTATATTATTTTATTTGTTATTTTAATTTGATGAAAGAGAGAGAGAGCGAGAGAGAGAGAGAGTGAGTTGCCAGGTCTAGGTCTTGAACTGCGGTCAGCCATGTCGGAATCCAGCACCTTAACCACCATGCCATCTGTTGGCCCTCAGGAATGCTGTTTTAATGCTGGGCTGCCCACACAAACGTGCCAAAGTGTGTCCTTGCTGTACAGCTTTGCATCACTTGGCACATGCATTTATCTTCTCCTTTGTTTCTCTGATGCAGGTGCTGTGATTGGTTTAGTCTCCTTCTGGAAACTGTAGTTATTTGAACATGATAAACAAACTAGTTTTTAAAAAAATTATTTTAATTAACTATATCAGACTAGACAGTGACATGGTGGGTAAGGTGGCTGGATTCCACATGGCCACCTGTGCTGTTTGAGTCCCAGCCCTGGCAGCTTGAAAGTCACGCCTGGTACATGTGCGTGCACATTCAAAATCCAGAAAGGAGAATGGAGGAAAAGGGAGTGCAACATGGCCATCCCCCCAGGGGTTGATTTCTCTCTCTCTCTCTCTCTCTGTCTGTCTTTCCTGTGTGTGTGTGTGTGTGTGTGTGTGTGTGTCTCCAGTGAGCACATGCACCCTATAGCAAACTAACAAGAAAATATTAACTCTGTCAATGTCTCAGAGGCTATTCTATTTTGTAGAAGCATCTCTCTCTCTCTCCTATTACATTCTGTCCTACTAATGTCTTTTTTCTCTCCTCCTTCACCCTTCACACTCTGTGCGAGAAGCTGAACAGGTGTCACTAGTTTTCCTCTCAGAAGGAAAACCACTAGGACCACTAGGTCTTAGCAAACAGTGATAATTCAGGACCAAGGACAGTGGCACAGGGCTGGTTGGGCTGGAGATTTGAGAAGTGAGTTGTCCATTACAAGTGTTCCATAAACATGAAATCAACTTGAAAATATGAATAGAGGGGTTAATTAATGTGCACTTCCCTAAAATCAGCTTGGTACCACCAACATGAATATTATAATGTCTCTCACATTTTTGTGTGCCTAACTCTTGGTTTTATTCTGTCATAGGTGATAGAAAAAAATGTCGATCCTGAAACGATGCTGTTACCGTATCTGAGGAAGAAGCGTATCCTTTCTTTGTTTTGAGTGTGTGTGTGTGTGTGCACGCGTGTGTGTGTGTGTGTGTGTGTGTGTACCACTGATGTCCTCATCAGATGATATTTTGAATATCTGTTTAGAGCCATACTGAGACATATTCCCTACTTACAGTTTTGTGATTATCCTTGGAAAAGTCTTACGTCTTAGTTTTATAGGCAATGCACAATTGTGGCTATCAGAACTAAGTTCTTTTGAATCTTTGTTTTGGCACTAAATACATTGTATAAAATGGGAGAACTAAAACAATGAATGTTAAGAGGGCTTAATTAAGCATCTTTTAGAATTTAATAGTCACAATATTTATACTCTATCTTCAAGGACTAATCATCAGGCCCAGTAGCAAATGAGCACAAAAATTACCTGAAATGCAAGTCAAAGAAAAACAGAGAAATTAAACCTGAAAATTCTACCACAGGAAAACATTCTAAATAAAAGCTATCTAAGGAATGAGTTCTTAGTCTGCTATGCATGGGTTTCAGTGGGCTTCCAGAAGTCAGTAGACCCTGCTAAATTATATGCCAAAGTATATAACAATGGGAATCTATATATGTATTTATTCCTTGAAAAGGATAAAATTCCCCAAAAAGTACACAACTCCAAAGCACCAATAGCTACTTTTCAGACACATGTGTATGTTCCTGAAAGTCATAAAGATCTTTGGATGTAAAGACAATGAACACTGACTCCTTGACTATCCACAGTACTTCTGTGTGATATTTAAAATTTAGTTCATTGTAAGTGAAGGAAAACCCTAAATAGTAGGAAACAAAATAGGAGTTTATTTCTTTCACATTGTATTAGTTCCGGTTTTCCAGGAAGCAGACACAAACACACACACACATTAAAAAAAAAATGGGATTAAATGTGCAAGAGTCTTATTAGGAGAAATGCCTGTGTAAAATAAAATATGAAGGAAGCTGAAGAAGACTTAGAGAGCTGTTAGACCCCAATGCAAGTCTGACCTTGGAAAATTAGAGAAAGAGACTGTTGAATGGAAGGGACCTGGACTGCCAATCTATCTAAGGTGTGTTTGTAAAGCTACTGGGGATGGTTGACAAGGACTCCATGTCTCTCCCTAGCACTGAGCCATTGGCAGGGAGGCATGGCCTTAGTGAACACTGGGGAGATGGGTTGCAAAGTGCAGCTGCTGGGTCCCCTGGTGACAGTCCCTGCTGCTGAAGGCCATCTGTGAGGCATGCTCGCATGGTGTCCTCCTCACCTACAGGAAGCCCGGAGGTAGGCAGATCAGGCGAGTAAACATTCTCAGAGCCAAGCTCCTTATGTCTTGCTGCCCCCCTTCCTCAGCATGCAGCTTTCCCCTCATGATCAGAGATGAATAGTTGAGTTACAGTCATCAGATCTGAATTCCAGCAAATAGGAAGATGTCATGGACAGAGGGGGTGGCACTCCTCTCCTTTTAAGGACATTTCCCTCTTGGAAGTCATATACATCCCACTGGCCCGTGTCGTTAATGAACCGCCCCCTCCAGCTGCAGAGCAGGCTGGAAAAATATATTTTTTATTCTGGGCCAACCGTGTGTGTGACTAAAAATTCTCAAGTATTTATATGTATAAACTCTTCCTTTTTAAAAATAATTACAATTATGTATTTTTAATTCAAACCTGAGACTAGCAAGACTCATTCAGAATAAGCTATTTACAAGGCTGGTTAGGTGAAGGGAAAAGAATTTTCATGAAACAAGAGACTGCTGTTTCATAATTTATGGAATAAAATTAAACAGTATGATCCAACTAAATTGTACATTTTTCTTGATGCCCATAGAAGCTTTTCATTTTCATAAGACAAACCTTGTGGTAGCCAGAAACTATTGCTCCTTAGAACTTCAGACAGCAGGCCTCCTTTGTCAGAGACCCCACCTTATTAAGCTGCTAGTCAGTGACATCTGGTTTTATTAATTAACATGCAGGACACTGGTAAAACTGTCAGGTTTTAACCAAGTAACTTTCCATTAAATATTCTTCCACATGCTTCGGGGTCTTCTCAAATACCTTAGTATCTCCATGTAACTGCTTCCATATACCTTTGAAAGCACCATTGTTCCTGCAACACACTGACCAACTCCCAAATCCTGATGTAAAAAAAAGCAACTCTTCCATTCTTAATTTGGCCCTATTTTTTTAAAGAATTATTTTATTTATCTTTATTTATTTATTTGTTTGACCAGAGAGGGACAGAGCAAGAGAGAGAGACAGAGAGAGAGAGAGACAGAGAGAGAGAGAGACAGCAAGCCTCTAGGTCCAGAGCTTGAATTGCGGTCAGCCATGTGAGAGTCCAGTGCCCTTAACCATCACCCACCTGCTGGGCCCTATTTTTGGCAACTTGAGGTCCAGCTGTTTTCAAAGAAAGGATAAAAAACATAACACATAAAAAAAGACATCAAGAGTTTACAAGAGTATATATTATAGTAGCTATACTACAACAGTAGCTAAGACACTTGTATACCATTTGATAAATATATATTAAACTTAACTATTACTTTTAAGAGGCTGTGATAGTTCCATCTCTTAAGGTCAGAGCTATTCTAGAAAGAGAATCATAGAAAACACATTATCTTTAACTAGCTTTCTTCCAGTTCGACTCACAGGAACTAAGTATGGCTGTGGAGGAGGCGGCTGTGGAGCCTGTACAGTGATGATATCACGATATAACCCCATCACCAAGAAAATAAGGTACTTTGCAGAAAAGTAAAGATATGATTGAATTTTTATAGTTTTGAACTTTATCTTCTTCCTTTTTTAGTAAATATGTTTTGAGCACCTAATATTTAAAAGGAACTGTGCTAAGTACTGAGGATACAGTGATGAACAAGACAGACATGATCCCAGAAATATGAATGGGTCAGAAAAAAAATATATCACCACTGACGATAGCTTATAGTCAAAGAATGCCCTGTAAAAAGTTGAAAGGCTGCTGACTCCCTCTGCTTTCTTTCTGGGGATTAAAACACAGCTGAAGGGCCAGCATTGTGGTTAAGGCTCTGGACACCCACATGGCTGACCATGGTTGAGTCCCTATATGTTTATGCCTAGAATCCCAGGAAGAGAGTGAAGAAGGAAAGATGGAGAAAAAGGCCACTGTCTCTCTCTGTTTCTCTTCTCTCTGGCAAGCACACACCCTGTGGCAAAAACCTTAAATTAAAAAAAAGGCTGAAATAGAAGTGGGAGATAATGCCATCATCATACTCTTACTTCACTATTACAGCCCACTAACTTATCTCCTGCCCCCACATAGTATGTTCTTCATACACCATCTAGAGAGAGATTTTCTATTATAAATCGTATACAGCACTTTCTTACTCATGACTTCCCGTTATGTTTAGCTTGTCTTCATTTGGTATTGGCACTTTATCAGGTTTCCTAAGTTTCTTGGATCTGGGGATTGATGTCTTCTGTCATCTTTGGAAACTTCTCTAGACATTATCTTTTCAAATATTTGTCTGTACCACATTCTCTCTACCCCTTCTCTTCTGGGATTCCAATTGTACATTTGTTAGATCATTGTACATTACTCCAGAGATCTCAGATGAGGTCTAAGTCTGAGCATGGATGAGATTTTAGATGTCTCCCTGTGTTCCACAACTGTGCCACCTACATTCTGAACTCTGGAATCTTTCCTTCCTTTGCAACCTGGCTTCCAGCTTTTTAGGTCATAGGTTCCTTTGCTCTCCATCTCAGGTTCCATGTTTTGGGAGTTCTCTTGCAGCCATGTCACTCTGTCTTTAGCTTTTTGGGGGTGGTCATTGTTTTTTACTTTATGAAGCCCAAGTGCCCAGGATTTTCTCTAAGTTCTGTTTTTTTTTGCCAGGTGTCTTTGTTTAAGAGCAACTTTTCTTTGCTGTCCTCATTTTTGGAAACTGTCCCTAGCACTCAGTGAACTCTGGTTGGAAACAGTTTGGGATAATTTAGTCCAGCTTTGTACTTTAATCCTTTTACCTGTCTGAGGCAGATTTCTCCTTCTGTTTCAGAGAGAGAACAACTGTATCTCAGGGGTGAGAGCAACTGGTATTTTCTTTCTTATGCATAGTTTGCCACTTAATGGAGTTTAGTTTATTTAAATTTCTTTTTTTTTCAATTTATTTATTTGCATTCATTCTCTGAACATCATTACAGCATACAAAATGAGATTTTCCATCCAAATTACACTATATATTGTCTCAGTCAAGCACATCAACAAACATGTTATTGTCAGCAAATGATCTTCCATTTCTTGTCTTCTGCATGTTTTGCCTTTTTCCCCCCATCCTAGATTCTCTATCTCTTACCCTCTGCCATCTCCCACTCTCCTTCCACAGTCTCTGGTATCTATGTTTGCTTTCTATACTGTTCTCTCCTCACATTTTATTGTAACGCCAAAGACCCTAATCAATCCAAATACCCTCATAGCAAACACAGGTGATACCCACATTTCCATGAACACAAGTCTTACTTTACGCATCCTGTAAAGTAGCACCTAGCTGTGGCTACATATCCTACTGCAGTCATTGAATAGATATATTTTTTTTTTTCTGAAACTTTTTTTTTTTTTGTAACTCAATTTACATTCCTTCCCTAAGCTTCATCACAGCATACAAAATGCAATCTCCCATCCAGTACACACTGCATAGTGATACAATCATGCACATTACAAAAAATTTTCCATTACTAGTTCCTAGAATTACTTCCACCCCTCTTTCTGACCCTCTGTCCCTTCCCACCCTCCTCTCACACCACCTCCAGTGTCTACAATTGTCCTTCATTCCCTTCCCACCCACGTTGCATTGATCACACAATTTCCTACATACTCTAACTACTTTCAATGGTGAGTTCACTCATTACTACTAAGAAAACCAGTTTTAACTTAACTCAAAGAAATGCCAAGGAACTTTGCTTAAAGCCAGGAAACAAGTTAGGATTCTGTTCAAATGGAAGGTGCATGAACCTATCAGTCCCATGTACTTTTATCTTCTGTTCTGGTTCAATTTTCCTGATTAAATTCTGGGATATAATATTCAACTCCAGACTTGTCCCTCTGATTAAGTTGGCCACTTTCATAGTTTTTGGACTCTTATTTCCGTGTGTCTGTGTTTAATTTTCTTGATACAGCACACCCTTGAGAACTTCTTGGAGATCTGGTCTGGTGCTGGTAAATTCTTTCAGGTTTTGTTTATCTGAGAATGTTCTTGTCTTTTCTTCCCACCTGAAAGATAATCTTGCCGGGTACAGTATTCTTGGCTGAAATTGCTTCTCTCATAACACTTTGAATATATTTTCCCATTCTCTCCTCGCTCGCATTGTTTCTGATGAGAGATCTGCTGTTAGCCTGATGGGATGTCCTTTGTAGGTAACTTGATGTTTCTCTCTTGCCAATCTTAGTATCTTGTCTTTGTCTGCGGTTTTGGTCAACCTGGCTATAATGTGTCTTGGAGAAGATCTTCTTGGGTTGATTCTATTTGGGGTCCTTTGTATTTCCTGGGACTGGATCTTCGAATGCCTCTCTAGGTTTGGAAAGTTTTCTTGCAGGATTTCATGGAATAGATTATCAATGCCCTTATGGGTCTCTTCACCTTCTGGAATGCCAATTATCCGGATATTTGGATGTTTGATGGTATCCAATACTTCTCGCATATCATTCTCAAATTTTTGAGCCATTTTCTCAGTCTTCGTGGTGGACTTTTCTAAGCCAGCCATTTTCTCTTCTACATCTGAGATTCTATTTTCTGAATGATCTAGTCTGCTTTTAATACTTTCAAGGGAGATTTTGACTTCTTGTATTATAGACTTCATCTCTAGCAGTTCCGTTTGAGTCTTTTGTAAAGTGTGTAATTCCTCTTTTAGATCTTGCAAGAATTTCCTCATCTCCTGGAACTTGGCAACTTCTTTCTCCTTTCTCTTTAGCAGTTCATTATCTCTCTTTTCTTCCATCTCTGTTAGCTTCGACATTACGAATGTTCTAAATTCCTTATCAGACATTTCCATGACTTTCACCGAGCTGCTTGTGGATGAAGGAAAGTTACTCTTTTCCATTGGAGGAGAGGTATTTTCTCGTTTTCCCATATTTCTCGTGATCCGACGGTGATTTCTTGTCATCTGATGAATGGCATGTTTCTTTCAAATTCTTGAAGTTAAGCCTCAATGTTCAGGAGCAAGCAGACAGAGGTGTTCTAGAATCTGATTGCCATTCTGTTGTGATCGTTGGTGCAGCAGATTCAGTAGATATTGGGTGGAGAGACAAGAAAAAGGAAAATGAAAAAGAGAGAGAGAAACAACAACAAAAAGAGAGAAAAAAGACAAAAAAATAAAAAATTATAATTGCTTTTCTTTTTTTTTTCTAAAGAAAAAAATCACAAAATAGAAAACCGCGCGGCGCGCTTGCGCGGCGCGCGAAATATCTAGTTCCCAGTATCCATGAGGATTCTTCTCAGAGAATGGCTCAACTCTGCTGCCTGGGAGAAAGGAGCAGAAGGGATTATTAACAAAACAAAAGATGGAGCTGAGAGCCAGAGAGAAACTCTACCTTTAAAAAAATCGTAAAAAGGAAAAATTACCAAAAAAAAATGAGGAGACAGGAGCAGAGAGAGACAGAGACCTCAGAGACACAGAGACAGAGATAGAAGGCCAGAGGGGCTCCCTACCACACTAGCTTTGCTTGCTGGAGGCTGAATTATGAGTAGAAAATCTTCATTTCTCCTGTGCCCTGAAATATCTAGTTCCCAGTATCCATGAGGATTCTTCTCAGAGAATGGCTCAACTCTCCTGCCACACTAGCTTTGCTTGCTGGAGGCTGAATTATGAGTAGAAAATCTTCATTTCTCCTGTGCCCTGAAATATCTAGTTCCCAGTATCCATGAGGAATCTTCTCAGAGAATGGCCGTTTATTTAAATTTCTTTATGTACTCAGCATCTGATAAACTTTTAAAAAATATGATCATGTAACTTACATGTCTTGTTTTTAGGACAAGATTGATGATTGTGATGGTTTCTTACAACTTCTTACATCTGAACCAAATGCTCATTTGCCTTTGGGTTAATATTTCAAACTCCTTAACTTTACTATGAAGCCTTTCCATTACCTGCCTGGCCTCTGACTCTCTCTCACTGTAAATAATACCATTTCTCCACATTCACTGTGCTCTGGCATCATTGGCCTTCTTTTTCTTCCTTTTTCTGTCCTTAAACATCCCAAGTGTGTTGTCCCTCTTTCTGTCATGCCTGGCTCCTTCAAATCATTCAGATTCTAGCAAAAACATTACATTCTCAATCCTCTATGACTACCTTCTAAAGAGCTACATCCTACCTCACCTTCATAACTCTATTTCCTTTGCTTACATTAACTTATTCATGGCACTTCTCAGCATCTCAGTTTACATATGTAGGTGTGTATTTAGGTGATCAGAAAAGTTATGACATATTTTCTATACAAAAATGTGTCATGGGTTTTCTGACAATCCAATATATTGTCTGTCTTCCCTTAACTAGACTATAAGAGATTTTACCTGTCTTGTTCACCATTGAATTCTACCACCTCTGCCTGGATGGATCACAGCAGGCACTTAATAAACATTTACATTTATTTATAAATGAATACTGTTCTTCCAGTCTTTCTTTGATGTGTATACATTTGAAAGCATTGTACATATAGTGTTTAAAAACCTGTATATTTTGCTTAATTTCTCATGAATACCTTTTGAAAATAACAAATGTAATTTTAATGGCTATTTATGTTCTATTATTTGGGCGTACCAAAACCAATTCCCAGATAGCAGTCTCTTAGACTATATTTAGTTTCTATTAAAATGAGCAACACATCAGTGAAAGTTCTCACAGTACACTTATGCTTATATCTGTGGCTATTTCCTTATGATACACTCATAGGGAAGAATTGTAGGGTAGAAGAGTGTGTCCATTTTAAAAGTCTTCATGTGTTTTAGCAAAAATCTCCAAAGAAGGCCTCATTTTCCATTTTTATATCCTATGTATGAGTTCTACTTTCCCAAACTTTTACTATTGATGGATATTACAGTTTAAAAAGATGACACTTCTCATTTCTTGACTTGAATCTCTGCTGGTTATTTTTGAGGCTGAATGTTTGTTTCATGTATTTATTGGCCATTTGTAGTCCTGTTTAGTGAATGAGAACATTTTTAGAGTCATTTTGAGTTGAGCATTTTCAGGCTTGATTTTGTGGGATTGAGGAATTCTGTGTCCTATCCTATTTATTTTTCTGAAGCGCAGTATAAAAATTTGCTTTATTGTTCAATCAACCCTTTTTCCAGCATCTCCACAGAAGATGGAGGGGGTTGGTTACATATGAGTAGAGAATGTGAGCTTCCCATTCAAGGGGAAAGTCAATTACAGTCAGAAGAAACTGTTCTAGAATGAAATTAAGAGTCCTAACTTTAATCTTGCCACTGCCACTCCAACTGTGACCCTGAGTAAATCACTCTGACCCTTAGATTCTGCTTCTATAAAATAGATGTGAACTAAGCACCAGCCGTATGCAAAGCCAAGGGACAACGTATATGCAAACCAGCCATCTTCGCAGTCTCAGTGGGCGCTTGGTCCCTTTACCCACTGTATGCAATGTAATGTGTAATGTATAACACGCACCTTTGTTTTGTATTCTGAAGACATCATCCAGCCAATGCCTGTCTGATTCCCATCTGTTCTCTGTATGGATCTGCTGTCACCACAGTAGAAGGCATAGGAAGCACCAAGACCAGAATTCACCCCGTCCAGGTGAGGATGTGCCTCTTCCTTAGAAGGACTCTGTGCTTTGAAACCATTAATGACATGATGGATCCCCGAGAAGAAGAGAATAGAGCAAGCCCAGCCTCTGTGTGGTTGGTAGCATACTAGACACGAAGCTGGAAGCCACATGCTGACTTCCTCACTGTCATGAGGGTCCCCAGCCTGGTTGACTTCAAAACATGCTGGGTGTGTGCTCACGTGCCCAGGAGCCTGGTGGGCTGGAGAATGGGGGTCATGGTGTGACAGCCTTGTGGGGGGTGCATCTTTTTCTCTCTGTTTCTCTCTTTCTCTCCCTACATCTCTGTGCCTCTCTCACTCCTTTTCTCATGCATGTACACATGCTATATTATGGATAGAAAAAAACAGAGAAAGAAAGAGTAGGACAGTCTGGCTCCTGCTGCTCAGTTATTGCTAACAGACGAATTCCATTTTCGGGGGGGGTGGAGGGCAGTGAACAGTAGTATAGCAGTAAAACATGTCGCCCCACTAGGCTGACCCACATGGAAAGGTTCCAGGTTTATGTACAGAGATCTCCCTGAGTATACCAAGCATGCATGTGCCCATGATCTAGGGCCAGCTGAGGCTGGGGGTGGATTGCGGTGTGAAGATCCTGTTGGGACTGCTTTCGCTCTCTCTCCCTCTTTCTCAAAGGAAATAAATTAATTAATAATTAAAAAAACAGACAAACCAGGTGAGACCAAGAAGAAAATCTAAAATGCTGGGAAATGAGTGTTTGTGACTAATTTCTTGGAAAAGTGCTTTTAAAAGACTAGAAGGCTTTGGGCCAGCAGGTGGCATAGGCTCTGGACTCCCACATGACTGACTGTGGTTCGAATTCCAGACCTAGCGGCTTTCTCCCTCTGGTCAAATTGAAAAATAGTAAATCATTTAAAAAGTAGTAAATAATAAAAAAATTAAATGAATAATTTTAAAAAATATTATAAGGGGACCAGCAGATGGACTCCCATGTAGTTGACCATGATTCGAGTCCTGTACCCAGTAGCTTGAAACACACCAGGTGCATGTGCATTCATGCCCAAAATCCCAAGAGGAGAATGGAGGAGAAGGGATTGCAGCATTGCCATCCCTCCAAGGGGTGATTTCTTACTTTTTGTCTTTGTCTCTCTCTATCTCTTCAGTGAGCACACGCACCCTATCGCACAAGTCTCTCTCTAAAATAATAATAATAATAAAAAACAAAAGGCTTTTCTGCTAAGAAAATACTAAGAAAACCTTCCTTGACATTATCAGGGTTGTTCCCTACATTTCAATTAGATGGGACCTGTTTATCTTACATCTTCCAATTCATAAAGAAACAAGAGCTATGTGCATGGGCAGATATAATTTTCTTGTTTTGGTATGAAGTAGGAAATAACATGTTTTTAAAGCTGAATGAAAAATCTCAGGTACCAAAACGATTTACTGAATTTAAGCCTTGTTTAGAAAACTGATGATAGTTATCAGTGAATTTTTAGGCCTTTTTCCTAAGGCAGGACCTTGTTAGAACTTTTGCCTCAAGTGAAAAGGCACCTTCAGTCTCCTGACTCCAAATTATGTATATATTGCCCATCAAAATACTGTATGTATGGGGCTGGCAAGTGGCGTGGTGGTTAAAGGCGCTAGACTCCCACATGGCCGACCACGGTTCAAGTCTCGGACCTGGTGGCTTGCTTTCTCACTTCCTCTCTCTCTCTCTGTCTCTCTCTGATCAAACTGAAAAATAATAATGATATAATAATAAATAAAGTTAAATAAAATAGTTCTTTAAAAAATACTGTATGTATGTATGTATGTATGTATGTATGTATGTATTTTTAGGCTTTACCATAGAGTATGTGTGCTTGCTTGAGAAAGATGGAGAGACAGTGAGAGGGAAAGTGAGGAAACCCCCCCTACCCCACCCCCTCACCCCCCCACCCTACTCCCCCACCCCCTTCACCCCCCCGCCAGTCCCCCACCCCCACGCCACCGAGTTTCGCCTCACTGTAGTCCCTTTTCCTTTATTTTCCTCCTGGGATTTTGGGCACATATAAACATGCATCGGCATGAATTTCAAGCCACTAGGTCTGGTACTCAATCTGTAGTTGGCTATGTGGGTGCCCTGCACCTTAACCACCACACCACCTGCTAAGTTAATGAAAGTCTCTTACAAGTAGAGGTTAGAAGAGGGAAAAGATAAAAGCAATGTAGAAAATGGCTGAGTTTCAAGTTCTCTAGCCTCGAAGGAGTTTTCTATTCTATTTATTTCCTCTACACCTTCATTAGCTGAAAGGAGAAAATTCTCCCTGGAAGCAGCTCTGAGATCTGGCATACAAAGACCCTTTCATTTCATAGCAGATACTGAGCTCCCATTGTTACAAGGTTGCCAAAAGACAGCTTCAAAACCAACTTGCCCCTTAGCAGTTAGACTCCAAAGTGAAAGATATGGAAGAAATAAAGGCAGTATTTCCTTCTTGATTGCTTTCTGGGTTAATAATGGCACTTTATAAACTCCTGGAGTATTAGTATAACGGGGGCAGATTTTAAAAACTCTGAAAAAATAACCAGGAGATTTTTTCCTTTTTCAGTCAACTTGTGAGTAAAGTGGTTCATTTCTCTGAAGACCTTTCTTTATCTCTGTGTTTCATGCTTCAACTCAAATTGAAATCTACATGGGGATATATACTTTTTTCTTTCCTTTTAATCTCAGTTTCTTTATTTCTTTCATGAGAGAGATAGGTGGACACCCCCAACAGGATTCTTATGCTGCAGTCCATTCCCAGTCGCAACCAGCCTGGGTTGCAGGCATGTGTGTGTGTACCTGGTATGTACAGCGAGTCTTCGGAATGTGAACCTGGGATCCTCACATGTGGCTTAAGCATCATGGAGCATTGCATTATCACTGTTCCAGCACAGTTAATTCCACCAGGGGCTCTAAAAGATGTATGCATGTGTTCCATTCCCAGAGACCCTGAGTTATTTGGTCTGGGGTGCTACTTAGTCCTTGGAATTTTAAAAAAGAATTATTTATTTAATTTTATTAATTATTATTGTCATTTTAGGGCACATGTGTTCCCCAGAGAGAGAGAAAGTGAGAAAGCAAGCCACCAGATCTGGAACTCAAACCATGGTCCACAATGTGGGAGTCCAGTGCCTTAACCACCATGCCAGTTGTTGTCCCTGAACCTTGGGATTTTTAAGCTCCCCTCATGATTCTAAAGGCTGAGAATTATTGCCTTAAGTGAAAGACCCAAAAGCTGATAAGACCTCAGAATCACAACCCAGCTTCAGAATAGGAGGCAGGTGGGATGAGAAGTGCTTTCAGAAATCTCTTCTTCAACTTCAGTAATGTATATATGAATCACCAGGGGACCTGGATAAACTAAAGTTTCTGATTCACTAGGTCTGGGAAGGGCTTCAGCGTCAACATTTCTACCCTTTCTGTGCTTCTAGGAAAGGATCGCCAAGTGTCATGGCACCCAGTGTGGATTCTGCACCCCTGGAATGGTGATGTCCATCTATACACTGCTTAGAAATCATCCAGAGCCTACTCTGGATCAGTTAACTGATGCCCTTGGTGGTAGGTCGTGTGTGTGTGCATGTGTATCTTTAAATGATAATGACAGCTAATATTAGTCACCTACCATATGTCACATAGTGTATGAAATACTATTAAATGTTCTCATTCAATTCTCAGTTACTTTATAAGATAGGTGCTATTATTATCCCCACTTCATAAATGGAGAAACTGAGTTTTGGAGAGAGTAAATTTTTTCCAAGTACTTCACTGATAAGTGGAAGGTTTGTTCAAATCAGGATTCTAACCAGATTCATACATGGGTTTGGCTGAATTTTTTTTTAAGAAGTTTTTAAAAAACTTCTTATAGCATAGGCGCTCACCAGAAAAAGAGAAAGACAGTGAGAGGGAAAGTGAGAAATCACCTCTGTGAGATGGCCACACTACAATCCCTTCTACTCCATTCTTCTCCCAGGATCTTGGGAATGTATACACACACACACACACACACACACACACACACACACGATTTTCAAGCCACCGGGTACAGGACTTGAATCATGGTTGGCCATGTGGGAGTTCAGCGATGTAACTGGTTCTCCATTGGCTGACCCCCTGAAATACTTGTTTTTAAAAAATTTACATTTAATCACTGTACATCTTTACAGTGCACAACGTGTTTTTCCCAACATGAATACAATGCATATTAGTCAAGTCAAAGACATTTCTTAAATTTTTTTTCATTTATTTATTCTCTTTTATTGCTTGCTTATTTTTATGATAATTAAAAAGCTAATATAGTCATTTACTTTTGGGAAAATCCCAGTTACCTCTGCACACTGCTCTCTCACCATTCACTCCTAATAGACAGTGCTCACGGGATCATATGGGTGTCAGAAGGCTGTTGATGAACTCAGCATGGAGCCAAAGGGACTGAAGTCTTCTGGGGATACTTATTTCAAAGAACTGTCTTTATCCATCTACAGCTATTTTAATCAAGTTCAAGAGTTTAGTGTGTATGCTTTATGAACTTTAGGCTCATGTTCCCTTGCAGAGAAATGAGGTCTTCAGCTGGTAGGAGTCAAAGCATGGTGATGATCTGGGACTGGGGAACAGGAAAACAAGGAGATACTTTTTTGGTCTAAGGATACAAAGTTTCAGTTATACAAGATGAATAAGTCCTAGAGGATATCATAATGCCTATAGTATTAATACTATATATTGTACATTTAAACATCTGTTAAGAAAAGACATGAAAAGTGGACGAATATGTATTTACTGCTAACTGAAGCAGGCCAGACTATGAAAGAGAGGCATTGTATGTCCCCCCTCAATATATACTGAATGTCTATACTCTATGACAGAAACTAAAAGACTGGAAGGTATAAAGGCATGGAGAGCAACTGTGGATACTAGAGACAGTGCAGGAAGAGGGTAGGAAATGGGGAAAGGTGAGAGGGAAGGAATCAAGGGAAAAAAGAAAACAGTTAAGGGACACAAAAATGGAAAATGATTTGTTAATGATAATGTGTCTGGTAATATCTTTGACTAAACCAATAGTGTAATCACGAAAGGAAAATTCACTTGGTATCCTGTAATGATAATTGAATGTTAAATAAAAAATAAAAAGAAAATATATCTTTTGTTCTAGTCATGAATGAATGAATGGCAGGAGAAAACTTTTAGAAGTGATGGCATGTTTACAGCATTGACTGTAGAGATGTTTTCTAGGGTATCTACTTATCTCCAAATATATCAAATTCTATACATTAATTATGTGGAACTTTTAGTTTGTCATTAATACCTTAATAAAGTGTTTTATTTAATGAAGTTTAGCTCTTGAATGTGATTGAAAAGCAAGTTTCTGGCTTGAAATCATTGTATTGTTTGAGTACCTATGACAAGTAAAGGGAATAACAACTCTTTACAGTGAGCAAGTGATAAAGGGCTGAGCTATCAAAATCTGCCTCAAGACTCTCAACTAGATATTCCAGGTACCGATGAAGACATCTGACGTTGTAAATTAGTGAACTGAAATGTCAAACAGAGCTTTCTTCTAGAATGGGATCCTTGATTACACCCTGCACTTGGCAAACTACCTCTTTCTAGGTCACTTGGTTAACAGAACTGCTTTTTTGTTCTCTTTTAGGTAACCTTTGTCGTTGTACTGGATACAGGCCCATCATTGATGCATGCAGGACTTTCTGTAAAGTAAGTAGCAAATAATAATACATGGTTAAGTGTATTTTTCCCAATGAAACAAAAAGTAGGGGTTGCCAGATATAATTGAGTGAATGGCCATTGTTACTAAATTGGGGCTATTTCTTATGCGAAGGTCTAATAATAGCTGTTGATTTGATCTTGAGTAGGGTGCTTACCTTCATTCATTGAGCTTGCCTTGGTAGCCACATAAGGAGCATCTAAGCATTTTGTCATTGGCTGCAGGTTACTTCTTCTAAGAAGTCATTCCTGGCCTTTTTAACAGGGTCAGGTGCCTGCTTCGTGCCCTGGTGGCCCTCTGTGCACACGTGATGTTCATGTACATGCTCCCTCCATCCCAGCCTTGGTCGCAGTGGGGTGTAATTGCCCGTTTACGGTTTCATCCCTTCATTAGACTGTGGGCTGCTTGACAGCAGAGGCTATATACCTCTAGGGTCACCATGCACTAACTGAATAGCTACTCAATCAACATTTGTTGAATGAATAAATGAACAGCTTTGAAATGAAGGACATAGGATTGCCCTTTGAAACTTAAACTACAAAATTAGTACTTCATAGATAACAATAGAGTGATGATAATAACAGCGCTTGCTCATATTTATTGTTAATATTTGAACTATTAAATGTCAATATTAATAATTAATTATTGTTAATATTTAGGTTATTGCTATGTGTAAGGTTCAGTTATAAGAGCTTCACATATTTTGACTTATGTAATACTCACTGCTGTACAAAATTTATTTTAAGAAATTTTATTAGAGTTAGACTGGATGTGTTTCAGTACAAATGACTTGTGATATCTAAGAATATTGATTGTGTGTTATGTTTTAACTGGTAGGCAGCATTTTATTTAATACTTAGTAGAATCAGCAATGAATTCTTGGTGATTTTTTTTTTCTTTAGACTTCTGGCTGCTGTCAAAGTAAAGAAAATGGGATTTGCTGTTTAGATCAAGAAATAAATGGATTACAAGAGTTTGAGGATGAAAATAAGGTCAGTGAAATGTTGTTAGATTTTCTCAGGGTGTGAGGAGCAGATAACTTACTGTGAAGAAGAATAAATGGCTGCCCAAGTTGACTAATTTGAGGTATGCCAACATGACCATCTCTCATTCTCTATCAGAAAGAAAACCAAAAAATTGTCCTTAGCAACTTCGTCCCTCATTCCAGATTTACTCCTGCTCAAATACAGCTATCTGTAGGAGACAAAATATATTTATCCCTTGTGTCTGTTAGAAAGAAGCAAAACATTTAAGGGACACAAAAATGGAAAATTATCTGTTGATGATAATATGTATGCTAATGTCTTTAACTGAACCAATATACAGTGTATTCATGATGGGAAAATGCATATGATGTGCTGTCATGGTACACAGTGATTGAATGTAAAATAAATAGATAAATAATGTCACCAAAAAAAAAAAAGTGGTAAGTCTTTTTTCAAGGATCAGAAGCAAAGTGGTGATGTGATGGAAATGGAAGAATAGACAGTCGGTAGTGATAGGAGAGGTGGGAACTCAGGGAACCTTTCTTCTTCTGAACTGCTTTCGAAACTACTGCCTGGCTCCTCCACTCCTGTGCTATCCCCAGACTCCAAAGAGAATGAGCAGAGACTTGAGGGCTTCAGAGGCCCACCAACATCTGCACTGAGTTGCTAATGACTGGGCCTGTGGTAGAGCCCTAGGCTTGGAGCTCAGGGATTGTAATTGGAGCTAATGCTTTTGTCTGTTTGCTGTGTATTTGCCTGTATGTCTATATTCTTTCAACATCATTTCACAAAGGATTTAAGTAGTAGCAATTACTTAATGATGATAATTTCCAATACTTCCTCTTTTTAAGATAAATTCCAAACTCTTCTTAGAAGAGGATTTTCTGCCTTTGGATCCAACCCAGGAACTGATATTTCCTCCTGAACTAATGGTAAGTAAGGCAGTGTTGGGCTTATCCTAGAGGAATTCATTGTGAAGTGTCAGGAAGGGCATTTACTTATGCATTCTCTCATAAGCTGAATGGCAAATAAGTATTACCCAGCTGTCATCCTTATCTCAAGGTCTAAATCGTAAGGGAGGAGGAAGAGGTGAGGGAATGAGGGATGTACTCACCATCAGGGGCCAATTGAGTTGCCTGTAAGAAGCAGCAAGTATTCCTATAAAAAGTCATGAAATCACAACTTGTGTAGATATGGACATACTTTCTTTTCTTTCCTTTTTAAAATTTTTCCAGAGGGTATGTGCACTTGCCAGAGAAAGTGAGAAAGAACCACCCATTGGACATGATCACACTGCAATCCCTTCTCCTCTATTTCTCCCTCCTTTTGGGATTTTGAGCATGTACACACACACATGTGCCTGGCATATTTTTCAGACTACGTGAACCACAGAATTGACTCCGTGGGATCCAGCCATCTTAACCATCAGACCACCAGCTGGCCCCATATTTTCTACTTCCAGTTTTGCTAAAGTTTATTTTTCCATAAAATGATTAGACAAAATTAAGCTTGTTAATATATTTGTTAAATATTGAAATGAATTCCTTTGTAATCTAAAAGCATTAAAGAGAGACATATATTGGGGCCAGCAGGTAGTATGAAGGTTAAGGCCCTTCCCACATGGCTGGCTGTGCAGTTCAAGTCCTGAAATGGGAGACGGTGGGAGGAAGGGAACAAGGGGAAAAAGAAGTAAAACATTTAAGGTACACAAAAATGGAAAATTGTCTGTTGATGATAATGTGTATGACAATACCTTTAATTGGACTAATACACAGTGCATTCATGCTGGGAAAATTCATTTTACAAGCTGTAATGACAGAGAGTGGTTGAAGGTATAAAAAGTAAAGAAAGAAGAAAGAAAGAAAGAAAGAAAGAAAGAAAGAAAGAAAGAAAGAAACTAACAAAAAAAGAAAATTACACTATGTGTGTGTGCCTAAAATTTTGAGAGGAGACTAGAGGAGAAGGGATTGCAGTGTGGCCATCCCCTCTAGGGGGTGGATTCCCACTTCTCCTCTCTCTCTCTCTCTGTTTGTCTGTCTCTGGAAAGTACACATGTTCTATAGCAAAAACCAAACCAAACCAAACCAAATCAAACCAAACAAAAAAGAGATACATAAGGAACAGTTTTTAGAAGGAGTAAAATACTGCACATAATGGTGAGCTCTTTTTTTTTTTGGAGAGGTTTTTGCCATACCCTATGGTGCATGCCCTTGCCAGAAAGAGAGACAGACAGAAAGCGAGAAATTACCCACCAGGGGGGATGGCCACTCTGCAATCCCTTCTCCTCCATTCTCCTCTTGGGATCTTGGGCGGGCACATACACATACACGCCCTGCGTGAGTTTAAGCCACCGGGTCTGGGACTCGAACCGCAGTAGACTGCATGGGAGTCCAGCGACATAGCCATTACACCAACTGCTGGTCCCAATGGTGAGCTCTTAAGGTTCTTATTTTCTAGCTAAAATGCATGAATCAACGTATTTATCTTGTCTAGCAGACGAGCAGAAAAATGATTATTTTGAATTATAACACACAGAGGTTCTCTTTTCATAAGAATGATGATCTTCTAAAAGAGGAAATGCAGGGAATTCTGTAAAGTTACACAAGATACTAATTGTCTGTATAGTTATATTTTTTACAGAACTTTTCTTTATTTGCAATATCAGAGAAATGTAACAATTACATCACACCCTCAATACAGGATACTTTCATCCTGAACTTTGATTCTTTGTAAAGCTCTACTTTTCGGTCATTTTTATTTTTTAGAAGATGTGTATTTTCTGCTTCTACAATAATAGAGCAGTAATAGGAGAAAATGTTGTCAGGCAGTCTCTTGATTCCCTATTGCTTTTCCAATAGAGAATGGCTGAGAAACAGCCACAAACAACCAGGGTTTTTGGAGGTGATAGAATGATATGGATTTCTCCAGTGACGCTGAAGGAACTTCTAGAAGCTAAATTCAAGTATCCCAAGGCCCCTGTTGTCATGGGGAACACCTCTGTGGGTATGTAGAGCCCCAGGAAAAGGGTTTGGGGTGGAGGGAAATAACTTGATATATGTGTGTTTTCAGGAAAAGCAGTGAGAATTAGCCTTTTAATTCTTTGAACTCAACTTACTCAATATATTTTCTAGCTATCATTAAGTAAATAGATTTGTCTCTCATTGGAGCAGTGTACTTAGTTGTACCCAAGAAGCTTGGTACTGAGCAAGCCAGCAATGAAATTTCAGTGACACTATCCTGTATTTCCATTTGGGGAATGATCTGGGTCTTTTTGTACACTCTCAATGGTGTCTCAATAGATGCATAATAGTTGAACCACAGATGCAGGGTCTTCCTGTTGTATCAGTGTAGTTTCAGTTTGAGGAGCCCCTAGAATCTTCCTAAAGAGAATTTTGAGTCTGCCATATGACCCAAGCTTTAAGGCTGATGATTCCAAATAGTCCTCCAAGTTTAATGAAAATCCATCTACTATTCTCTCTGCATAAGATTTGGCAATAAATAGACCAACAAAAAATATCATAATTTGTATATTTTTGGAAGACTTTAGCTTAATTATCATTTTAAAATTCAAAATTTTAAAACCTCCTTTAATTCTAATCTTCATAATTTTTTTTCTAATCCTTTAGGGCCTGAAGTAAAATTTAAAGGTGTCTTTCACCCAGTTATAATTTCTCCTGATAGAATTGAAGAACTGAGTGTGGTAAACCATGGACATAATGGTGAGCTCTTAAGGTTCTTGTTTTCTAGCTAAAATGCATTAATCAACTTATTTACCTTGTCTAGCAGACACGCAGAAAAAGTATTATTTCTAATTATAACACACAGAGGTTCTCTTTTTATAAGAATGATGACATCCTGAAGAGGGTTGCAGAGAAGAATTCTCTAAAGTTGCATAAGATACTAATAGTCTGGATAGCATGTTTACAGGACTTTCCTTATTTGCAATATCAGAGAAATGTGATAATTACATCACACGGTCAATGCAGGGTCCTGAGCTAAGTGCTGGATAGAAGATAGAGATGAACAGAACAGAAGCACAATAGCAAGCAAAGCAAGTTTCTCTATTAAGCAGCTTACAGACTGGCATTTCCACTCCTGTAAAAGAAATCAATTTAACGTCAGTGATGAGAAATGTGTAAATATGAGTTTGGAGTAGAGCCCCTAGAATCTAATAATTGACTATGGTGTATAGTAGTTTATGGTGTTTAGTAAGACCTTAGACAAGCTACTTACCTAAACCTCAATTTCTTCATCTGTGAAATGGGGCTATTAATATCTCAGAGATTTGTTCAGTTTCAGGGAGATTATCTAAAATAGCCGTCACATTCTTTGACACAGTGAGTGTTCAAAAAGAATTGTCTCCATCTTCACCACCAACTTCATCCTCACCATCACCCCTAACACTACCACTTCCATCATCACCACTGTGACTTTAACCCACCACCCTTCATCCTCATCACCACCCAACAGCACCATCACCACCATCATCACTACCACCTCTATCACCAATAAGCAAGATAGCATGTATTCAGTATAAAGATTCCACATCTTTAGCTTGGTTTAGTGCACAGTTTGTTTAGCAGTTACAACACTGCATTATTTACAAATGGCTTCATTTCCAGGGCTAACACTGGGTGCTGGCCTCAGCCTGGACCAGGTGAAGGACATCCTGGCTGATGTGATCCAGAACCTCCCGTATGAGAAGACGCAGACATACCATGCTCTCCTGAAGCATTTAGCAACTCTGGCTGGGTCCCAGATAAGGAACATGGCTGTATGTATTTTCTGATGATGGGAAAGTCTCATGAGCATTCCTTGGGTGACTGTTCCTGATGAATCATGAAATGTTCATTCTTTTGGAACAGACAAGAAGGATTGTTCTCCATAAGCCTTGCTTAATATTATTTTTAGCTCTTGTGTTTTTATAATTACATAACTGAAGTGAAAATAACTCATTATTTCAAAAAGTCTTTAGGGGGCCACATCATGAGCAGGCATCTAGACTCAGATCTGAATCCCCTCCTGGCCGTGGGTAACTGTACCCTCAACTTGCTCTCTAAAGGTAAGTGACAGCTTCTACTTGGAATCACTAAACCTGTTCCTCCTGCCCTCCTTTCTCTATGGCAAGGTAGAAGTCTAGTTTTGAAAATTACTATTCCCTGAGATATTAATGATTCTTTCTGACTTTCTGAATACTGGGAAGTTGTTTATTTGATCTTAGTGCCACATACTCCTGACCTCTTCATCTGGGTCTTCCTGAGACTGCGTGCTAGATATTTTCTCATGCTGGTCACCTTCCATTGAACATGCTTGTGTTCAAGCATGTCCAGATGTGATCTGATCATTGGGGAGAGGCACAAGTTCTTGAGAACTCTTGAGTCCCTTTGTTGAAGACATTCTACAGGTGCTACGGGAGTGTTATACCACCTACATCGTGCTTTGGGATACTTAAATTGTCTTTTTTTTTGAGAGTTTTTTGCTACAGGGCACATACACTTGCCAGAAAGACAAAGAGAGACAGAGAGACAGAAAGTGAGAAATCACCCCCCCCCCCCGGGGGGGGGGATGGCCATGCTGCAATCTTTTCTCCTCCCTTCTCCTCCATTCTCCTCTCAGGCTCTTGGGCATGCATGCACACGTGCCTGGCGTGAGTTTAAGCCACCGGGTCCAGGACTTGAACTGCAGTCGGCTACATGGGAGTCCAGTGACGTAACCATTATACTAACTGCTGGTCCCACTTAAGTTGTCACTGATGGAAGCCTGTAAATCTTTTTCAGTTGAACAACGGTTGGACTTCATCTGCACTTATTGACTTGATGTTTGTTTTTGAAACTAAGTTTAGGACTTTTATTTTTTTTTTATTCCAACTTGCTGAACAACTAGGAAGTTCTAATTGACTCTCAATAAATCAGCTTTTTTTTTTCTTCATTTAAAAATATGAAGCAGTTGGTCCTATAGCCTAGTGGGTAAGGGGGCCAGATCCCACATGGCCAACTACAGTTCAAGTTCCAGCCCTGGCAGTTTGAAAAACACAGCAGGCATGTGTACATGCATGCCTCAAAATCCTGTTGGGTTGGGGAAATGCACGGAAAGTAAGTGTGTTGTGACCACAACTCATTGGGAGGCACTTTTTTTCTTTCTCAGTCTCCCTCTCTAGTGAGCACACATACTCTCTGGTAATACATATATATTTTTGGAGACAGACAGCTCCATAGCTCCTGCGATCTAGCCATTTTGGGAGAAAGAAAGATGTCCCACTGATAACTGGGCCTCCAGCATACAAAACTCGCATGGAGAGGCAGAAGGGAACAGAACAGGCCTTCTTCAAGAGACAGACAGCTCCATGACTCCTGTGATCTAGCCATTTTGGGAGAAAGGAAGATGTCCCACTGATAACTGGGCCTCCAGCATACAAAACTCGCGTGGAGAGGCAGAAGGGAACAGAACAGGCCTTCTTCAAGAGACAGACAGCTCCATGACTCCTGCAATCTAGCCATTTTGGGAGAAAGGAAGATGTCCCACTGATAACTGGGCCTCCAGCATACAAAACTCACGTGATTGAACTTCCAAGTTTGGGAAGAAACCGACCATCCACCAGATGACTAGAAATTGCTGCAGGACCACAAGAAATATGGGAAGCAGGAAAATACCTCTCCTCCAAGGGAAAAGGATAGCTCCTCTTCATCCACACACAGTTCAATGGAAATCATGGAAATGTCTGATAAAGAATTCAGAACATTCATAATGGCAAAGCTAACAGAGATGGAAGAGAAGAGAGACAAGGAACTGCTGAAGAGGAAGGAGAAAGGAGTTGAAGAGTTCCAGGAGGTGAGGAAATTCATGCAAGATCTAAAAGAGGAATTTCACACTTTACAAAAGAATCAGATGGAACTGTTAGAGACGAAGGCTATAATACAAGAAGTCAAAATCTCCCTTGAAAGTATTAAAAGCAGACTAGATCATACAGAAAATAGAATCTCAAATGTAGAAGAGAAAATTGCTGGCCTAGAAAAGTCCACCATAAAGACTGAGAAAATGTCTCAAAAATTTGAGAATAATATACGAGAAGTACTAGATACAATTAAATATCCAAACATCTGGATAATAGGCATCCCAGAAGGTGAAGAGACTCATAAGGGCATTGATAATCTATTCCAAGAAATCCTGCAAGAAAACTTCCCAAACCTGGAGAGGCACTCAAAGATTCAGTCCCAAGAAATACAGAGGACCCCAAATAGAATCAACCCAAGAAGATCTTCTCCAAGACACATTATAGCCAGATTGACCAAAACCACAGACAAAGACAAGATACTAAGACTGGCAAGAGAAAAAAGGCAAGTTACCTACAAAGGGTATCCCATCAGACTAACGGCAGACCTCTCATCGGAAACAATGCGAGCGAGGAGAGAATGGGAAAATATATTCAAAGTATTAAGGGAAAAGCAATTTCAATCGAGAATTCTGTACCCAGCAAGGTTATCGTTCATTTGGGAAGAAAAGACACGAACTTTCCCAGATAAACAAAACCTGAAAGAATTTACCAGCACCAGACCAGATCTCCAAGAAGTTCTTAAGGGAGTGCTATGTCAGTAAAATTAAATGCAGACACACAGAAATAAGAGTTCAAAAACTAAGAAAATGGGCAACTTAATTGTAGGGACAAAGTCTGGAGTTGAGTATTATATCCCAGAGTTCAATCTGGAAGATCGTACCTCTACAGTAACAGAAGAAAGATTAAGTACATGAGTCTGAACTGATGAAACTGCGCTCTGTGACTTGACTAAGATATTGCTGCTTTTCTTCTAAGCTTTGTTGTCCGGTTTTAAGGGATTTTTATCCTGTCTTGAGCTGTCTATAGATTCATGTACCTACTATTTGAACAAAATACTAACCTGTTCCTAGGCTTCAAGTTTCAAGGAAATATCCTTACCAGTTCAAGACTGCCTTTCTTGAAACCACCAGCTGAACTTGCTATTGAAATTAGTTAGATTACTTATGATATTGTGTGGTCAACAAAATGTTGGGGGAAAAGGAATTGAAGACAACTGTAGACAGCAGAGATAGTGTAATAAGAGAGTGGAATAGGGCAGAGAGTCAGACATGGGGTAAAAAACATATATATATGAAAGTAGTAATGGAATTTTATGGATGACAACATGCATGATTAAGCCACTATGCAGTTTACTCTAGAGGGGAAACCACATTTAGTATGTTGTGACAATGCTCAGGGAATGAATGTAAATTTTAAAAAAAAATTCAGAAAAAAAAAATACTAAAACTGTTACCAAAATTTAAAGAAAAAACTGTGTATTTGATGACCACAGTAAGCTATATAGCCCCAACTAGGTACTATTTTATAGTATGTTCATTCTACTCACTGAGGTTTATGCCTAAAGTCAGACATGGGTTCTTGTGTATGTATATATCAGCTGTGCTTGCTATTGCAAATATTTAGACAAATTAAGTTCATTAGCAAATCAATTAAATTGGGGGGAAAGGCATAGAAAGCAATCATGGATACCAGAGACAATGGGAGGAGGGTGGGACATGGCAGAGGGTTAGGGATAGGGAATCAAGGATGGCAAAAAAAAAAAAAGAAGCGAAATATACAAGACATAAGAAATGGAAAATTGTTGATAACATGTGTGTTGATGTGCTTGATTGAGCCAACAGACAGTGTATTTTGGATGGAAAATTCATTTTGTATACTGTAATGATGTGTAGCGTATTAATGTTAAAAAAGAAAAATAAATTAATTAATTTAAAAAATACATATATATTTTTTATAATATGGGCTAGCTTTTACCTTCATTGTTAAATATCTACTTCTCATATCATCTAAACCACAAAATGTTTTAAGGAAGATTTGCATTGAGTTTTCAATTTAAGTATTAGGTCATTGGGGAACCAGCAGTTAGCATGATGGCTATGTCGCTGGACTCCCATGTAGTCGACCGCGGTTCAAGTCCTGGACCCAGTGACTTAAACTCACACTGGGTGCGTGTGCGTGCATGCCCAAAATCCCAAGAGGAGAATGGAGGAGAAGGGATTGCAGTGTGGCCATCCCCTCTGGGGGGTAATTTCTTGCTTTCTATCTGGCGAACGCACATGCCCTATAGCAAAAACCTCTCAAAAAAAAAAAAAAAAAGTATTAGGTCATTGGGAAAGCCCTGATGTATTTTTCTATTTTTCTACGCAAAAATGCATCATGACTTTCCCAACAACCCAATAATATCCTTAGAAAAAGTCAAACCATGGGACCGGCAGATGGCATAATGGTTACATTGCTGAACTCCCACATGGCCAACTGTGGTTTGAGCCCTGGACCTGATGGCTTGAAACTCACAGTGGACACGTGTGGATACATACCCCAAATCCTGAGAGAAGAATGGAGAAAGGATTGTGGCATGGCCATCTCCCCAAGGGAAGATTTCTTACTTTCAATCTCTCTGTTTCTCCAGTGAGGAGCACATGAGCCCTCTAGCAAAAATCTCTCTCTATTAAAAAAAAAGAAAGAAAAGTCAAAACCCCAAGAAATAGGTTTTGTGATATGAATATAGATAGCAAAAGCTTCTTAGCTTTTGTATTCAAATTCATATTTTGTTATTGTTTTAAAATGTTCCTTCCCACAGTATATTGATTAAAGAGCTGGAGCTCTCTAGGTGCTAGAGAAAGGTATAGTACAAACAAATAAGACAGAACCTTGCTAGGACACAAATGCACTAAAGGCAATTTATTGATACCCCAATGTACCACATAGGGGTCCTGGTTATAAAGAATAAATGTTTGTTGACTGACTTGATTAAAATACTGAAAGGGGTATTAATGTCTACTCTCTGCTCATAAAGATTTCAATGAGCTGTGCTGTTTAGAAAGAGGACTGCTAAAGTCTTGTTTACCTGAATCTTCAAGTTTCCCTGCTAGATATTCTCATCTACAAGCAAGCAAAGAAGAGAAAGAAAAAGAAGGAGGGAAGGAAGGGAGAAAGGAAGACAGGAATGAAGGGGGGAGGGAGGAAGGAAGGAGAGAGGGGGAGAGAACGAGAAAGAAAGAAAGGAAAGAAGGAAGGGAGGAAGGAAGGAAGAAAGAAACAGAAAGAAAAAGGGAAAAGGAGGGAAGGAAAGGAAAACACAAGTCGGTCAAGTGGTGTGGTGGTTAAGGTGCTGGATCCAACATGGACAACTCTGCAGTTCGAGTCCTGGACACAGTGGTTTGAAAAACACACCAGGATCATGTATGTGTGCCCAAAATCCTGAGAGGGGAGTGGAGAGGGGATTGTGACATGGTCATCCCCCTCTGGAGGGTGCCTTTTCTGCCCCCCACCAAGTGCATGTTCCCTATAGCACACAAAAAAGGAAAAAGGGTTTAGAGAGCAAGAAACGTTGCCAGATGCCGTTAAAAGGTAAAAGATTTGTTAAGCATGTGGAGAGTGCATCTTTCACCTGGCAGCCAGTTTTCTCTGATATTTGGTAGAACTATTTCCCTCGTTTTAGAAGTTTATTTAATATACTGAACAGATTCCAGGAAAATTGTCATTTCTTTCCACAGAAGGAGAACGACAGATTGCTTTAAATGAGCAATTTCTCAGTAAGTGCCCCAATGCAGATCTCAAGCCTCACGAAATCTTGGTCTCAGTGAACATCCCCTACTCGAGGAAGGTGAGACTCTCCTACTGTCAATTTCCTGGTTTTACTCATGAACCTATATAGCTTGTTTATTCCTAGAGAGGGCAGTTTAAGAAACAGTATAGGGTATTTACTGGGAATATAAAAGTTCAACTTCAGAAAGAGTACAGGGTCGTTATTTTAGGAGGATTTGGGATTAGCTATCTTTCGCTTGATCGTGTGTACCCCCCTGTCGTTCCTATAATCAGGAGACCTCTATGCTAGTCTCTCTATTTCCCTCCCTCCTCCCTTCCTCCTCTGTCTCCCTTTCCCTTGCCCTAGAACTCTTAAGTCATTTTCTGACAGAGTTTTATAAAGTTCTTGTTCTAAAAAGTGTTTTCCCTTTTTTTTTTTTTTTTTTTTTTGGAGAGGTTTTTATTATAGGGCGCATGCGCTTGCCAGACAGAGAGAGACAGAGAGATAGAAAGCGAGAAATCACCCCCCTGGGGGGTATGGTCATGCCGCAATCCCTTCTCCTCCACTCTCCTCTCGGGATCTTGGGCACATACGCACACGCGCCCGGCGTGAGTTTTAAGCCACCGGGTCTGGGATGCGAACCGTGGTCGACTACGTGGGAGTCCAGCGACATAGCCATTATGCTAACTGCTGGTTCCCAAAAGTGTTTTCCCTAAATAAGACATAAATAATATATATTTACCTATATCTTGAGGTTTGAAAGAAGCTAAAAAAAAATACATTTGCAATTGAACTTAATGGAAAAACAAGGTTTTCAAAGTCAGACTCAGGTTTGAATTCAGATTTCCAGGCCTGAACTAACTACTGAATCACTCTGAGCTTTTGATTTGTCATCTGGAAAATAGTAATCAAGCCTGCTTTGAAAGGTATAGTAGTTTGCTAAGGCTGGCAAAATGAAGAAACACATGTTGCATGGCTTCAACAACAGAGATTTGAAATCTGGAAGCCAGAGGTCTCTTGCTGAGCTTATAGATGACATCTCTGTCTTCACACGGTGTTTCTTCTGTAGGTGGCTGTGTCCAATTTCTCTCTTCTTATAAGGACACCAAGCATTTCAGATGAAGGCTTGCTCAAATGACCTTGTGTTTAACGTTAGCTTTTTAAAAACCCTGTCCAAACAGAGTCACATTCTGAAATACTGGGGGTTAGGTCTCAACATACAATTTTGGAGAAAACACAATTCAGCCTATCACAGAGAATGTGAAGAAGATCAAACAATTCAACATACACGGATTGCTTAGTGCATGGTTGTCATTCAGCATGTTTCTACATGTGCCATTTTCTTCTTTTTTCCAGTGGGAATTTGTGTCAGCTTTTCGACAAGCCCAGCGGCAACAGAACGCACTAGCTATAGTCAATTCAGGGATGAGAGTCTTTTTTGGAGAAGGGGATGACGTCATTAGAGAGTTATCCATCTTCTATGGAGGCGTTGGTCCAACCACCATCTGTGCCAAGAATTCCTGCCAGCAACTCATTGGAAGGTAAGGCATCGTGTCCTTAGACTCCAAGTAATGGAGCATCCCTCGTTCTCTTTGTTCGTCTGTTTTGTTTTTTTTTTTGGTGATATACAAAAAAAAAATTCTTGGGGCCAGCAGTTGGCATAATGGCTATGTCACTGGACTGCCATGTAGTTGACCAAGGTTTGAGTCCCAGACCCAGTGGCTTAAACTCATGCCGGGCACATGTGCATGCATGCCCAAGATCCCGAGAGGAGAATGGAGGAGAAGGGATTGTGGCATGGCCATCCCCCCGGGGGGTGATTTCTTACTTTCTGTCTGTCTGTCTCTTTGTCTTTTTGGCGAGTGCACGCGCCTGATAGCAAAAACCTCTCAAAAAAAGAATTCTTCATAACTTTTCATTCAATGGCAGGAAATTCCAGTAAGATTTCAATCATTTTAGTGAATTCTGAAGGGGGTATCAAATTGCATGTCTGTGTGTGTGTGTGTGAGAGAGAGAGAGAGACAGAGAGACTATCCTTCAACAGTAAAATAAGCATTCTTTTTATTTAAATTTTTATTTATTTCTTCCACAAGTGAGAGAGACATAGACAGAGAGACAGATACCTTCAATAAGATCTTCATTCTGCAAGCTACTCCCAGCTTCAACCAGGCCCATCTGGGCATGTGTATGCCCAGCACATTCAGGGGGATCTCCAGACATGAACCTGAATCCTCCCATGTGGGTTAGCCTTGCAGAACCTTACATTACTCCGTACCACCGGCCAGCCCCAAATTCACATCCTTTATTGTGAGAGACTAATTTAGCACAATAAAGGATAGATGAAAGAAAGATTTATTCTATGATAAATTGCTAAATGTATTTGCTTACCTCACCTTTTATTTTCACAGGATATATATATTTATTTACTTTAAAAAAATCTTTTGTTGTTGCTTATTTCTTTCTATTTATTTCATGAGAGAGAGAGAAAGAGAGAGACAGGCACCCCTGGTCTCAGCTGGCATGCCCACGGAGGCCCCAGGACATGAACCCAGGACCTTTCCCATGTGGGTCCAGTTGCAATACAACTGTGCCATCACCATTAATATATCCATGGGATATATTAATAGCCAATATTTCTTGATTGGATATCAGTTGCCATTTTAGAATAAGTAATAGAAAATAGGGGTTAAAGGCATGAGCTTTAAAACTTGAGCAAGCCAGACTGCTTTATTTAAAACTAAGTTCAGCCCTTATTAACTACATGATCTCAGTCAGCTGACCTTTACCTTATGATACCTTGGTTGGCTTATCTGTCAAAGTATGGATGATCATACCTTCCTCACAGGACACTTGAGAGGATTTAACAGTAAATACTTATAAGGCACTTTAAGCAAATCCTGGCATGTAGTAAATGTCCTAGTGATATAAAGTTCAGTTACTCCTGGGCTAAGGATTTTATGCAGGTTGTCACTTATTCTTTTTTTTGGAGAGGTTTTTCGCTATAGGGCGCGTGCGCTCGCCAGCCAGACAGAGAGAGACATAGAAACAGAAAGCGAGAAATCACCCCCCAGGGGGGATGGTCACGCCGCAATCCCTTCTCCTCCATTCTCCTCTTGGGATCTTGGGCACGCACGCACACACACCCGGTGTGAGTTGTAAGCCACCGGGTCCGAGACGCGAACCGTGGTCGACTACGTGGGAGTCCAGCGACATAGCCATTACGCTAACTGCTGGTTCCCATCACTTATTCTTGAGGTTATACCATGAAGTGGTTACTACAGATGATGACATGGTAAGACCTGAGCCAGACATCTTGGGAGTAGTAGACTGATTTGAACTTGGGTTGCCAGACTCTGGAACTCGTATTCTTTCCCTGCATTAAACTGTAGCTATTTAGGCTGACTCCATGGCCTTGTAGTTAAGGTAGTTGAATCCCACATGGCTGATTACTCAGTTTGAATTCTGGCTCCAGAAGCTTGAAAAACATGCTAGGTGCGTGTGTGCATGCCCTAAATCCTGACAAGGTAAAGGAATTTCAGTGGAAATGGAAAAGGAATTTCATGCCCTGTTAGGATGTGACCATGCCCTGTTAGGATGTGTTTTTTTCTCTCTCTCTTCCTCTGTTTCTCTGACATGTATACATGTTGTATGTTAAATTAAAAAAAATTTTTAATTAAAAAAATCTGCAGCTAATTGTCTTTAGCTGAACCTGTGAGGTCTGAGTACTACCAGGCTAGGTGTGTTCTCTTTTAACTCTTATAGACCCTGGAATGAAAAGACACTGGATACAGCCTGCAGGCTGGTTCTGGAAGAAGTCTCCCTTCCAGGCTCTGCTCCAGGTGGGAAGGTGGAGTTCAAGAGGACTCTCATCATCAGCTTCCTCTTCAAGTTCTACTTGGAAGTGTCACAGGTTTTAAGGAGGATGGTAAGTGGAACTTGTTAATGTCTCACTTTCCGGGTACTGGGGGTAGTGATGCCAACCCCAAGCGAAGGAGACAGTCCCCTGACAAATAGAATAGACATCTGACCCTTCCGGGCCTTCAGCAGGCTATCTATGGGTGGGTATGAGTTTGGGAAAGAAATCTGAGTAGAACGCCGAGTTCTGTGGCGTTGTAACACCACTCAGTTATTTTATTTCTGATCTACTATTGTTTTTCTAGGTATTGTTGAAGAAAACTTGCTAATGATTGGAATATATTTTCCCTAAGTAAAACATTCCTTCCACCTGTCGAGGTTCACCTTTTTGTGTCTGGTTTTCTTCTCAGAGCTCAGCTGTGTTTCTGTCACCCATAAGATGATGGCACCCACTGTATGGCTCGTTCTGAGATGGGTCATTGTAGGAAATAGCAAAATAAGTATTTCGGTCTCCAGTGCTTCAGGGGAACTGATTACTAGTGGTCATTTTTTTTCTTTTTTAGAGGTTTTTGCTATAGGACGCATGTGCTCGCCAGACAGACAGAGAGAGACAGAGAGACAGAAAGTGAGAAATCACCCCCCAGGGGGAATGGCCACGCCACAATCCCTTCTCCTCCGTTCTCCTTTAAGGATCTTGGGCACGCACGCACACATGCCCAGCGTGAGTTTTAAGCCACCGGGCCCAGGATGCGAACTGTGGTCAGTTACATGGGAGTCCAGCGACATACCCATTATGCTAACTGCTGGTCCCTAGTGGTCATCTTAACAGTAGCCATAATGTAGCTATTCTTTTGCCTTGTCTCCCTTATAACTAATGACTGGAGTTACAAGGTTGTTGGCCAGGAAAGGGAGAATTAAAAACTTCTCTGAATAAATTTCATAGACCCAAAGGGAATTTGAGCCTTATTGGCCTCATTTACTCCTACTATAACCAATTGACCCAGACGGGATGCCAAAAATCACTCTTCGTGTGGTATACAAATTTGTATTATCACTTAAAATAAGAGACACAAAATCCTATCATATTGCTTTTTTAAATTGTCTTTTTTATTTCAATTTCTTTTATACATTCAATCATGTTATTTAGCTTGCAAAGTGAATATTCCAGCATGTGTACATTTCTCACCAGTCCAGTTGGCAATATTATAAAGTTAATCTTCAACAGATAATAACCCATTTCTTTGTCCCATAAATGCTTTGCCTCTCTATTTTTCTCCTTAATGTCTTTCCTCAGACTCTACTTCCTCACCCATTATCTATCCACACTGTGTCTGGTATTCACAACCATTTACAATGTTTCTGTATCCTTTAGTAATTCAGTTTCAGTCATAGAGTGCAAGTACTTGGTAAATATTAAGTGGAGACATACAGTGTCTCACTTTCATAGCCTGACTTGCTTCACTCAGCAGTAAATATTGCTTTGAGGGTATCTTCTCATTTAGATGCAAACAAGCAAGAACCAGAAGGGTTGTATCAAATTTTTTAGAACAGAAGCTCAAAATCATATGTAAGTAACATTTTGTAACATAGGTAATCAGGAGTGAAAAATAAAGCCAAGTGTAAACTCCCCAGTTAATAGAAAACTAATATCATTTCTTGGCAAATCAAGTGATATTTTAAAATTCTACCTTACAGTCTTATGACTTCCATGCAATATCCCCTTTTTAAAAATAATAGCCTCTATTAACTTTATTTCCTATTAAAATTATTGGATTGTCAGAAAAGTTGTGATGTATTATTTTCTATGCAAAAAATGTATCATGACTTTTCCAACAACCCAATATTTAAGTTATAAAAAAAAGCAATGATTAGGGGGACAGCAGGTAGTGTGGAGGCTAAGGCAGCTAGAACCCACATGGCCAACTGCACAGTTTGAGTCCTGGACCTGGTAGCTTGTAAAACATGCCAGGCAGGTATGCATTGGTGCCCAATATCCTGAAAGGAGATTGGAGAAGGGATTGCGGTGTGGTCATCCCCCCTGGGGGATGATTTCTCACTTTCCCTCTCTCTCTGTCTCTCTGTTTCTCTCTGGTGAGCACTCACACCCTATAACAAACTGAAAACAAGATAAAACAAAAACGTCAGATGTATTATTTAAAGTCTCATATTAAGACCCAAATGATCCATTTCCATCAGTCCTAATGAGTGTTCTTGTTGGGGTCGGGACCACTCCTCTTGTGGATGGTGGCAAGGATGTAGCCTCTGTACCTCCTTTCTGTGCAGCTGGCCAGGTGGTTCAGAGCAGAGTTTTATACTCATTCACAGTGTGTGTTTTGCTCTGACTTCTTCCTGGTTTAACTACAGTTGGCCCTTTGTATCTGTGTTCCAACCTTGTAGACCTTGTAGATTAAACCAGCCATTGATAAAAAATAAAAAAATTTAAAAAAAGGCAGAAGAAACATTTTCAAAGATTCCCAGAAGTGTCAGTCCCATAGCCTGGTGATTAAGGGAGCTGGATCTTACATGGCCAACTGTATTTTGAATCTCAGCCCTGGTGGCTTGAAAAACACACCCATCATGTGTGTATTTATGCCCTAAATCCTGACAGAATGGAGTAATGGAGGCCAAGGGATGGTGGTATGACCACACCTCTCTCTCGCTCTCTCTCTCTCTGATGGTTACAAAAGAGAGAGAGAGAGAGAAATAATTCCAGCAAGTTCCAAAGAGCAAAACTCAAAATCAACACATGCTGAGTATTATGCTGAATCCACATGAATGCGGTGCTGTGTAGATACTATAAGTAATCTAGAGGTGATTTAAAGTCTTTAGGAGGATGCGCTTAGGTTAAAAGTAAATACTACATCATTTCATATATGAAACTTTGGCATTTGAGTATTCAGGGGGCGTCCTGAGACCAATCCCACATGAATACTGAGGAATAATATTTTCTGCCTTTCCTTTTTTAAAAAAATTTAGATTCTATATTGCAGTATTGGTTTGTAAGTTCTCAAGTCATTTAAGAAAACATGTAAAAGAATCATAGGAAACAGAGATGCTGGATGTTAGTTATGTACTATGAACATTTGGCTCTTCTGAATATGCAGGAATATGTACCTTTTAGAGTCCATGTTCTTGAAGTCAGGGAGTTGCTTGTACATCCAAGCTTATGAACAGGAGAGTATTTTAAATTTTAGACTTCAGAGCAGAGCTGCTTGCTGAGACTCATGCTGACCTCCCCTCCCAGATCATTCTGGTATTTTCAATCATTTAAAATATCTTGGCTCTACTTTTCAGGACCCCAGTCACTATCCTCAGCTTGCAGACAAGTATGAGAGTGCTTTAGAAGATCTTCATTCCAGACATCGCTGGAGTACAGCAAAGTACCAGGTTAGTAATGTTTTCTAAAGAAGTTGAAGTCTGGGCTCTTACTCCCTCATTTCAATGTACCTGAGGTTGATAAAAATGCAGTAATACTTTTTAAAAGAGCTGCTAATTTGCTTTATTTGAATGTGAAGATACTTTGCTCCTCCAACCCTTATCCTCCAAATGCTTTTTATTTAATGAGAAACATCTTAGAGCTAAAAAGAAAAGCTTTTTTTTTTTATAATTATTTTATTTAGCTTTATTTATTTGTTTATTTTAATTTGACTAGAGAGCGACAGAGAGAGAGAATGTGAAAGTAAGAAAGCAAGCCACCATGTCGGGGACTCAAACCACGATCAGCCATTTGGAAGTCAAGTGCCCTTAAACACCACACCATCTCCTAGCCCCCCAAAATAAGTTCTAAGAGATATTTTTGAGCTCCCCTAAAGAAGACAGATGATTAAAGAAAACAGAGTTCCACATGACTTTCAAATAGAAATTTCTGCCACATCATAAAAATATTGCCTGGAGTTGAACTGTTTGTAAATTTTGTGTGTTTTCCATTAAAATTTTTATCAGAAAACTTGACGTTCAGAATGTTATTATATCACAACATGAAGCTTTTTAAAACATCATTGATTCTATTGTTTGAGTCAGTTAAAAAAACTTACAGTATGCTGAAACAAATATTGAAGTTGTTGTATATCCCTTGAGGTTTTAGGTTTAATATGTTCAAAAATTCAAATATGACAAATTCTATTGTAAGTGATCATTTTCAAAGTTAAAAACAGCTGCCACTTTCTCTGATGTTCTGTAAAATAAGACAGCTCCAATCTTAGACTTATAAATACCCTAACATCATCTTGACAATGGAGTAAGCTCCACAGTACAACAGTAATAACAAATTAATGGGCCTTCAAATCATCCAAAGAAACTGGAAATCTTCACATCATGTATGATCTTTAAGGGGAGTTTGTTATTATAGACTGCAAGACAGGTTTAGCTGTGGCAATATCCCATACAATGAATATTGGTTTTGTTTTGCCTGTGTTTAACATACACACACACACACACACACACACACACACACTACTAGAGCAGCATCAGCACTCATGATGAACATTTTCCTCCTAAATCAGTTTATTTGCTTTGAGAGCATTTTGACACAGCTTCAAAAGATCACCAGTTTGGGGACCAGCAGTTAGTGTAATGGCTATGTCGCTGGATCCCACGTAGTCGACCGCAGTTCGCGTCCCAGACCCGGTGGCTTAAAACTCACGCTGGGCATGTGTGCGTGTGTGCCCAAGATCCTGAGAGGAGAATGGAGGAGAAGGGATTGCGGCGTGGCCATCCCCCCTGAGGGGTGATTTCTCGCTTTCTGTCTCTCTGTCTCCTGTCTCTCTCTGTCTGTCTGGCGAGTGCACGCGCCCTATAGCAAAAACCTCTTGAAAAAAAAAAAAAGATCACCAGTTTGAAGAGACAGCATTATTCTGCTATAGTAACTTTAGCCATACAACAAGCAGAGGCAAGTATTCAAACATAACCTCTTTCATGCCAATAGATTTATCACAACTGACAAAAGAAAAAAGAAAGGGAACCAGCAGTTAGCGTAATGGCTATGTTGCTGGACTCCCACGTAGTCAACCACAGTTCATGTCCTGGACCCGGTGGCTTAAAACTCATGCCAGGCGCGTGTGCGTGCGTACCCAAGATCCTGAGAGGAGAATGGAGGAGAACGGATTGCGGCGTGACCATCACCCCTGGGGGGGTGATTTCTCGCTTTCTGTCTCTATGTCTCTCTCTGCCTGTCTGGCGAGTGCATGCGCCCTATAGCAAAAACCTCTCCAAAAAAAAAAAAAAAAAAAAAAAAAAAAAAAAAAAAAAAAGAAAGAAAGAAAAGAAAAGGAAAGAAAAAAAGAAAAAGAAATAAAAGAAAAAAATTATTTCAACTAAAATAATCAGGGTCATATTTGACTGTTCAATGGGACAAAGATATATTTTGGGATTTTTTTCCTCAATCTGGCAGGCCTCCCACATTAAACTTTCAAAAAACATTTTTTTTTTCAATACTTTGATGTGTTCCCTTAGTTAATAGTAAAAATAGTTATGTCATAGCAAACTCCCAGAGCTTTAAAAAACAGGCAGATGGACCAATGGAACAGAATAGAGGCCCCAGAAATAAACCCCAAAACATACAGCCAATTGATTTTTCACAAAGGGCAGTAGACAACCCAGTGGGGAATAGAATATCTCTTTATTAAATGGTGCTGAAAAAACTGGGTATCCACCTGCAGAAAGATGAAACTGAACTCCTATCTCTGATCATTAGCAAAAAATCAATTCAAAGTGGATCAAATATCTAAATCTAAGACCTGAAACTATAAAACTACTGATGGATAACACAGGGGAAACTCTTGGAGACAGTAGAGTAGGCAAAGATTTCTATATAAGACCTCCACAGCACAGGCAATAATTCCCAAAATAGACAAGTGGGATTACATCAGGTTAAAAAGCTTCTGCACAGCAAAAGAAGCAATAACTAAAGTGAATTGACAACCCTTGGAATGGGAGAATATATTTGCAAACTGTGCCTCACTTAGATGAGGGACTGTTAACCAGAATATACAAGGAACTCAAGCAGCTTACCCTCCCAAAAAATATTTGCCCCAATTAAAAGATGGGCAAATGAGCTGAACAGACAACTCTCTAAGAAAGACATATGAACAGCCAAAAAGCATATGAGAAAATGTTCAACATTTCTTATTGTAAGGGAGATGCAAATTAAAACCCCAATTAATATGGGTAAGATTTTTTTCTTCTTTAAGAATTATTTTATTTAACTTTATTTATTTATTTTTAATTTTGACCAGAGATGGACAGAGAGAAAGAGAAAGAGAGAGAGAGAAAGCAAGCTGCCAAGTCCGGACTCAAACTGCAGTTGGCCATATGGAAGTCCAGTGCCCCCCAGGTGGCCCACCATGCCACCTGCTGGTGCCAATATGGTTAAGGTTAAAAAAAATAATAATGGTAAGTGCTGGCAAGGTTATGGTGAAGAGGGAACTCTCCTACACTGTTGGGAGGAATGTAAATTAATACAGCCACTGTGGAGAACAATATGGATGCTTCTCAAAGACCTACAAGTAGAACTACCATATGATCCAGTAATTCCACTCTTGGGTAGCTACTCAAAGGATAGGTATATACTCAGTTGGAAAAACACTTGCAAATCCATTTTTATTGCAGCATTATTCACAATTAGTAAGACATGGAATCAACCCAAATGTTCAAGAACAGATGAATGGATTGAAAAAAGTGTAGTCCATATACGCTATGGAATGCTACTTAGACATAAGAAAACTAGACCCTTTCTTTGATAGAAAATGGATGAATATGGAAGATTTACTGCTAAGTAAAGCAAATCACACTATGAAAGAGATGCATTGTATGTCCCCACTCAATATATACTGAATGTCTCCACTTTATGGCAGAAATTGAAAGATAGAAAGGTATAAAAGCATGGGAGCAACTGTGAGCACTAGACGCCATGTGGGAGGGAGAGTGAGGAAATGTGGGAGGAGAGAGGGATGGAATTGAGAAAAAAAAAAAAAGAGGGAGACATTTAAGGAACACAAAAATGGAGAATTATCTGTTGATGATTATGTGTATGGTAATATCTTTGACCAGAGTAATACACAGTGAATTCATTCTGAAAACATTCTTTGTGTATGCTATAATGATATACAGTGATTGAATGGAAATAATGATAATAATAATAATAATAATAATAATAATAATAAAAGAGTAACAAAAGAAAATTCTCAGTGCTTTTGTAAGAATGTGTTTTCTTAGTGTCTAAGATAATGCATTTTCTGGAATTTTGATTTTCAGGTTGAAAAAAGTCTCTTAGTTTTTTCATTTTATTTCTGCCATGAGAGAGAAAGAGGGAGAGGGAGAAAGACAGGCACCTCCAACAGGGTCTCCAGGCTACAATCTACCCCAGCCTTATCCAATCTGGATCATAGGCCTTGCATGCCCAACCATGTACAGGGAGACCTCCAGATGGGAACCTAAGGCCTTCCCATGTAATTCCCTCATCACAGATGATTAGATTACTGATGCACCATCACTGTCAGCCTTTCTTTTCTTTTAAAAAATATTTATTTAATTTTGTTTATTATCCAGCCCTTCTTAAAGTTTAAAAAAAACATGGGAGGAGGGCAGCTGATTAAGGTGGCTAGATCCCACATCAACTGCACAGTTCAAGTCCTAGACTCAGCAGCTTGAAAACTATGCCAGGCACATGTGCATGCATGCCTATGCTGACAGGAAAATGGAGGGGGAATGGATGCATTATGGCTACCCTGCCTGGGGAGTGCTTTCTCACTTTTTCTCTCCCTTTCTTTGTCCCTTTCTCCAGTGGGCCCATGCACCCTGAAGCCACAAACAAAGAAAGATATGGGCGATCTTTCACTTAAGTGTTGTTCAAGCTGAGAACCAAATGCATAACTCAGCACTTCTGGGAATCTCTTACAGAGGAAATCAATCCCTATCATCTGTAACATAGGAAAACCATACCCAACAGACCCTTAGAATATTTTTTTCTTATGACCATTGTATCAGCTCCTCAGAGGAGAAGGAAAAGTGAACTGTTGAGAACACCTGGCCATGAGGACAGAGCAATCAGCTATGTCAGTGGAGCTGCCGTGTGTATGGTTTTGGGGGACTGCTTCAAATCCCAGCTCATGCTTGATCCCGATGTGCAAAATTTTCTCTCATTTTCCTGACTGTATGTCCCTCACTTCAGGTCTTCCAGGGAAAGCCTCTGCTAGTCTGGCTTCAGCCCAGCACCATATGCAGTGCTGATACAGTGAGGGGCAAATGGAGCTGCCCATCATCCAGGCAGCTCCAGGCCCTAGTGCTGCCCTCTCCTTTTAGAGAGTAGCTGTGTGGCTGCTCAGCTGGAAGTTTTCCTGCAATTAAAAAAAAAATATTATTTATTTACATTCATTCACTGTACATCAATACAGAATACAAAATGAAATTTCCCATCCAGAATACACTATATATTGGCTCAATCAAGGTTATTATCATACATGTTACGATCAACAAATAATTTTTTTCATTTCTTGTTTCTTACATATTTTGCTTTTTTCCCCCCTTGATTCCCTACCTCTCATTCTCTGCCATCTCCTGCCCTCCTCCCAGATTGTCTTCAGTATCTACAGTTGTTTTCCATGCCTTCTTTCCCCCCACACTTTATTGATTCACAAAAGATCTTAATTAATCTAAAAACTTTAAATAGCAAGTGCAGCTGATATATACATATCTATGCATACATGTCTGACTTTAGGTGTAAACCTCAGTGAGAAAAGTGAACATACTATAAAGTAGCACCTTACTGGGGCTATATAGCTTACTGCAGTCATTAAATAGGTATTTTGTAATGCACTTTTTTTAATTTAAAGAAAAACAGTTTTAGTTTTAATAGATCAAAATCAAAAAATGTTGAGAGAAATTTGCTTAAGACTTAAAGCCAGGTATAATGTTAGCATTCAGTTCAAACAGTAGATAGATGAAACTATCAGCAGTTCAAGAGAAGACAAAAGTCCTTAAATATGGAAAACAAAGCATAGAAGAAAATCAGTAATGTTTTGGTCAAAAGTCATAAAACTCTGTTTCACTAGTTCAATGTCTTATAATTGATCTTTCTTTCTTCTATTGAATTTGCAATGTTACTGTGGCCTGATCTTTCCTTTTAAACTTTGGAAGTTAACATTTATCTCCAGACTTGTCCCTACCATTAGGTTGGTTGTTTTGCGACTCTTATTTCTGTGTGTTCAACGTTAGCTTTCCTGGCATAGTATTCCGCTCAGCACTTCTTGGTGATCTGGTCTGGTGTTGGTAAATTCTTTCAGGTTTTGTTTCTCTGAGAATGTTTTTGTCTTTTTTTCCCATATGAAGTATTCTTGATTGTAATTGTTTTTCACTTAACACTTTGAATATATTTTCCCATTCTTTCCTTGCTTGCATCATTTCTGCTGAGAAGTCTGCTGTTAGCTTGATGGGATTTCTTTGAAAGTAACCTGGAGTTTCTCTCTTGCCAAATTTAGTATCTTGTCTCTGTGGTTTTGGTCAATCTGGCTATGATGTGCCTTGAAGATCTTCTTGGGCTGATTTTATTTGGGGTCCTTAGTATTTCTTGGGTCTGGGTATTTGAGTGCCTCTCTAGGTTTGCACAGTCTTTTCCCAGGATTATCAATGCCCTTAGTGGTTTCTTTAGCTTCTGGCATGCCAATAATTCAGATAGGGCGTTTAACGGTATCTAGTATTACTCATATGTTATTATCATTTTTTGGGTTATTTTCTCAGTCTTTTTGGTGAATTTTTCTAGGTCAGAGGTTCTATCTTCTACATCTGAGATTCAGTCTTCTGCATGATCTAATCTGCTTTTTTCTTTTTTTTTTTTTTGAAGAGGTTTTTTGCTATAGGGTGCATCATGCGCTCACCAGAAACACAGAGAGACACAGAGAGACAGAAAGCAAGAAATCACCCCCCAGGGGGGATGGCCACACCACAATCCCTTCTCCTCCATTCTCCTTTCGGGATCTTGGGCACACACACACACGCACCCGGTGTGAGTCTAAGCCACCGGGTCCGGGACTCGAACCGCGGTCGACTACATGGGAGTTCAGCGACATAGCCATTACGCTAACTGCTGGTCCCTAGTCTGCTCTTAATACTTTCAAGGGAAGTTTCAATTTCCTGTATTACAGCCTTCATCTCTAACAATTCCATTTGACCCTTTTTTTATGGTGTATATTTCCTCTTTCAGATCATGCAAGAACTTCCTCACCTCCTGGAACTTATTGTCTCTTTTCTCCTGCATCTTTTGGAGTTCATTGTCTCTCTTCTCTTGCATCTCTGTTATCTTTGTCACTATGAATATTTTAAATTCTTTATCTGACTTTTCCACAGTTCCCTTGTATTGTCTGTAGAGGAGGAGGAGTTACTCTTTTCCCTTAGGGGAGAGATATTTTCTTGGTTTCTCATATTTCTTGTGCATCTGCAGTAGTTTCTGGTCATCTGACAGATAATATGTTTTTTTCCTAGTTTTTAGAGTTAAATCTGACCATTCAGAGGCTTCAGGAGGAAGTGACCTGCAATCTCTAAACAGTACTGTTTTTCTCCCATTGTGCAGCAGATTCAATGAAAATTGAGGATTAATCTGATCTTAAAAGTATTCAGATATTTGGCTACTGAGCACCTAGACCTGTCTAGAAACTCACTGTGTGGAGGCTGAGTAGAAAAGTCAGAAAGGTAAAAAAAAAAGGAAAAACTAAAGAAAACAACCTAAACAAAGAGGAAAAAAAAGAAAAATTTTTTTTTAAGCAAAAAATGAAAACTGTGCAACCTGCAGAACTCAGATATAGATGGCGGGTGATTGGCTTGTCCTATGGGAGTCAGGGGAAAGGTAAGAATTAGCAAGACAAAGAGCTACAGAGAGCTAAGAAGTTTGAAATTTAAAAATAGAGAGAGAGATGGAGAGACACAGAATAAATAGTGTGTTCTAACCTGGCTCCTGGCTAGATCTGGGGGGGGGGGGTCAGCCAGATGAAGTCTGGTCAGAAGATCTTCAGTGATCCTAATGCCCAGTTTTTCTGGAATTTTTACCTCCCATCACCATTTCCCTTGGCAGCCACAGCCTTCACCCCAATCTCTGAGTTTGGCTCATGTCATATCTCTTAGTCCCTTTTCTTTTTTTTCTTTGTACCTCTAATTCATCTTCTCCCAGTATCCACCCAAGAAGGAAAGCTAACAACTCTTATGTGAAATATCACAGGAGCATTATATTACTTGGTCTCTATTTTGGTTAATGAAACATGTTTAAGATACTCACAGAAACAGTGGCAAGATATTTTCCTCTATGAGTCTCTAAGGAAGAGTAACATTAGTAACTCATTCCTCAAAGTGTAGTTCCTTTGGCTTCATTCTTTACCAGGATTGCCTCAGGTAAGGATTTTACCAATTATTTCTTAGACTTCCCTACTCAAAAAAGAAAAAAAAAAAAGTTATTCTGGTTGAATTCATAACCTCAATAATTTGTATAAACATAATCATGATATCATCGTGTTCTTTTGTAAAATACTTTATGTGCCCTGCTGAGATACAGTTGGTAAACTATTTTTGATAATAAAATTTAAAAAAATACATGAGCATTAGCAAAAGGACATCATTTTATTTTAGCAGGAGAAAATGTCTAAGTTAGTTTACTTACACAAGTGGAATTTTCATTGGAGATGTTTGTGGTCTATATTCAAAAATTTAAGAAAAAAAGAAAAACAATATCACAGCCATAAAATCCAGTTTGCCTATTGAATTTTTGTAATAGACTTATTGTTTCAGTACTGTTATTAATAGTGAGTTCTTTTCATTCTCAACAATGTCCTGGTATGGGTGTAAATTATATATTAGGTTGTCAGAAAGTAATTCAGTTTTCTGTGTTTTTCTATATGTATCACACAAGTTTTCCAACAACCCAATAGTTACCATCTTATGGAACATGTATATGACATGATTATTTTTATTTTCCTTATAAAAATATATAAATTATACATTTGTTATTTTTTAAACAGAATGTAGACCCAAAGCAGCCTCCTCAAGACCCGATTGGCCATCCCATCATGCATCTGTCTGGTATTAAGCATGCTACGGGGGAAGCCATTTACTGTGATGACCTGCCTGTGGTGGACCGGGAGCTTTTCTTGACTTTTGTAACGAGTTCAAGAGCTCATGCTAAGATCGTGTAAGTGGTAACATGTTTACCCAGTGAGCATTACCAGTTGCTTTTTAAATTTAAATCTGATTAGTAAAAGTAATGATGTGAAAGGGTAAGCTCTTTGTTGGCCATATCCAGACAAGAGGTGAAATGGGATAAAAAATGCAGGATTTCCTACAGTGTGCCTCTCTACATACTAACTTCACTGTTACATTTCTCCCTAATTGTCTGGAGGAGAACTATTGAAGCAGTTATTTGATACAGCTTACCTCTCTTGTATCTTACTCTCAAATTAACTGTCTGCTTATATGTCATCCTCTAGGTCTATTGATCTGTCAGAAGCTCTCAGCCTGCCAGGCGTGGTGGATGTCGTGACTGCAGAACATCTTGGCGATGCAAACTCCTTCTGCCTTTTAACCAAACCTGAACAATTTCTGGCAACAGATAAGGTAGAGCCATTTTGCTTTTTGTTTGGAAAATAACTTCCTTAGCTAATAGCACTTCCTTTTCTTAAGGGAAGCCTCTAATTTGGCATATCATAAAAGATTCCAATATCCTTTGAATGCTTATTTTCTTAAAAACATTATTGTATTTAATTTTATTTATTGTTTTTTTTTTTTTTGTTTTTTTTTTTTTTTGTTTTTTTTTTTTTTTACTTGACCAGAGATAGTGAGAGAAAGGGAAAGTGAGAAAGCTAGCTGCCAGGTTTGGGTTGAAAGCTTATTTTAAAATATTATATTCTAATATTGAATGAAGATATATTCATTTTCTATTTTATTTCCAGTAAAGAAGTTAGCTAGTTATAGAAAAGACAGTTTGTTGTTTTGTTTTCTAGTAGTAAGATGGTATGGCTGCGGCTTGGTGGTTAAAGCCTACGTGACTGCGTAGTTTAGGTGCTGACTTGGTTGTTTAAGAAATGCACCAGGCACACATGGGAGCAGGCCCAAAATCCCAAAAGGAGGAAGAAATGGAGGAGAAGGGTTTGTGGTGTGACCATTCCTGGGGGAGGAGGGGATTGCTTTCTCATGTTTCCTCTCTCTGGTGAGTGCCTGTGCCCTCTGCCCCCGCCTCTCAACAGATAGTATACTATCAGTATGCTGCTAACAAGTAAGAAAGAATAAATGAAGAGAGAATAATATTACCCTTATGCAAATCCCTCCCCTGAGGGTTCCTTCCTATTGCCCTCGTCTTGGTGTGTCCAGAGTTCAAGTTTGAGTTCAAGTGGCTCCACCATGACGCTTTTCCTCGTCTCTTAATCCAGAAGTCCTCTCCCTCTCTGAACTCATTCTAATTCATTCATTCATTCATACTATGTTCTATGGGCACATTTACAGGGAGCATCCATTATGTGTGGTCACCATAGTTGAACAATACATGTGTTATTCCTGCCCTCAGAGCTTCCAGTCTAGAAGCGATGACAAAGTGGACCGTTAGTGCACGTTCTACTTTGTAATTATTTGTTTCTGTGTCTCACATTTTCCTTACCCAGTACAATTCTCGGAGTGAGGCCAGTGTCTGATTTAGGTGTATTCCACACACTGCTTCTCACAGGGATACCATTGTTGCCATTTGAGAGTTTCATATGATTGAAAGTCTGGCTACCATATCTCAGGCTATAAAATCCAGCAAAGATAGCATTCCAGGTTTTCTGCCTGTCTTCGCAGTTCAGTATTTACCCCAAAGAGCAACATAATTTGAAGCAGTTCCTACCTCTGGCTCTCCCTGGCAGATTTCATTGATAAAAAAGAAAGCCTGGTGAGTGAGAGTTTGAACTAAGTAAGGCTGAAACTCTCCCAGGGCAGAGCTATGTGACACCGCAGGGACAATGAGCATTATGGCCTTTGCATCAATGTTAACCAACCAAGCACAGCTTTTCTGGCTGTGGAATAGTTCTGGGCATCCATCTCAGAGAGCAGAAAACACAGCCACTATAAATGAGTGCCTTCCTTGGTCTACTTCCTTTTAAAAATACTCATCTGTAGTACTTTATGCCTTTTGGATATTTTTTCATTGTAAAAATTGTAAATATACAAAAATAATGAACAAAAATAGAGAAGAATAGCACAACGAGCCCACAGCCCATCATCCAGCTTCAACGGTTATCGGTGTGTTGCCTCCCGTTCTTGTCATTTACCCCTCCAACCCCAGCACCCACACTGAACAGACACACTTTATGCATGTGTGCTGGATTGAACTGTTTTTTTGTTTGTTTGTTTTTCAGAGAGATTTTTGCTATAAGGCGTGTGTGCTCGCCAGAGAGACAGAGAGAGACAGAGAGACAGAAAGTGAAAAATCACCCTCCAAGGAGATGGCCACCCGGAATTCCTTCTCTTCCATTCTTCTCTCAGGATTTTGAGCACACATGGACACGCGCCTGGCGTGAATTTAGGTTGCCAGATACAGGATTTGAACTGTGGTTGACTATGTGGGAGTCCAGCAATGTAACCATTATGTCATCTGCTGGTCCCATGAATTTAACGTTTTAAATACCATTTTCTTCTATATGCACACTGTGAAGAAGATATAATAATCTAAATTAGGGTGGTTTGTTTTGTTTGTTTGGTTTTTTGTCATTTTGTTTTTTTATCATAGGGCACATACACTCACCAGAAAGAGACAGTGAGAGGGGAAGTGAGGAGTCCTCCTGGGGAGATGACCGCACCACAATCCCTTTTTCATTCTCTTCCTGGGATTTTGGGCATGTGTCCACATGTACCTGGAGTGATTTTCAGGCTGCCAGGTCCAGGACTCGAACTATAGTCAGCCAGTAGACTTTGAGTGATCAGATTTGAATTGTGAATCATGGTGTAATGAGGGAGAGAAAGCTCAATAATCATGGTACTTCTTCTGGGGTAGACCGTTTTACCCTTGAGTCCCAGATTTTTCCCCCCAGTTAACTTTCTGCCTTGGTCCCTGTGTGAGCTCCTTAGTCCACTGAATCCACCTGACGGGGCAGCAGGGCTGGCTGCCAGCCCTCGGGGAAGGGGATGCTCTGTGCTTGGTGTGTCTTGACTAGTACATCTCACATTTCTTCCTGAGAAGCCTGTGTTCCTACATGGTTGTGGGCAGAGCCTTGCTCACCAGGAATGCTGTGTTGTCCCAGGTCACCTCCTTTCTCTCTCCTGTTGAGATGAGCTATGACTTCCTGGCCCTCCCTGTCCTTGGAGACAGCAGCTGCCTCTCTCGGAATGGCCCATAGTCAAACTATGGCAGAGGCTCTCCAGGCAGCTGGTCTCAGGCAGCCCCACTGACTTGACCTGGAACCCGAGCCTGCTGTACTTGACATGGAATCACTCTGCCCTTCAGCAGCCATTACTGCCAATGATCTGAGCTTCCCCCGTGCCTGAGGTCATCAGGGCAATTGCAGACAGAAAGGAGGGGGTCGTTTACTGTGTGTGCTGAGCCCTGCGCTAGCAGGGAAGAGGGCAGCCAACAAAAGAAGAGGACCCAGTGTCTGCCCTCTTGACCACAAAGGCCTCTGTGTTGTAGGTATTTTGCGTGGGTCATCTTGTCTGTGCCGTGATTGCCGACTCTGAAGTTCAGGCAAAGAGAGCTGCCATGCGAGTGAAGATTGTCTACAAAGACTTGGAGCCATTGATCCTAACAATTGAGGTAATGAGTTGGATGGTGGAGCCAGCTCAGGCGCTGGAAGAGCAGTTATCAGTGGTGCATCGGTTAAAATGCCTTGAGTATAATTGGAAACTCTACTCAAAGTGGCTGCCAAACCGCACTAGTGTTAGCAGTTTCCCTCAGGGCCTGGTTTCTGACTGCCTCTCACTCCTGCCCACAGTACAGGTTTCATGGCCAGTTCAGCTGACAGCCAAGATAACTCAGGCTTCCTTGTGTATGCTTAAGAAGCTAGAGGGATACTGTCACCCCAGCATTCCAAGCAGGAGTTCTGAGATCCAGCCTAATTATGTCACTTAGGTCACATGTCCATCTCTGAATTTGTAAGTGGCCAGAGGAATGGAAGCATTGCTGATTACTGTAGGAGTAGGAGGTGGGGTCAGATTTCTTTGAAGTTCGTGGGCTATAGAGGAGAGTAAAGGGGACCTAAGCGGGTATCTGAGCTGTTTGGGAGGAGGGAGGGGAGCGGATTGCTGGATGGGAAAGCAACAGTGTCTAGGACAATGGAGCCACTCTGTAACTGTGATCAGCCTCACCCTCCCCTTGAAGGTACACTGAGGACCTGCAAGATGTTCTATGAAGCAATATCAGAGACACTACTTTTAGATTCTTTATTTATTTATTTTTTTTGGAGAGGTTTTTGCTATAGGGCGCATGCGCTTGCCAGACAGATGGAGAGAGACAGAGAGTCAGAAAGCGAGAAATCATCCCCCCCCAGGGGGGATGGCCACGCCGCAATCCCTTCTCCTCCGTTCTCTTCTTGGGATCTTGGGCACACACACACACGCGCCCGGCGTGAGTTTTAAGCCACCGGGTCCAGGACGCGAACCGCGGTCGACTACGTGGGAGTCCAGCGACATAACCATTACGCTAACTGCTGGTCCCCTAGATTCTTTAACACATATCTTAGATGAGTATGAGAAATCAATCATAGGATACCTGCAGGTAGTTTGGCAACTTAAATAAATTGGAGAATTGCATTGTCTATCCTAATTTTTAGAAAGAAATTGGAAATTTATAAAGGTTACAAGACTCCTCTCCATGAACTGATAAAGTGTTCTGCAAACATTCCATTGGTTCTTATAATTGACTGACTAACAAAGAATGAAAGTTGGGGAAGCAGCACAAGTAGATTAGTTTCAGCACAAACGGACTCCTTGTACCCTGGGAATGCAATGTTATCTTCACAACGTAATGAATAAGTTGTTCTCCAGGTGACTAACATGGCCTGAAGCAGAAAAGGAGGAAGTGACTTGGCCAGGATTAGTGTCTGTGGGAGAACTTGGCCTTGGGTGTGTTTCCTGCCATGCTGCTGTAGGCTGGGAACACGGAGTTCATTCCTGAAAACTTTCTTTGGTGTTTTAAAATTAAAATCATGTCAAGAAGATTAGTTGGAGTCTTAAGTGTGAGTAGGCCTCTCAAGTTTCTCTGGCCAGTTTTGAATATATCCATTCTGTTTCCTTCTCAGGCCCCCTTCATTCATATTTTGCCTGCTGTCCTTGCTTATTTCACATATTTCTTCCCCAAATTTTAGAGTTAACATTACTTTTGATTAAGAAATTATTTACATAATAATTCATCAAAGCGATGTTTATAATTCCTTGTCAAATACCAGTGTCCGGAGTCCACCCTTCTCTCTTCTCGCCCTCCAGCCCAATAAAAGTCCAAATTAAAAAACAAGTGCCATTTCCTCCTTGCCTTCCCCAGCTCCAACCAGCAGATCTCCAAACGTCTGCCAGAGAACGCCAGCCTCAAACACCAAAGGTTGGCATTCTGGAAAAGAGTTCTATTCTAACCAGAGTATAATCTCTCCAAGGTCATCAGCTGGATCAGAGTGCATTTAATCCAGTTTATACCACAAGAGTATGTCCAGTTTCCTAACCATTAAAGCTCTTTTATTACTTTTCAAGAATATTTCCAAGATATCTCCAGGAAATTGGCTCACATTTATTCAGAGAAAAAGAAGCAAGCAAGTTGGAAAAGATTAAAGTTTTAAAAATTGTCTTTTACAAAACATTGTATTTCACTCAGCCTGGAATATCTGAGTCTTGGATTAATAATAACAGCATGGAGTTGATTCCAGTACGAAGTATGTGATCAATCAAAATAGAGCAAAAATGGCTATATCCCTGTCATTATCACTAAAGTCTAACCTGGCTTATGCTTAGAGTTTTTGGTAGTTTGAATGGAAAAAATCTATCAAAACTCTTGGAGTGAGGCTAATGATAAATTGTGCTCCCCACCAGAATCACTCCTCCGCTATCATCATCATCATCATCACCAACACGACCGTAGGAACACCTTTACAGGGCTCAGTACGTGGCTGCAAGCTTCTACCTTGGTTTTGTACATTAACTCACTGAAGGCTTACAATAATCCTACACGGTTAAAATGACTAATATCCCCATTTGATGAGAAAATGGAAAGACAGGATTATCCAAGGTCACACAACTGGTCAGCAGTAGAAGCAATCAACAAACACTCTGTCAAAGAACCTGGGGCCCCACAGTAACAAAATGAAGAAACCCACAGAAGAAATGATAGGATCACAACAGAGCATCTCCGTAGAGTGTGTTGATAGGTCCAGACAGCTACCAGTGGCCAGAGGGAACCAGAGTTAGGCGAATCTCCAACTGTCCCCTGGTAGGAATGTAATGGATGCCTAATACCCCATGGTAGAAAATGCTAGCAGGAGCTGGCATATCACATTGACCAGTGGATCCGTGGATCACAGCGTGGTAAATTCTCAGAGAGAGGAGAAAGGAAGACCCTAATAAAACCAACATAAACTACCATAGTAGCATCCTTGACTATATGTACCTGTTCCTTTTCCCTGAGTGCCCAGAGGAGATCCATAAGAGCCAGTGTGGGGGACCAGCAGTTAGCGTAATGGCTATGTCGCTGGACTCCTGTAGTTGACCGCGGTTTGAGTCTCGGACCTGGTGGCTTAAACTCATGCCGGTTGCGTGTGCATGCGTGCCCAAGATCCCGAGAGGAGAATGGAGGAGAAGGGATTGTGGCTTGGCCATCCCTTCTGGGGGGTGATTTCTCACTTTCTATCTCTCTGTCTGTCTCTGTCTATCTGGCGAGCGCACGCGCCCTATAGCAAAAACCTCTCAAAAAAAAAAAAAAAAAAAAAAGTCAGTGTGTAAGTGGATCTGCGGTGCCCAGGCAGGACTTGTAATGGACTCCAACTTCTAGAGCTGCAGGTCCCAGGCACTCTTCTGCCTTGTACAAATAAGTGTTCATCTCCCTAAAGGAGGAGTCTGAGGCCAGTAGGCAGAGTCACCATGACCCCAGTCGTTGGAGTGTCTTCAGCTGGCATTATTGAGCACTTGTATGCTATGGAAGCTCTTCATATGCATTTTATTAGGTCATCAGGAAAGTCATGACATATTTGTTTTTCTATGCAAAAATGCTTCATGACTTCCCCAACAACCCAAAATTTTGTCTTTACCACAACCACACTGGAGCTGTGTGCACAGCCATTACTATCATTTTGCAGATGAGGCCTGGAGAGATGAAGTCCCAGGCCCACAGCCAAACAGCTAGAATGTGGAGGGGACAGACATAACTCTATCTATGTAGGTCTGTAACCCAAGCTCTGTACCCCTGTGTTGTGTGGCCGTACTACATAAAATGAGTTGTTAATTTAAGAGAATAATCTGCCTGAGAAATATTAGCTCCATTCTGGGGTCACTGAGGTACCTGCCAGGATTTTTCTGAGCATTCTCAGTTTGTTTGAACTCCATGGACACATTTGCCTTTGCCCCAATCTCTCTATGGCCTGGTTGTTAGATCAGCTCTTCAGAGTTATGGTGAAAACGCATGGGATTCCAGGGCAAGAGGAGAATGGCTGTCCAGATCTCATGATGTACCAGGTATGGCCACTGCCACAGGCCAGGCCTCTGGCCAGGCTGCCTCACTTTTCTGTTCTCTTTCTAGGAAGCTATACAGCACAATTCCTTCTTCGAACCAGAAAGGAAACTAGAATATGGAAATGTTGATGAAGCATTTAAAATGGCTGATCAAATTCTTGAAGGTAAAACTAAATGGGAAAAAAAATGGTGGAAGGGAAGGCTTCCCAAAAGCATTCTAAGCATATTTAGTTTAACACCTCTTTTGCCTCTTAGAAATCATCTAAAGGCTTAGGTGAGTATGTTCCTCAGGAGCAGGCACCTCATTTCACAAACGCATTTCCCTCTCTCTGGTGTGGGTGAAGAGTGGGAAGGCAAAGTGGGAGGTGAGACTTTGCCTTCGGCAGTCCTTGTGTACTGACCACCTGCCCTCCTTGAGGCCCTGGTTGTTAAAGATGTCATCTCCTTTCCTATCCACAACCACTTTGTAAAGAGGCATTATTATTATCCCAATCTTGCAAGTTGAGAAACTGAGGCCAGAGAAATGATGGAGCATGACTCAGTTGGCCCAACCACTGGGGTTCAAAGCCCACTGTGTCTCTTAACTTCATAGCTATGTTTGACCTGAAGTTCATCAGAGGCTGCCTGGACATTGTCATCTAGAAGCGGTAGAAAGGATATTTGCACTGTCACGAGCTAGTTTTCCTGGATATCCTTCTTATTAGCCTAGTGACCTTGTCAGGGCATTTCTTAGAATTCCATCTCCTTTTAAAAAATTATATGGATAAAGTGAAAACAATCTCAAAGGTATATTATGAAGATAGTAAGAGATAATTGTGTGCTTGGCACAAAATGAGAGCTCAATAACCATGAGCAAAAATTTTTATTAGGTTTAGATGATATTTTTTTCTCTAGAAAAGTTGTCTATTAGTGCGTTAACACTTTGGCAGGTATTCATTTATTAAACCCAATGTTTCCAAGATTTTCTCATAATAAGAATCACTGAAGGTGTTTATGAGACCTCAGAATTTTTTGTTGTTGTTGGAGAGGTTTTTTTTTTTTTTTTTTTTTTTTTTTTTTTTCTGCTATAGGGTGCGTGTGCTCGCCAGAGAGACAGAGAGAGACAGAGAGACAGAAAGCGAGAAATCACCCCCCCAGGGGGATGGCCACGCTGCAATCCCTTCTCCTCCATTCTCTTCTCAGAATCTTGGGCACGCGCGCGCACGCGCCCGGCGTGAGTTTAAGCCACCAGGTCCGGGACTCGAACCGCAGTTGACTACGTGGGAGTTCAGCGACATAGCCATTATGCTAACTGCTGAGACCTGAGAATTTTGATGCCCTTTCTTGGAATGCTGAAATTGAAGAATCTGAGGCTGTTATAAATCTGTTTCACTAAGTTTTTCGGGCGCTTGTCAGGGCTAGTAGAATGTAGCGAACAGTAAGAGTGGAGAAGGAGGGAGGCTACATTTTTAGCCTAAAGATTCCATAGCACGAACATTCTGGAAATATTTCAGAAGCTCCTCCTCCCAAGTTTGGTTCTTGCCATAGTAAGCTTTGTGTGAAAATTCAATTATTGTATTTTCCCTTGACATCTTATTTAGTTATTTAATTCAGCTAGGTAATTTGTTCAGTCTATATTTTACTTGGGTTTCAACTTGTTATTGCACCAAACTTAATTGATAAATATAAATGACATGGGAGTCTTTGAAGATATTTATACTACTTTTAAGTTTTCATCTTCTTAACTCACTAGTCTATTTTTTTTTTTACTCTGCAGTTTTCATTTGTATTAACAGTTTTGACCAATTATTTCCATGAGAGTGAAATGAAAGTCATAATTGTAACACAATCATAACAGTATTTTGTCCCTTAGGAAGACAGGTATCCAGTTAAAAAAATTAAATGATAAAATTGGCCCAGCTGCAGTGACCCGGGTGGTAGGGCACCAAAGTGTGTGAGGCTGGGGCCACATGGGAGGCTCAGGTTTGAACCCAGAACGTGGGTATGGTGGCATGAGCCCATGATCCTAGCTAACTGGGCAGCTGGAGCAATGGGTTTTGATGGTGAGACTCACAAAACAAGAACCAAAACACAAAACCTATCTTTCTCCCCCACCAACCTTATGAAAATAATAATAATAATAAAAAAGACAGTTAAAATGGAAAGAGTATTACTTCCTGTCTTAGAATGTACTCCTGAAGAAAGCGGCGTTCTTGTTTGTTTTCACCCACTCGGAAGATAGATTTCAGCCCTCCCTGATCCTGACACCATAGTACTGCAAGGGTGTTAGAGGTCACCATTTACAAATAAGCCACTAAGGCCAGAGAGGGTACATGAGTGACCAGGATCAAACCTAAGTTTTCCAACCCTGAAGTTAATGTTCTTTCCTCTGCATGATCCTGCTTCTTGTTTATCTATTTAGAATTCTGTTAGCTAGAATGGGCTTTACCCTGGAGAGTGCAGATGACAATCTCTGTAGCAGGATTTGTGAGAGACCTAGGAAGCCCTGAAACTGAGATTACTCTCCCCACAAGCTGTCCTATTGGGCATGGTATGGCTAGATGCCATCAGATCTTATTAGCTTTTTGGTCTTTAAGGGCCTCTGATTAAAATGTAAATGTGCCTGGCAGAATCACTTCTAAATCCATAGTGGGATAAAATTTTATCTCAGGGATTAGTTGATCAAATTGGTTTCCAACGTAGAGTTGAGAGCAATACCACTGGGTGAAGAGAACACCACGACAGGGAGCCTTGGGGGGAGCGGGATGATGTAGCAGGGTTCTAAAATGTTGCCTGTTTGACTGGTATAAGAAAGAACAGCTCTATCTAATTTTTTTAATCTCTGCATATTTTAAAGGAAGAGAGCATTTAACGAATTCTGAGTGAATAGCAAAATCAGTAACACTACATTTGAGCTTAGTGACAACAATATGGGTTCTCAGACTTTTTTTTTTTTCTTTTTTCTTTTATTTGGAGAGGTTTTTGCTATAGGGCACGTGTGCTTGCCAGAAAGACAGAGAGAGAGAGAGAGAAAGGGAGAAATCACCGCCCAGGGGGGATGGCCACACCACAGTCCCTTCTCCTCCATTCTCCTCTTGGGATCTTGGGCATGCACACACATGCACCCGGAGTGAGTTTAAGCCAATGGGTCCAAGACTCAAACTGCATTTGACTACATGGAAGTCCAGCGACATAGCCATTACACCAACTGCTGGTCCCAAGATCTGATTTTTTGAAATGTCATTACTTATATACATTTTACAAGTGAAGCAGAATCTGTTCATTGTTTTGTGCTGTTTCTTTACTCTGGTTTTAGATAAGGTAGGAAGTCCAATCTCTAACACAAAATATGCAAGGGGCTTCTAAAAGTTCATGGAAAAATGGAATTATTGGATCATTGTAAAAGTCATGACATATTTTTTGGTGCAAAAATACATCATCAGTTTTCCAACGACCCAATAAAATATGAGTTTATTCTGGTGCATTTTTTTTAAATTTTTGCATCACTTTTTCATAGTTTCACAAATTTTTTATAAACTTTTTGAAGACTCCTCTTGTTTTCTTGGGAAGCTTCCTCAAACAACCCATGAATCACCATTATTTGGTACATTAAAAAAATTTTTTTAAAAGGTTTTTTTCCCAGAGGTTGTGTCTACTCATCAAAGCTAAACAGTTAGTGAGAGGGAAAGTGAGAAATCAATCTTGCAGGGTTGGCCACACTGCGATTCCCTCTCCTTCATTCTCTTCCTGGGATTTTGGGCATACTTGCAAACAGGTCCAGTGTGATTTTCAAGCCACCAGGTCTGGGATTCGAACCATGGTTGATCATGTGGGAGTCCAGCCCCTTAACCACTATACTACCTGCTGGCCCCCATGTTTTTAATTTTTAAAAGTTCTCATTTCCACTTACCATGAAGGCTGGTCATAATTATATTCTGTTTGTTCCCTCTGGTTTTCATTTCCCTCAGCCTTCCAATAGATTACTTGAACAGTTTTAGGATCCTCTTTTGACTTAACTATAGTGTTTTCAGTGTATCTCCTTGTATACACATTTTTAGTGGTAACTCTAGATATTACATTATATGTAATCACCACAGTCTGATTGCAACATTTTATTATTATAGTTTATGTAAAGTTTAGAAAACTTACCTCCTTTTATGTCCCTTAGTGCTCTATTTATAATTAATTATTATCTTAAATATTTAATTTTGCTTCAAACACAATTTAGAAAACTCAAGAAGAGGGCATTCTATTGTATTTACCTGTATTTTTATTCCGTTATTCTTTCTTCCTTCCTGATGTTCCAAGAGTCTTTTAATTTTTTAATAATTTCCTATTATTTGCAAAACTTGCCTATTTCCCTTAGCCATTATTTTAGGGTGAGTCTGCTGAAAACAAATGTTCTTAGTATTTTTTTCCTTCTGAGAATATCTTTATATTCCTTTCATTCTTGAAGGATATTTTCACTGAATATGGGATTCTCTTTTAGCACTAGAGAAACATTATACTACTTCCATTTCCATGGTTTCTGATGAGAAATTTGCTGTGCTCACAAGTGCTTTTTCTCTGTAGATAAGATAGTGTATTTTTCTCTCACTTCTTTCTTTTTTTAATCTTTTTTATTTCTTTTTTTAATTAATTAATTTACATTCATTCACTGAGCATTGTCACAGCAAACAAAATGTAATTTCCCATCCAGAAGATGCTGCATAGTAACTTAATCAGACATGTTATTGTCAATAATTTTCCATTTCTAGTTTCATATATATATATATTTCCCCCCATTTCTCACCCTCTGCCATTTCCCACCCACCTCCCACACTGTCTCAGATGTCCACAGCTGTTTTCTCTTCCTTTTTTCCTCCCACACTTTATTGATTCACAAAATTTCTTAAATAATCTAACTACTTTCAATAGCAAGCTCTGCTGATACATACATATCTATGACTACATGTCTGACTTAAGGCATGAAACTGAGTAGAATGAATATACTATAAGGTAGCACCTAGCTGATGCTATATAGTTTACTATGGTCATTAATTATGTATTTTTTTTTCTTATTTTTTGAGAGATTTTTCCTATAGGGCGCATGTGCTCACCAGAGAGACAGAGAGAGACGGAGAGACAGAAAGCGAGAAATCACTCCCCAGGGGGAATGGCCACGCCGCAATCCCTTCTCCTCCATTCTCCTCTCGGGATCTTGGGCACGCACGTACACGCGCCTGGCATGAGTTTAAGGGACTCGAACCTTGGTCAACTACATGGGAGTCCAGCGACATAGCCATTATGCTAACTGCTGGTCCCAATTATGTATTTTTTACTATATTTTTTAATGTCAAGAAAAGCAGTTTTAGCTTTAATAAATCAAAGAAATGCTAAGGAAATACGCTTAAAACTTAAAGCCAGGAAACAGGTTGGGATTCTGTTCAAATAGTAGATACATGAACCTATTGGCAGCTTAAGACAAGACAAAAATCCTTAAAACTGGAAAACAAAGCCTAGAAAAAAAATCAATAATGTTTTAGTAAAAAGTGATAAAATTCTATTTCACCAGTTCAGTCTCATGTACTTTATCTTTTGTTGTGATTCAATTTTCCCATTAAATCCTGGGATATAATATTCAACTCCGGACTTGTCCCCATAATTAAGTTGGCCATTTTCTTAGTTTTTGAAGTCTTATTTCTGTGTGACTGTTTTTAATTTTCCTGGAATAGCACTCCCTGCAGAATTTCTTGGAGATCTGGTCTGGTGTTGGTAAATTCTTTCAGGTTTTGTTTATCTGAGAATGTTCTTATCTTTTCTTCCCGTATGAAGGATAATCTTGCCGGGTATAGCATCCGTGGTTGCAATTGCTTTTCCCTTAACACTTTGAATATATTTTCCCATTCTTTCCTCACTTGCATTGTTTCCAATAAGATATCTGCTGTCAAATCTCTTATGGGATATCTTTTGTAGGTAACTTGCCATTTCTCTCTTGTAAATCTTAGTAGATTGTCTTTGTCTGTGGTTTGCTCAGTCTGGCTATAATGTGTCTTGGAGAAGATCTTCTTGGGTTGATTCTATTGGAGGTCCTTTGTATTTCTTGGACTGGATCTTTGAATGCTTCTCTAGGTTTGAAAAGTTTTCTTTCAGGATTTCATGGAATAGATTGTCAATGCCCTTATGGGTCTCTTCCCCTTCTGGAATACCAATTATCCAGATGTTTGGATGCTTGATGGTATCTAGTATTTCTCGTATAGTATTCTCATGTTTTTGGGCAATTTTCTCAGTCTTCGTGGTGGATTTTTCTAGGCCAGTGATTCTATCTTCTACATCTGAGATTCGATTTTCAGTATGATCTAGTCTACTTTTAATACTTTCAAGAGAGATTTTGACTTCCTGTATTATAGTCTTCATCTCTAACAGATCCACTTGATCCTTTTTTAAAGTGTGTAATTCCTCTTTTAGATCTTGCAAAGATTTCCTCACCTCCTGAAACTTGTCAGCTCCTTTCCCCTGCCTCTTTGGCAGTTCATTGTCTCTCTTCTATTTGATCTCTGTGAGTTTTGTCACCATGAAAATTCTAAATTCTTTATCAGCTATTTCCATGAATTTCACCATACTGTCTGAGGATAAAGAGGAGTTACTTTTCCTTGGAGGAGAGGTATTTTCTTGTTTTTCTATATTTCTTGTGACCCTGCAGTGATTTCTAGTCATCTGACAGATGGTGCGTTTCTTCTAATTTTTCAAGTTCAGCCTGAGTATTAAGAGGCGTGCAGGAGGAGATGATCTGCAATCTTTCTTCCATTCCGTTCTCACTCTTTGTGCATCAGAATCAGTGTGAATAGAGGAATATTCTGATCCTAACTGTATTCGGATGTTTAGATCATGTTCACTTGGTCCTGTCTAGATACTTAGTGAGTAGAGGCTGAGAAGTCAATGAGTAAAGATAAAAAAGAAAAAGAAAAGAAATAGATAAAAGGAAAGAAGAAAATAAAAACTAAGAAGAAAAGATGTTAATAAAAAACTATAGATTTTAATATTAAAATGCAAAAACTGAAAATAACGTGAAAGCACTATTTCAGAACTGAAGTTCAGGATCCACGTGGAGATGGGACTGGGTTTGTGCGTTTCTTAAACAGAATGGGGAGAGGCACCTATTAACTTAATAAAGGGGCTTGAAAGCCCAGAAAATACTTTACCTTAAAAAAAAAAATTAAAAAAATTAAAAGACTCAGGGAGACACAGAGAGATAGAGAGAAATGGAGATAAAGAAACAGGTAACACTACCCACTAGAAATAAGTGAGGAAGAAGTCTCAGCAGAAAATCTTCATTTTAAGTCTCTGAAAGCACTATTTCTCAGCTGAAGTTCAGGATCCATGTGGAGATGGGCCTGGATTTGTGCCTTTCTCTTTCACTTCTTTCAAGATAGTTTCTTTGTCTTTAGTTTTCTGAAGTTTCACTATGAGGTATATGACATTGAGTTATTTGGATTTATCCTATTTGAGGTCATTCAGCTTCTTTAATCTATAGGTTTGCATCTTTTGCCAAGTTTCAGCCATTATTTCTACAAATACTTGACTTCAAAGACACAATTGCTCGATTATTTATTATAACCACACAGGTTCCAAAGTCTCTGTTTTGTTTTCCTGGTCTGTTTTTTTGCTTGTTGTTCAGGTTGGCCACTTTCCATTGATTGATATTCTATTTACTGACTGTTTCTTCTGTTCTCTTTATTCTGTTGTTAAGCCCATCTATTGAACTTTGCAATGTTTGGTTACTGTATTTCTCAGTTCTGAAATTTCCAGCTTTTTAACTCTCTGTTGGCTTACTTGAGATCCACCTTAGTTCCATAGTTTCTTGATTAATCTTCAGGTATGACATTCCAGTCAATGCCCTGTCTAATAATGAGTATTTTCAATTTCTGATTCGATTCAACAAGCATTATTGAACTTATGCAAATAAACCTTCTTCCACAAAATAAGAATTCTCCCAAATATTTTTCAATTCCAGAGGGGTCAGGAATAAAGAAAAGTTTATGTCTCCATTTAAAGAAACAAGAAAAATATTTTAACAAATTGTTGAGCCTATCAACACCTCAAAAGAAAGTAAAATGCTTAAATTGGGAGAACAAAGCATGGGAAAAAAACAGTAATGTTTTACTATATCTTTCTTTCATAGCCTGACTTGCTTCACTCAGCAATAAATCTTCCATATTCGACCACTTTCTATCAAATGCCAGGGTCTTGTGTTTTATAGATGACTAGTATTCCATAGAGTATATGTGCCACACTTTTTCAACCCATTCATCTATGGACATTGGGGTTGGTTCCATGTCTTAGTAATAATGAATAAAGCAGCAATAAACGTTGATGTGCAAGTGCTTTTCCAACTGAGCATTCTCCTTTCCTTTGGGTAGATACCCAGAAGTGGATTGCTGGACCAAATGGTAATTCTATTTGTAGATCTTGGAGGAACCTCCATATTGTTTTCCACAGTAGCTGAACCAATCTATATTCCCATCAACAGTGTTGGAGAGTTCGCCTTTCAACACAACTCCATCAACACTTATCATTTTTTGTATTTTTACCATTCAGACAGGGGTTAGGTGGTATCTCACTGTGGTTTTAATCTGCATCTCCCTTATGATGAGGGATGTTGAGCATTTCCTCATATGCTTTTTGGCTGTCCATATGTCTTCCTTAGAGAGATTTTTGTTCAGTTCATTTTCCTATCTTTTAATTGGGTTAATTTTTTTTTGATAAGTTGCATGAGTTCCCTGTGTATTTTGGTTATCAGTCACTTATCTGAGGCATAGTTTACAAAAATATTCTCCTATTCTGGTGGTTGTCAATTCACGTAATTACTGTGTCCTTTGCTGTGCAGAAACTTCTTAATCTGATGTAATCCTACTTGTCTACTTTAGGGATTATTGGTCATGCTTTGGGAGTCTTATTTAAGAATTCTTTGCCTACCCCAATGTCTCCCAGAGTTTCCCCAGTGTTTTCCACCAGTAGTTTTATAGTTTGAGGTCTTAGGTTCAGATCTTTGCTCCATTTTGAGTTGATTTTCGTTAATGGTGAAAGATGGGGATTCAGTTTCATCTTTCTGCAGGTGGATACCCAGTTTTTCCAGCAACATTTGCTAAAAAGGTTTTCCTTTTCCCAGTGGACTGACTGGCATCATTTGTCAAAAATCAGTTGGCTATAAGTTTGGGGGTTTATTTCTGGGGTCTCTATTCTATTGTATTGGTCCACCTGTCTGTTTTTGTGCCAAAACCATGCTGTTTTGATTATCACAGCTTTATAGTATATTTTGGGGTCAGGGAATGATATGCTGCCCACTCCACTCTTGCACAGGATTGCTTGGCAACACAAGGTTTTTTATGATTCCAGACAAATTCCAGATAAATTGTCTTTTCTAGATCTGTGAAGAATGTCTCTGGTATTTTGGTTGAAATTACGTTAACTATGTAGATTAATTTGGGTAGAATTGCCATTTTGATTATATTCTTCCAGTACAGGAACATGGGATGTCCTTCTACTTCTTTGTGTTGTTTTGATATCTTTGTCAAGATTTTCATAGTTTTCTGGGACCAGCAGTTAGAGTAATGGCTATGTCGCTGGACTCCCATGTAGTCGACCACGGTTCAAGTCCTGGACCCGGTGGCTTAAACTCACGCCGGGCGCGTGTGCATGCATGCCCAAGATCCCGAGAGGAGAATGGAGGAGAAGGGATTGCGGCATGGCCATCCCCCCTGGGGGCTGATTTCTCGCTTTCTATCTCTCTATCTCTTTCTGTCTGGCTGGCAAGTGCACGCGCCCTGTAGCAAAAACCTCTCAAAAAAAAAAAAAAAAAAAAAGATTTTCATAGTTTTCTTTGTAAAGGTCTTTGACTTCCTTACTTAGGTTTATCCCTAGGTATCTTATGCATTTTGTGGCTGTGGTAAAAGGTATTCCTTTCTTCAATTCTGCCTCAGCCAACTTGTTGTTAGTATATAGAAATGCTGTCGATTTTTGGATGTTGATTTTTGTATCCTGACATTTTATTAATTCATTACTTTGAGAAATTTTTTCATGGAAAATTTGGGTCTTCTAAGTATACTGTCATGTCATCTGCAAATAAAGATATTTTCAACTCTTCTTTGCATATTTCAATGCCTTTTATATTACTGTCTTTTCTGATTGCATTGGCAATCAGCACTGTATTGAAAAGGAGTGGAGAAAATGGGCAGCCTTGTCTAGTACCAGTTTTTAATGGAAAAGCTTTTAGCTTTTCCCCATTTGGTATAATGTTAACTATAGGTTTTTCATATATGGCTTTTATTGTGTTGAGAAATGACTTTTCTATAGCAATCTTCCTAGGAGTCTTAATCATGAAGGGATGTTGTATTTTATCAAATGCTTTCTCTCATCAATTGAAATGATCATATGGTTTTTATCTTTCTTTCTGGTAATATGATGTATTGTGTTTATGGTATTGTATATGTTGAACCACCCTTGCATCTCTGGAATCATGCCTACCTGATTGTGATGAATAATCTTTCTTATATGTTGTTGGATACGATTTGCAAGTATCTTGTTGAGAATTTTTGCATCTATGATTATCAGAGATATTGGTCAGTAGTTTCCTTATTTGTCATAGCTTTATCCTTTTTTGGAATGAGGATGATAGAGGCTTTATAAAATGAACTTGAGGTTTTCTTTCTTTTGGATCTTTACAAATAATTTGAGTAGGATGGAGGTTAACTCTTCTTTAAAAGTTTTGTATTCAGAAGTGAAGCCGTCAGGTCCTGAGCTTTTTTTTTCTTGAGAGTTTTTTTTCACTATAGGGCGCATGCACTCACCACACAGACAGAGAGAGACATAGAGACAGAAAGCGAGAAATCACCCCCCAGGGGGGATGGTCACGCCGCAATCCCTTTTCCTCCATTCTCCTCTTGGGATCTTGGGCATGCACGCACACGCGCCCAGTGTGAGTTCTAAGCCACCGGGTCCGGGACGCGAACCGCGGTTGACTACTGGAAGTAGCAATTACGACATAGCAATTACGCTAACTGCTGGTTCCCAAGCTTTTTTTTTTTTTTTTTTTGTCGGGAGGTTATTTATTACTGATTCAATCTCATGGCTTGTATGGGTCTATTCAGGTTTTCTATGTCCTCCTGATTCAATATGGGTAAATTATATGCATCCAGGAATTTGTCCATCTCCTCCATGTTCTCTTGTTTGTTGGCATATAGTCGCTCATAGTATCCTCCAATGACATTTTGTATTTCTATTGTGTCTGTTGTAATATTGCCTGTTTCATTACATATTTTATTTATCTGGTTTCTTTCTTTATTCTTCTTTATCAGGTTAGCTAATGGTGTATCGATCTTGTTCATCTTTTGAAAGAATCAACTTTTGCTTTTGTTTATTTTCTATTTTGTTTATTTCTGCTCAAATCTTTATTATTTCTTTTCTAAATCTTCTATACTATTAGAATAACACTGACTTTGTGCTGGTGGGAAGGAAGGGGCTGACCCTTTGTACTGCCAGGTGAAGGGAAGAGTCCAGGTTCCTCATGTGTTCTCCACTGACAGCACCCCAACAGAGGGGCTGGGATGCCTCACTATGGCCTGATGTGGGTGAAAGTCTAGGCTTTCTACTCAACCTTTGCAGGTAGGGGTGGGTCTTCAGTTTTTCCTTTGGTGTTTGGCTTGAGTAGAGTGCTTATTTTCTAAAAGTGTTTGGTTTTCCTAGGCTTCCTTTTTTATGGTCTTTTGGCTATAGAGATGACAGAACTCACTGTTGTATCTTTTCTTGGGCCCTACAGCATCTAGCTAGTCTGCCTTCTCCTCTCCACTTTTCAGTCTTCTTATGTTCAGGGTTGCTAACTGTATTTAACAGGAGGAACAGGGAAAAATATACCTGGTCCATCTTGTTTTGGAAGATGAAAATTCCCTTGACATTTTGAGTCTAGAATGTCACAAAGATTTTCCTGAGGGCTCTGTGACCTAGGATATTAGCAGCTACACCATATTTTTCTACAAAACTCTGCTCCTAATCTTCAAATGTGCTTAAAGCTAACCTTTGTGGTTTGCTGCCCTTCAGTTCACTGGCAGAAGTACTAGCAGTGTAATTTCTGCTGGGATAACAGCTTGGGAACAGTATATTTCCTTCTGACTATTTTCCTTCACTTTCATGTATTTTCCTATGACAGGAGAAATACATATGGGAGGTCAAGAACACTTTTATATGGAAACTCAAAGCATGCTTGCTGTTCCCAAAGGAGAAGATCAAGAAATTGATGTCTATGTGTCCACACAGTTTCCTAAATACATACAGGTAACATGGAGCCCTTGTGGAGGGAATGTGAATAAATTGTATCTGCTAGTAAAATATGTCGAGAAAAGTTAGAGACCAAATTTCATTATTTTAGAGACCATAAAAATACTGGGAATTAGTAGCTATATTGATTTGTGTATTAGTAGCCGTATGATTACAAAGCTTTTAGAAGAGTATTATTAAAGTAGGGGCTTTTGTTTGTGGATCTTTAACTTTACAAACAATTATGTAATTAGCAGTTCCCTTTAACACAAAGGAAAAAGCAGGTAGCTTGGCCTCTGAAGCTAATAGTACCTAATTCACAGGAAACAGTTAAAAACCATCTTGGAAAGGATGCTTCCAGGTAAGTCAAAATGTGCGTGGGTGGAGAAATTCAGAGAAGGGGAAGTTTGCTAAGAACTAGAATCACCCAGGAAGTCCGATGAAAAAGTCTAGCTTATGGTGAAAGTAAAGTTTGTCTAGATGGTAGGAGAAGAGAGGTCATTTCCAGATATTTCCACAGCAAGGTCAAATGCCACTCTGTCATTCATTCACTTATTCTTTCTGCAATCATTTGTTGCCTGTGTCCTGTATCCTAGGCAACATGCATGTAAACAAGGAAGAATGGTGAAATGCCTGCCTGTGCGGGGATGGAGGGTATATTGAGGGAGGTGATGGTTAAGCATCACAATGAAAGTAAAGCATCAGGGTAAAACAGGGAGCTTCCCAGAACAAAGCAGTGATATCATTTCTTCCCTGTATTGATAGAGCATGTGCACATGCCCATGAGAGAGAGGAGAAAAAAGAGAGAAAGGAGCACTCTCCACAGGGTCTGGTCATTCTACAATCCCCTTTCTCCAGTCCTTCAGCTCATTTGATCTTGAACACTTTTGTGCATGCTTGGCCCATTGCAGGCTGACTGGGCGAGGGTTCAGAACTGTGGTTGCCTCATGGGATTCATCTTCCCTTGAGCAGTGCATGGCCGCTCTGCCACGGAGCTCTGACATCTTGATTCATTACATCCTAGGGAGCCAGTACTTCTGTGGGAATGTGAGGGTGTGAAGACCGAGGTCATCAGAAGGTGGAGCACTATGAAGGGTCAGATGAGCTCCATCGCAATCCGACTCTGTTCTCTACTCCATGTGAGGTGTTGGGCCCACCTCCTCATCTGCCTTTGGCTTCTCATCTATACAAAATAGTCATTAAAACTAAATAACATCTAGATATTAGGATGGCAAAAAAAAAAAAAAAAAAAAAAAAAAAAAAAAAAAAAAAAGAGCCAGACTCGCATTTAGGGAGGATCAACTGGTCAGTTTTAGCAGTTATCCAAGTGGGAGATGGGAAGTCTGTTCTCCAGTGGAGACTGTAGAATGAAGGGAAAAGGCCTGAGGTAAGAAAGGCTTAGATGGCCATGAAATCTCACTGCTTCAGGAAACATCTGCCTAGAGATGAGTGTGAAAAGGAAACTGTGTGTGTGTGTTTCACAGGAAAAATACAAAAAATTATAAGCACAAAAATATCTCACTCGAATGGGAGGACTGCTTAATAGCAGTTTTGGTGATGTCACTACAGATCAATATAGCAGAGGTCAGTTCGGAATACATGATCCCATTGTGTAGCATAACCACACAGTCTGTGTGTCATGTACATTATGGAATCGAAATGTGTGTTGACTTTCACATTCCATTTCAGGGGACAGTTTCTTTTTGTTAAGGTCCTCAGTGGGACAGTGATAGTCGCCATGAAATCCTTGCTGAAGATGGGTCGGGTTGCTAAGAACTGTTTTCATCTGCAGGACATAGTTGCCTCAACCTTAAAGCTCCCAGCTAACAAGGTCATGTGTCACGTGAGGCGTGTTGGTGGTGCGTTTGGGGGTAAGGTGATCAAAACCGGAATCATGGCGGCCATCACTGCGTTTGCTGCTAACAAGTAAGTGGAGAAATCCTGCTAAATCCACGAAAATGAAATAAAGTCACACTGAAAATTCTGAACATCAGGATAAATGAGGAAGAATCTAGGTGAAAATTATTTCAAATGACACATGAGGCCAGCAGGTGGCATAGTGGTTATGTTGCTGAACTCTCACATGGTGAACCGCAGTTTGAGTTCTGGACCCGGTGGCTTGAAACTCACACCGGGGTGTGTCTGTGTGTGCCCAAGATGCTGAGAGGAGAATGGAGGAGAAGGGATTAGGGTGTGGCCATCACCCTGAGGGGTGATTTCTTGCTTTTTCTTTCTCTGTCTCTCTGGCAAGTGCATGTACCCTATAGCAAAAATCTCTCAATAAAATAAAATAAAACAAAATGACACATAATATAGAACCATACAAACAAGCTGCCAGTTTGATTACAACCTCTTATATTGTCAAGCTATATACACAAAGACCAAAAGGAAGAATCAGTTACTGGGCCAAGGGTGGTGTGGTGGTTAAGTCACCTGGATTCCATATGGTAATGGCACTGTTTGAGTCCCAGATCCAGAAGCATCAGAAACATACTGGGCACGTGTGCATGCATGTGTAAAATACCAAAAGGAAGGAGAGGAGAAGGATTGCGGTATGATTGTTCCCCATAGTGGGATGCTTTCTCACTTTCCTACTCTCTTTCTGTCTCTCTCTGGAAGCACATATGTCCTCTGAAAAAATAAATTAATAAAATAAAAAAGAATCAAGTACTAAAGAATGAAAGTCATGCTAAAAAAAAAAAAAATGTAAATCTGGGACCAGCAGTTAGCATAATGGCTATGTCACTGGACTCCCATGTAGTTGACCGCAGTTCGAGTCCTGGAACTTAAACTCACACCGGGTGTGTGTGAGTGCGTGCCCAAGATCCTGAGAGGAGAAGGGTGTGATTTCTTGCTTTCTGTCTTTCTCTGTCTTTGTGGTGAGTGCACATGCCCTATACAAAACCTTGCAAAACAAAAAAAAAAAAAGAAAAGGAAAGAAAAAACACTGTAAATCTTAGAAAGTTGACAGAAACAGATCCTGCATGGGTGGGAGTTACTTGTCCCTAGCTCCTGTTAGAGTGACCTATATTTGTATAGGTTGTGCACATGGCTTTTTGAACCATATGTATTCTCTTGCTTTAAACAAAGACTTTGCTTTTGTTATGCTTACATTTATTACATTGCCATTTTTCTTTGAGGATTTCAAACCATTACTGTAGGAAATTGTCTTTGGATCAGGTACACTAGAAGGTTTTTTTTTTTTTTTTTTTTTTTTTGGCCATAGGACATGTGTACTTGCCAGAGAGAGAGATAGAGATAAGAGTGAGAAATCACTTTCTTCTCCATTTTCCTCTCAGGATTTTTGGGCATGCTTATACATTCACCTGGAGTATTTTCCAAGCTGCTGGGTCCAGGACTCGAACCATTTACTCAGCCATGTGGGATCCAGCTGCCTTAACCACCATGCCACCTGGCCCAACACTTAGTTTCTTTACTGAGTAACATAAGTCAGTTCCTCTATCCAAGCAAGCAAAAGCCTTTCAGACCTGTCCTATCAGGGAGCAGTTGGCAGTTCAACCCCATGTGCATTCCTCCATTGGTAGTTTGGCCTTGGGACCATTTGACTGTAACAGAGGTTGTTAACATAGTAGAATATATCCCAAAGAAATACCCAAGAGCCTCTGGCACCTAAGAGCCTCATTCTCATGAGCAACAAATGCCAGGCCTTGTACTTGGCACCAAAGGTATGGGAGGCCACCTAAGTAGAGGTGGGGTGGGGTGTCTCTCTGTTGTCCATGATGTGTGTGGACACCACTCAAGCTCTCATTAGGAGTTATGTTCACCCCGGATAATACCTTCTTGGTAACAGTACCTCTCTTGTTTTTCCGTTTTAGACATGGGCGTGCCATCCGCTGCATTCTGGAACGAGGAGAAGACATGTTAATAACTGGAGGCCGCCACCCCTACTTTGGGAAGTACCGAGTGAGTAGAAGAGATGGAGGGAAGGATTTGTGTTGTAAATACATTTCATAGATGCAGAGGGCAGAACTTGGCTACCCTCCAGTGGGAAACAACAATGAGCAAATCCACAAATGGTACTTCCATTTAACTTTCCATTTCTTGTGCTGACTTTTTAATTACTGGCTGGTTCAAGGAAGCTTTTATGCTCTGCTCAAAGATGTCAGTTTAAAATAAAGTACTAGCTGATATTTGCCAGTGAATAATTGGAAAACACATGTGTATGCATATATTTTTGAAAGTAGACCTGATAATCATACCTATTTAGACATATGAAAGAAGTAAAATGGAATAATTTCCATAACGATGTTATATAAAATTAGTTATATGCAAATGAGTTCTTCATTTTCCAATATGTCAAGAATCGTTTTATAAAACAGTGTCTCAGAAATTTCTAGAAAGTTTTCCACGGTAGAATTTATTTTTTCTTGCCTTCTGAGAAATAGTTTTTGTCAGTGTGGGCTAACGGCTCTAACAAGCAACTAAAAGCTCTCAGAGACTTGCACCATTATTATGTCATTTCTTGCTCAAGTAACAGCCCAGTGTAATTGATGGGGAGGAAGAAAGGAGGTCTCTACTCTGCAAAGTCATTCAGGGACTTGAACTATTTCCATCCAGTGGTGCCACCATCCCTTCAATGGCACTGTCCAGTATGGTGGCCACTAGGATCGTATAACTATTTAAGGTTAAATTAAATTATGGGGCAGCAGGTGGCATAGTGGTTGTAGCACTGAATTTCCACATGGCCAGTTGTGGTTCGAGTCCTGGATCTGGTGGCTTGAAAATCACAGTGGGCTCAGGTGTGTGCATGCCCCAAATCCCAGGAGAATTAGGAGATTGGTGTGTGCATGCCCCAAATCCCAGGAGAAGGGATTTCGGCATGGCCATAACTCCCTGGGTAGTTATTTTTTACTATCCCTCTCACCATCTCCTCTGTTTCTCTCTAGTGAGTGCATAACTCCCTATGGCAAAAAGCTAAATAATAATAATAATAATAATAATAGCTAAATGAAATTAAATTAAAAATTTAGCTCCACAGTTGAATTAGCTATATTTTAAGTATTCAATAACCACATGTGCTTAGAGCTCACCATATCAGACACTACAGACACAGAACATCACCGTCATCACAGAATTATGTTGGCTAAGCACTGCCCTAGGGATGCTGTCCTCCTCTGGATCTTCTGCCAAGGGCAGCACTAAGGAGGAGAATGAGCATTCTGGACTTCACAGGCCATGCACTGATCACAATGAGGATTTATTAATGTAAACTTTAATAAGTTGAGAGCTCTAGAAAGCCAAGTGCAAACAAACAAAGAGATATATTAGAGTCATCTTTAAAAACAAGAAGGATTTATTCTGAAAACTTTCAGCAGCACCAAATGAGGCCGAGAGTTTTGATTAAACTGGACTCTGTGAGAAAAACGGGCAGAGTACATTGTGAGCAGACCACCAGATTTGGAGATTAGAAGATTATTTGTGACTTTAGAGGAGGAGATTTTGATATAAAGGTGAGGATGGGAGCCAAAATTCAAGGAGTTACAGCAAGAATGAGGGGTCAAGAAATGGCGTAATTTGCTCTGGTAGGAGAAAAAACAGAACAGAAGGGAAAGATTAAACTGGAGGGATTTTTGTTTTTCTTTTTATTTTATCACTATCTGTCTCTGCCCTTTCTTTTTTACTTTTTTTTTTTTTTTTGGAGAGGTTTTCGCTATAGAACGCGTGCGCTCACCAGACAGACAGAGAGAGACACAGAGACAGAAAGCGAGAAATCACCCCCCAGGGGGGATGGTCATGCCACAATCCCCTCTCCTCCATTCTCCTCTCGGGATCTTGGGCACGCACGCACATGCGCCCTGCGTGAGTTTTAAGCCACCGGGTCCGGGACGCGAACCGCGGTCGACTACGTGGGAGTCCAGCGACATAGCCATTACGCTAACTGCTGGTTCCCTCTTTTTTACTTTTTTTTCAATTGCCAGAGGGCGTGTGCACTTTCCACAGAGACACAGAGAGACAGAGAGAGAAAGCATCCCCCTCAGTGGAACATGGTCATGCCACAGTTTATCTCTTCCATTTCTCCATCCTGTCAGGATTTGAGGCATGCACCTGGTGTGTTTTGAAAGTCACCAGATCCAGAATTCACCCTGCAGTTGGCCATGTAGTATACTACTCCCTTAACCACTGGGCTACAGGGCCAGCCCATATTTTTTTCCTTTTACTAATTACTGTTTTTAATTGTGGAAAAATATATATAATATAAAAATTACCACTTTATTCACTTTTAAGTTTACAGTACAGCAAAATTCACATCATTGTGCTATCCTCAGCATCATTCATCTTCAAAACTCTTTTCATCTAATAAAACTGAAACTTTATCCCCATTAAATAACTCCTATTCTCTTTTACCCCAGCCCCTAGGAACCACCACTTTACTTTCTATCTCTATGACTTTTACTGCTCTGTGTGCCTCATGTAAGTGGGATTATATGATATTTGTCCTTTTGTCACTGGCTTATTTCACTTAACATAATATCCTCAAGGTTCATCCATGTCATTGTAGCATGTATCAGAATTCCTTCCTTTTTAAGGCTGAATAATATTCCATTCTATGTGTATTCCACGTTTTTTAAATTCATCTACTGATTGATATGGATTGCTTCTGTCTCTTAGCTATTGCAAATAATGCTGCTGTGAACGTAAGTGTACAAATATCTCTTTGAGATCTTCCTTTCAATTATTTTGGGTGTATGCTCAGAAGTAGAATAACTAGATTATATGGTAACTCTATTTTTACTTTGTTGAGGAACCACTCTACTGTTTTCCATACCAGTTACACCATTTTACATTCCCACCAACTGTCCACATGGGTTCCAGTATCTCCAAATCTTCACCAACTTAGTTTCTTTCTCTCTTTTTCCTTTTTTATTAGTATTAGTCATCATAATATATGTAAGTTGGTATCTTATAGCTTTGAATTACACTTTGCTAATGATTAGTGATGTTGGGTCTCTTTGCATATGTTTACTGGCCATTCGTATATATTTTTTGGAGAAATGTCTATTCAAGTCCTTTGTCCACTTCTTTTTTTTTAAAGAATTATTTTTTATTTAATTTTATTTATTCATTCATTTATTTTAATTTGACCAGAGACAGACAGAGAGAGAGAGAGAGAGAAAGTGAGAAAGCAAGCCACCAGGTTCAGGACTCAAACCATGGTCAGCCATGTAGGAGTGTCCAGAGCCTTAGCCACCATGCCACCTGCTGGTCCCTCCTTTGTCCACTTCTACTCAGGTTGTTTTCTTTGTTGATTTGTGGCAATTTATTACGTATTCTGGATGTTAACTCTTTATTAGTTATATGATTTGCAAATGTTTTCACCCATTCTGTGAGTTTCTTTTTACTCCATTAATTGTATCCCTGGATGCACAGAGTTTTAAATTTGATGTAATCTAATCTACGCATAGTATTTTTTATTTTGTTTCCTGCTTTTGGTATTATATGCAGAAAAAATCACTGACAAATCCAATGTCATGAAGCTTTTCTCCTATGTGTAGACGGTTCACAAATGACAAAGCAAACTTTAAAGAAACTTGGACTCCAGCACCGTTTCAAAAATCACTTCTCTTCCTCCAGGCTGGATTCATGAATGATGGCAGAATCTTGGCCCTTGACATGGAGCATTATAGCAATGGAGGCGCCTCCCTAGATGAGTCAATATTTGTAAGTGTTCTAAGGAGCAAGTTCACACTCCTTAATGTTACATAATACAGTTCAATTCCCAAAGTGCTCAATATTAAACAGTGTTTAATTATAAAAGCATAATGACCATCATTGCAGGGAAAACCTCATGTAACTTAATGGCATACAAAGCATAAACCCAGAAATCTTGGCTAAGTCTGCATTTGTATGTTATCTTTTTTGTTTTGGCCAAAGGGCACATGTGTACCCCTCAGTGGGGCCTGGTCACATTGCAATCTCCTTTCCTCCATTCCTCCTTCTCATCAAGATCCTAGGCCCACATGCATATGCTCATTGTGTTTTTCAAGCTTCTGGAATCTAACTTGCTTTACACAACTGCATCATAGGACTGGCCCTCTTTTTTTTTTTTTTTTTTTTTTTTTTTTTTTTTTTTTAAAGACAGTAGGCATATGCACACATGTGTGAGGGAGAGAGCATCCTTAACAGGGTCTTCTCTTCCAAACAATGCATTCCTAGCATTGTTTCAGACTGACAGGGGATCCAAATTCATAGTCAGCCATGTGGCTTCCAGCTTTGTGAGACACTTGTGTTACTGCTACACTACAGCGCTGAGCCCTGTCTGTTTCTTAATGCTCCCCATACCTAGAGCTGTTTTCTAGATACAAATGTTAGACCAGTATTTCTCAGTCTCAGCCCCATTGACAGTTTAGACCAGATAACTGTTTTTTGGGGGGAGGGGTTTGTTATGTGAATTCTGGGACACTTAGCAACATCTTTGACCTCTACCCAGCAGATGTCAGTGGCACTGCCACCCTCCAATCTTAAAAAACAAAAATATCTCCAGGCATTACCAAATGTCTCCAGGACAGCAGCAGGGTGGCATTGGTGAAGAGGATTAAGGTAGTTGAGAGCCAATATATTGAACCCAACACCAAAATACTTTCTTTTTGTTTTCTCTGTTTTCCAGGATATTGTATTCATTTCACTCTGTAGGCCTAGTACTTAGGGCCGATGGACACTTCAAAGACTTTTGTAAATGAAGTCTGAAAAAAAAAAGTGCATTAACTCTAAAATCTGAACAGAAATAATAATTCCAAAAAATACACAAATACTTAAAAGTTATTTTAGAACAAAAGTATGCTTAATTCAAGGTATGGGTATATTTCATCATGTTTGATGTGATTTAGAGAGGCTGCTATTTCTGGTTGGTTTAAGTATGGGGTTTCAGGATGGTAAAACAGGAGAAGGACCAGGGTCTTAACACATCACGTCTGGGTTTCTCTAGGTTATAGAAATGGGACTTCTGAAAACGGACAATGCATATAAGTTTCCCAACCTGCGCTGCCGGGGGAAGGCATGCAGAACCAACCTTCCATCCAACACAGCCTTGCGTGGGTTTGGCTTTCCTCAGGCAGGGCTGATCACCGAACACTGTATCATGGAAGTTGCAGCCAAATGTGGTTTGTCCCCTGAGAAGGTAATACTAAATTCATGTCATTGAGGTGGAAAAGCCTTTGGGGTCATTCAGGTTGAAGAATTTGATATCTAGATGAGTAAATGATTTGGCTTAGGTCACCTAGCTAACTAGTTAAATCAGAGCCAGGATTCCAGAGTTCAGAAATGTTTGTCTTTCTCAGGTACTTTTTCAGAAATCCTAGAAACAGAGGGTATTGAGGACTGAGCCTTGGATTCTCACTTGTTTGGTGAGAAGTTTCTATTGGGTGAGGGATGTAACTGCCACCAACACCTCAGACAGCTATCATAAAGCTTGTCATTTCAGTTGTTTAAATGATCTCCTTTCTGTTCAGGTCTCAATCCAACTTTATTTAACAAAGATTTTTACTTTTCTGGGACCTCTTCTACCTTTAGAACCTGGAGTATAGTTATGGTAGGGAGATGTGGTAGGCCCCCCTCTCACCTTTTTCTCTTCCATTGTGTCTGCTACAGTGATGTTGAGGCAGGAAGGTCTAGGGAGAGGACTAGGGAAGACAGACAGCCTCTCCCCATGTGACTCTTCCCTGGAAGTTCATGGTCTTCTCTGGTTAGATACTGCCACTTGTCAAATATGTCATCTGTGGGAAAATAGGAAGACTTCAACTGAGTGCTTTAGACTTTCTAGGATAGAATCTTTTAATTTGTTCTTCATGCTAGATGTCAGTTATATTTAAACAAACTTTCATGTTTACCTGTTTGTAAGTGAGTGGCTTATCTTGCCATAGCTTCCGAATAATCCAAATCATATAACCTGGATTACCTTTTAGCAGACATTTACAAATGCAGCTGGAATCGGTCACAGTGTACCTAGACTGTGTTGAGTTATATAGAAAGTTCAGGAAAGGATCCTCCCCTTGAACTTGCACCAGAAGCATAGAAGTAAGTGCTGACAGATTCAACTGAGGCTTTGAGGATAGGAAGAGAACACTAGGCATGGGGAAAAGCATCTATTAGAACTAAGTAGACTTTGATTTGGGAATTATATGGTGGACACAATTTAATTAGGAAAATGGTGGGTGAATGAGGCTATATCTTCTGGATGTCCCCCCACAATCTCCTTTCCTTTCATAGGTCCGACAGATAAACATGTATAATGAAATTGATCAAACACCCTACAAACAAGAGATTAATGCCGAGAACCTGATCCAGTGTTGGCGAGAGTGTATGGCCATGTCTTCCTACTCCCTGAGGAAAGCAGCCATGGAAAAATTCAATGCAGAGAATTACTGGAAGAAGAAAGGGCTGGCTATGATCCCCCTGAAGTATCCTGTTGGCCTTGGCTCACTCGCTGCTGGTCAGGTCAGTTCTCCAAACATACATGGGAATGCTGCCTGGAAGCAGCACTGATAAGTAGAAGATGTTGAGGAAACGTTCCTTTATGAGTTTCAAGGCCCAATTGTTTAATTTCACCAACTTGTGCTCAATCTAGTTCATTCCAGAGGACACAGAGCTCCTCTGCACACATCCCCATGGTTGGTAATGAACTTCCTTGCGGAAAAATTGGGAGACCTGAGATTTACTCCTGGCCCTGCAATAAGCACTTGTCCTGACCCCAGTTTATTCATGTGTAAAGTAAGAGAGTGGGATTGAAGTCCTCCAAAACTTCTCTTCCAGCCACTCTGTGATTCTGTGTCACTGGTCCATGAGATAGAAATAGGAAGCTGCGGGACCAGCAGTTAGTGTAATGGCTATGTCGCTGAACTCCCATGTAGCCGACCATGGTTCAAGTCCCAGACCTGGTGGCTTAAACTCACACCAGGCACATGATCGTGCATGCCCAAGATCCCGAGAGGAGAATGGAGGAGAAGGGATTGTGGCATGGCCATCCCCCCTGGGTGGGGTGAGTTCTCACTGTTTCTGTCTCTCTCTGTCTTTCTAGTGAGCGCATGCACCCTGTAGCAAAAACCTATCCAAAAAAAAAAAAGAAATAGGAAGCTGCTAGGGTGCCCCACCTTATTTGGGGGGATTGAGATAAACTAAACCCAGAAAAGTAATCACTTAAATATTTTTTTTAAAAAAACTCTATTTATTTATTTATTTATTTTAATTTGACTAGAGAGGGACAGAGTGAGAGAGAAAGAGAGAGAAAGCAAACCGCCAGGTCCAAGACTTGAACCAGGGTTAGCCATGTGGGACCCCAGTGCCCTTAACCAGTAGGCCACCTGCCAACCCCTTAAATAACTTTATAAAACACAATTTTAGAAGCTTGGGGGGGACCAGCAGATGGCATAATAGTTACTTCACTGGACTCTCACTTAGTCAACTCTGTTTGAGTCCCAGACCTGGCAGTTTGAAACTCACGCCGGACTTGTATATGTGTATGCCCAAAATCTGGAGAGGAGACTGGAAAAGAAGGGATTGCAGCATGGTCATTCTCACAGGGGGTGATTTCTCTCTTTCTGTCTCTCTCTGTCTCTCTGGAGAGCACATGCACCCTATAGCAAAAATCTCTCTCTTTAAAAAAAAAAAAAAAAAAAAGGAAAGAAAACACAATTTTAGAAGTTTGTTCTTCTCAGAACTATTAAAAAAGTATGAAAAGAGGGACTGGGGACCTGCTCTTATAGTTTAATTTCTTTAACCAATTAAATAAATTCTCTTGTTTGGTTGCTAAATTCCACTTACTATTTTCACCTCTCTCTCTCTCTCTCTCTCTCTCTCTCTCTCTCTCTTTTAATGAAACTTACCTCTAACTGCTGGAATATATATAGACATGTTTGTAGGTGAGCTGACAGAGCTTGGTTTTCCTCCTTTTTGCAGAATTCACACCTTTGGTTGAACCATGAAGAGAGCATGGTGGATGATAAAATAGGAATAAATGGGAGGGGGCTACAAAAAGAGCATTAGTGTGTGTGAGTGTGTGTGTGTGTCTGAGTGTGTGTGTGTGTGTGTGTGTGTGTGTGTGTGTGTGTGTGGTGTGTTGAGGGAGCAGAGGAGGCCAAGAAAATTGTTAGGAAGGTCCTTTCCCTATTCTTATATCAATCCACCCATCTGTGTCCTAGTTGAGCTTTGGTGTAATCCTTAGAACATTTGCAAAGCTGTTGATTGTAGCCAGGTGGGAACTTAGAGGATCATTTTGGCAAGTGGTGATCTCACTGCAGCCTTCTCATTCCTCACCCATTTGTGATAAAAATAAATAATTAATAGAGTCACTTGACCATCCACATACAACTTACTCTGGTGAGGGAGAAGGTCAAGAGGCTATGGTTGAGGGACCAGCAGTTGGCGTAATGGCTATGTCGCTGGACTCCCATGTAGCCGACTGTGGTTCGAGTCCCAGACCCAGCGGCTTAAACTCATGCCGGGTGCGTGTGCGTGTGTGCCCAAGATCCCGAGAGGAGAATGGAGGAGAAGGGATTGCGGCATGGCCATACCCCTGGGGGGTGGTTTTCTCGCTTTCTGTCTCTCTGTCTCTGTCTTTCTGGCGAGCACACGTGCCCTATAGTAAAAATCTCTCAAAAAAAAAAAAAAAAAAAAAAAAGAAAAGAGACTATGGTTGAGAATGAAGGGAGGAATGTGGTTATCAAAAAGGAAAGGAGGGAAAAAGCTAGCACTGGGAAAAGGGTTTGTGGACAGTGAATCTTGGTATACAATTTTGGGGAAAACTGATTAGCTGGCAGCCAGCCAAGAGATCAGTTAGGGCTCCTGCCCTTGAGCAGACTGGCCAGGATCTTTGGGAAAAACAGTCTCTGTCATTTATAGATCCTTGGGAAATCCTTGTTATGGATCCTTGGGAATTCCTTGAGTATTGGGCCTTGGGTAGACATGGCAGGCGGCCTCTGTGTAATGGTTACCATTATTATTATTATTAATTTTATTTATTTCTTTAAGAGATTTTTCCTATGGGGTCCTTGTGCTCACCAGAGAGATGGAAACACAGAAAGCAAAAAATCAAATCATCCCCCAGGGTGTTGGCCATGTCACAATCCCTTCTCCTCTCATAGCCTCTTGGGGTTTTGGGCACACACACAAGCACATGCATTCGGTGTGAGTTTCAAGCTGCCAGGTCTGGGATTCGAACCATGGTCAACTATGTGGGAATTCAGCACTTTAACCACTGCACCAACTGCTGGTCCCGGCTGCCATTATTTAATATTTGGACTTCACCATAGAACAAGTGTGTCCCACTGTCCTCATTAGAAATGTCTCCAAAAGTGGATTTTAAAATAATGATTATTATCAAGCACCCACTTTAAGTCCTGTTAGATTTTATATCATTTAACTCTCAGAGTGACTTATTTTAGGATATATTTGTATTCTCACCAATGAGGAAAAGTTGGAGGCTTGGAGAATTTAAATAACTTGCCCTAAGTCCCACAGCTACTAGAGTGGGGCCAGGGCTAGATCTCAGATCTGAGTGGCTCCTGCAGATGTGTTTTCTTAGTTACATCAAACTGTCTCCCCCAAAGTCCGTTCTGTTGGGAACTGAGGTCATATTCAGTTCAGCTGAGAAGAAACCAGACAATAGCCAGCAGTACAGATTCATTCTCAAAGGCTACTGAAAACCCCCCTCTGGGGAAACAGAGCCTCATCTAATAACTTGAAATATTCTCTTAAAACTGAACCAAGGAGTCAGATCAGCCAGGCTGCATCCTGGAAGGCACAAGCTGAAAGATGACTCTAAAGCAGACCAAATCCTGAAAGGAACTATAAATGGTATGTGAGAATCCATTTATGGATTCTCTGTATAAGGCCCTGGGCTGGGAGATTTGTAATCTCCCACTTGATCAACCCCCTATCTCATCTCTATTAGGTAGGTGTGATTGTTTCTATCTCAGAGAAGGGGAGACTGAAGCCTACAGAGATGCACTCTCTTGTCAAGAGCCATCCAACTAGTGAGTGGCAGGACAAGGATCTGGTCTTGGCACTGCCAGGCCTCAGGTCCCATGTGCCTTCATCATCCCTCACTGTCTCCTGGGCAGAAGCAGCCCCTGCCCAACAGCTGAGAGGGCAAATACACCTCATCTACGTTTAGTTAATTCCAACACCAGGAACACAAAGGCATGCGGACAATATTTAATTAATTAATCTCTGTGTTTCTAGTGCCTATGACACCTGGTAGAGCAGAAACTCAAATGTTTGAAGGGCCGAGGTATTTTGGGACTGTATGGGCTTAAAGCTAACTTTTCACCAATACCAGCAGTCATAGCTTAAAGATTGAAATTTCACCGACTAAGTCCTCTTATTTATATTGGAGAACCATCTGTTCCAACACTCCAGTTGTTCCCATTTTGTATAATAGATGAAGCTTTGTGGAATTATCTTTTGTGGCACTAACAAAGAACCATTCAGTGGTGCCACTTAACTGAACCAAATTTGACATTTTAAATGGCCTGAGGAGATTGCAGCACCACATGGAACAAATTGCTCAGCCATCTTCAATAGAAATGCTGCCCTACACATGCAGGCAGAGTGCTGTCACCAGCAGGGTCGCACAATGTAGGAAATGCAAAATCCACTGTAATTGTAGCTCAGTCACGTGTGTGAAGTCCAACTACAGATTTCACGCACACTCTGCAGAGCCATGGAGGTCAAATACAGAGTCTCTCAGCCTAAGAAATAGATTGGAGGACTATATTATTGCAGATTCATTTATCGAACAGTTTTGGGGCACCCATCACATGGGAGACCCTATGCTGCATTTCCAGGGGTGCCTTAGGACATGTTCTTCATTTCAGGGCTCACATTCTAGCAGAGTACGATGACATGCACTACAAGGGAACCCAGGAGCTGCTGTTGTAGCTGGTGGGATCACTTGATATACAGCCCCCAGGGCAGCCAGATCTGGGCTTTCTGTAAAAGATGCCATTCCCTATCTTTATTATTTTGGGACTAAATGGTCAAGAGCACAAGACGGTGTTTCCAGAAGTCATGTGTCAACAGACAGTAAGAGATGCAGTGCTTTATCTTCCCAAAACCCTTAGGCATTATTATTATGGCTACTCTGCCTTCCTCAAGATTCTAAGATTCTCTCTTGGGCTGTGAATGTGTGTGCTTTTGTCCTCAGCGAAAGGGTACACCAATGTCCCCATTTTGTCAATGCATCCCTAGTTTACACCTGCTGACCTGGTACATGGAGCCCATTTTCACTGTCAGAAGTATATTATTTGGCAAGCTGGAGGTCTGGGAGATTGAGATCAGGGCATGGCCAGACCCTGTTCAGGGTTGCTTCTCTCTTGCACACACTCTCTCTCTTTCTCCTTTTCTGTCTCTTGTACATGTGCATGCATGCACGCACACACACACACACACACACACACACTACCATCGGGGAAAAAAGTATCTTATTTGGAACAATGAAGCTTCTGCTTGCCATCCCGGTTGTCCCTCACCAGGGTAATGTGAACCCGCACATACCAAGGAAGAGGCAGTTCTGTAAGTGCTGGCCTCAATTCACAGGGTCCTTCTGGTAGACTAATAATTGGTCTAGGAATGCAATCTTCTCCTTGGATTTACCTGCTGATTAATGCACAATTACATCAACTTTCATTTAGACCAGGGTTGTTTAAAAATAATCTAAGTAAGTAATTAAAGCTTACTAAAATTTTAGGTTCATTAAGTGGAAATTTGCTTGTTACCAGAACTTTCCAAAGACTCTGCTTTTACAAATTTCATTCATCTTGCCACTCTAGATAAAAACTTAGTAAGAAACCTAAGTGGCAGAGCTCTAAGTGACTGACCCCTATCAGACCCAGACCACATCTATGAAACTGGCACTTCCCAGATGAACAACTGAAGAGTTTGCCTTCCAGGCCTTTTGGACCATAGTGGAACCACTTAGAGGCATTTCCTCCAGGACCATATACTGTTGGTATTGTTCTTATACTGGAAATTCAAAGTGAAGCTATTACCATTTTCTGTACACCCTGGAATATATCCATACCGTCCAGTTTAGCACAAGCAGAAAGAAGGCATATTCTTATTCATTGTAAAACATGTTTAGTGTAGAATCTGATTACAAAAGCCTGTTATTCGGTTGCAGTTTATTTCCTTCTAGATCCTGTGGGGAACTACATAGTTAGATAAAATGACTTTCAAGTTCCCCTTTCAACTCCAAAGCTCTGTAATTCTGTGCCAAGATGATTTAGGGTTGGCTTAGCTCATCTTGCTGCAAAAATATTAATGTCTATCCCATCTTGTTTGGATTTTTATTTTTACTTTTCTGTGACACATCTAAACTATAGAATAGGCATGCACACAACAGTTCTCTCTCCTTCCCTTAAAACCTATTTATATACTTTAGAATGGATGGGCCCGCAACATATGTGGCTACACTGGGGGCAAAGAGGAGGGGGTCTTTGGAGGGGTACAGGTGTATCCTAATCAGGAAGCAGCTTAACGACCATAGTCCTACCACAAACTCAAAGCCACCCAGGGACAGGATGACTTCTTATGGAGTGATCATGAGACAGCACTTGCCCCAACATTGTTCTGGCTCCCTTGGTGGTTCTTGGGGCACTGAGAAAGTAGTGTACCTATGGTTTTGGTGGGGACTAGGTGGATGAAAGGAGGGGGTTGTTTTAGTAAGCCTTTGTTGGCATGATATGTGATAATATTAGTCAGAAAGATCATGGATACTGGTTTTGTCTTTTCTACCTAGGCTGCTGCCCTGGTTCACATTTATCTAGATGGCTCTGTGCTAGTCACGCATGGTGGCATTGAAATGGGGCAAGGAGTCCACACTAAAATGATTCAGGTAAGAATGTAAACAGCTGCGTCATGTTGTGTGCGTGCTTGTAGATATGTTAATAAGAGAGAAACTATAAATATGTATCTTCCATTCCAAAATAAAGGCAGTAGGCCTGCCTCATGGCCTGGTGGTTATGGAAGCTGGATCCCACATGGCTGACTGTGTGGCTCAAATCCCAGCCCCTGTGGCTTGAGAAATGCACTTGGGGTTTGTACATGGGTGCCCCAAACCCCAACAAGATAGACAAATGGAAAAGAAGGGATTACTATGACCATGCCCCATTGTGGGGTGCTTTTCCCCTTTCTCTCTCCCTGTCTCCCTGTCTTTCTCTGATGAGTGCACCCACTCTCTAACAATAAAAATAAATAAATAATTTTTAAAAGGATAGGAGACTAGCTTTGACAGTTTAAACTGTTAAGCTATATTAGCAGAGATTAGGTAAATAAGCTAATTTGTAAATGAACCTCCAAAAATAATGTAACAGAAGAATCTCAGATTGTTTAATTGTTAAAGAAGGTTGCATGTTTATTTACTTCTTTCCTTTGGATATATTAACAACTGAGTTGTCATTTTTGAATTGTTGTTGGGCAATCAACAGATGTGTAAATTATAATGTATTGCATTATTTCTTGCTGTTCTTATATTAAGGGCTCTGAGCAATGATGATAAGTCATATATTTTTTTTTTTTTTGGAGAGGCTTTTGCTATAGGATGCGTGCGCTCACCAGACAGAGAGAGACAGAGAGACAGAAAGCGAGAAATCGCCCCCCAGGGGTATGGCCACGCCTCAATCCCTTCTCCTCCATTCTCCTCTCGGGATCTTGGGCACGCACGCACACGCGCCCGGCGTGAGTTTAAGCCACCGGGTCCGGGACTCGAACTGTGGTCGACTACGTGGGAGTCCAGCGACATAGCCATTACACTAACTGCTGGTCCCGATAAGTCATATTTTATATTTCCACCCAAACTACCAGTTTTCTTTTGACTCATTTATTTTAGATTAATTCATTTTTTTAAGAGAGATTTTTGTTATGGGGCACGTGCACTTACAGGAGACATGGAGAGAGAGAAAATGAGAAATCAGCCCCTGGGAAGGATGGCTACACCGCAATCCCTTCATCTCCATTCCCTTCTTGGTATTATGGGGATGCACACACATGCGCCTGGCATGAGTTTCAAGCTGCTGGTCTGGAACTCGAACCACAGTAGGCCATGTGGGAGTCAGTGCCATATCCACTATGGCACCTACTGGCCCCTAGATTAATTCTAAACAACTGTTCCTATTTTGTTAATTATAATTATAATATTATAGATTATAAAACATTTGGAAGAGGCAGATACTTTTTTTTTAATTTCTGTACTATTCGATCACTTAGCAATAATCATCTTTTTGAGGGTCTTTCCATCTTGTCACATTTTTCTTGTTTAAAAATTACCAACATGTTTTTAGATAATTTCCTACCCTGTTTCCCCCCCCACACTTTTCCTATGTGTTCCTTAAGAATTCTTTACCATTGTGATTTTTAATGTCTACACATGGGTCTTATATATAATTGATTTTCACTGTCCCCCACCTGTTGAACATTTCAAACAGTATTTTTATGCGTTAAACTGTGATCATATCAGTGATTGTTTCTTAAAATAGGTTCCCAGAAGTAAAATTACTGGGTCACAGGGCATATTTTAAATTGTTTGACACATCTTGCCATATTGTTTTTCAGAAAGTTTCTAATTATACCCCTAGCCAACACTGAATGGTATGTATTGTTGAGAACTTTTAGACAACTTGGAAGGTGAAAGAAAATAACTTATTATTACTTTAATTTACTTATTTTCTATTATAGAGATAGTGAATATATATTTCCTTCCTGTTATCAGTTGCTAGAGAATTATCTAGTCATATTTTTCTTCCTTTGGAGAGTGAGATTCTAGGGTTTTCCTCAGGCCCCCTTTATGCTCTAATTCTGTGCACTCTCTATAGATGAACTTTTGAGAGAAAAGCATTGTGCCCATGTCATAAAGTGGGCAAACTTTATGAGCCATATTGCTAGCAAGGAAGAGGAGAATGAGGGATCAGGTAGTTAGTAGCATGATTTTGTTCTCCAGCCCTAAAAATGCAGAAAAAATCAGACACAGTGCCATCTTCTCTGTAACCCACATGTTCATGCTGCTGCTTTCCCAAGACCATTAGCCTTTCTCATTATCCTGGAGCATCTCCAGAAATGTGGGTGGGAGATTGGCCTCTCTTATTATCGACGACATTGGCTTTGCTAGAGTTTTGAAATAGGAAAGGCCCCAGAAATGTTGAACTCATATTATAAAGACATGAAACATTTCTTCCTATCTTGTCTTGGGGTCTCCCTTCCTCTTCTGGATGCTACTGCACATGAGAAAGTTAAAGAAAAGGGAACTGTGTTCAGGACTTGGAGTTCAGACTAGTTATACATATTTTAGAAAAGAGAAATTTTTGAGACCAGCAGATGGCGGAATGGTTACATCATTAGATTCCCACATAGCCGACTGAGGTTCAAGTCTCAGACCTAGCAGCTTAAAATTCACACGGGCACATGTGCATGCATGCCCAAAATCCCAAGAGGAGACTGGAGGAGAAGGGATTTCAGCATGGCCATCCCCCCAGGGGGTGATTTCTCGCTTTCTGTTTCTCCAGGGAGCACACATACCCTATAGCAAAAATCTCTCTCTCTAAAAAATGAAAGAAAGAAAGAAAAAGAAAGGAAGGAAGGAAGGAAGGAAGGAAGGAAGGAAGGGAAAGAAAGAAGAAAGAAAGAAAGAGAGAAAGAGAGAAAGAGAGAAAGAGAGAAAGAGAGAAAGAGGAGAAACTTTTTTGTAGCAGAAGAAAATCATGGTTCTGTTCCCTTGTCTCTTGTCTGAGGACTTTAAATAACTGGGCATGTTCTTAGGCTTACAAATAATCAAAATATTGGAAAAGAAACTCACTTCTAAAATCTAGGTGGCTAGCCGTGAATTAAGGATGCCTATGTCCAACATCCACCTCCGTGGAACCAGCACAGAAACCGTCCCTAATGCGAATGTCTCTGGAGGGTCTGTGGTGGCGGATCTCAACGGATTGGCAGTGAAGGTAAAAATCACCACGCTCTCATCTGAATCATTAACCCCATCTAGGCCAAATACATGGATGAAGCTCACAAGATGTTGAGAGTTGGGGCCAGCAGGTGGCATGGTGGCTTAGGGCGTTGGACTCCCACATGGCCCACTGTGGTTTGAGTCCTGGACCTGGCAGCTTGCTTTCTCACTTTCCCTCTTCCTCTCTCTGTCCCTCTCTGGTCAAACTAAAATCAATAAATTTAAATAGAATAATTCTTCTTTTTTTTTTTTTAAAGAAGACGACGTTGAGAGTTAATCCATCTCCTCTCTTTCCCCGTCTCAGGCTCAGTCAGTGTCTCTCCTGGGTTGGAAATGCAACCATTTTTTTTTTTTTGCCCAGCCTCCTGACATCTCATTAATCAACAAGTCCTCTCAATCGACCCAAAAATATCTGTGTCTTTCCACTTCTGTGTTATGGTAATATCACTTTGGGTCAGACTCCCATCTCTTGCAAGGGGCACTGGAAGCCTCTCTCTCCTAGCTTCATGGACTCTCACTCCAGCTTCATCCAGCCACAGTGAATTTGCCCTCAGAATAAATGGGACTATGCCATGTTTGAAAACAGTAGCTGGTGGTTTGCCAGTAGTTTTTCTAATAAGCCCTGACTTCTCAGCATATATTAAAAGGCCTCTGTCTTTAAGACCAGTTCACACTTATACACACACACACACACACACACAACCTTTCACATTGCCTTTGTAAAGGGTTGGTCTCTCCTTTCTGTATTAGATAAGTCAATAGAATGGCATATATCATGTTTTTTTGAAATTGGTGTTTGCACATTATGATTATAATTTTGAATAAAAATTATCCTTAGGATGCTTGCCAAACTCTTCTAAGGCGCCTTGAACCCATCATCAGCAAGAATCCTCGAGGAACTTGGAAGGATTGGGTGAGATTCACTGGTTCTCTATATTTTATCTTAGAAGAAAAGGAGGGGGGAGAGCTAGAGAGAGATGTATGCATTCAGTAATTGTAGAAGGGTATCTTTAAAAAGTGCCAGCAATGATAATGATAAGTGCCTAATGATAAATAATAGGCCCATTGGCTCTTGGTGTGTGGAAATCCTTTAGTAATATAATGGAGGAACTCTTGCATCTGGGGAGTTTATTTATTAGAGGAAAAGATGGTTCTCCTGCTAGAACTCCTGGTTTTTTTTTTTAATTTTTTTTTCTTTTTCTTTTTTTTTTTGGAGAGGTTTTTGCTATAGGGCGCGTGCGCTCGCCAGACAGACAGAGAGAGACAGAGAGATAGAAAGCGAGAAATCACCCCCCAGGGGGGATAGCCATGCCACAATCCCTTCTCCTCCATTCTCCTCTCGGGATTCTGGGCACGCATGCACACGCGCCCGGCGTGAGTTTAAGCCTCCGAGTCCGGGACTTGAACCGCGGTCGACTACGTGGGAGTCCAGTGACAGAGCCATTACGCTAACTGCTGGTCCCTAGAACTCCTGTTTTAAGCTGGCATTAATTACTGTTTCATCCTATGAAATCTCAGTGTTTTCTGGATAATAGCTGTGAATCTGTTTGTTCTTCTTGAGGTTCCACAGCTTCTAAAATAGAAAAATAAAACTATAACCATTCTGTAAATAAAAATCATAGAAGCAGTCATTGAGAAATAGGACATGAAGCTACTGGGAATAAGTTCAGCCAGTCGTAAACACACAATGGAGTGGAAATATTCAGCCGCTTCCTTTGAGCTACTCACCATCTAGTTGAAAAAGAAGAAGTCCTTTCTTAAGGAAACTAGCAAACTTTTCAAATAGGTTTATAAAATACCAGAGAGTGTGGAATGGATATTCAGAGAAGCTGGGAGCATGTGTTGTACTGAGTATCCTCCGGTGTCAGTCTTTGCAACACTGAAAGCACAGGTTGGGGAGGGATCTCACTTGAAATGGTTCCTGCCATTCTATAGAGTAAGGACTCATTTTGTAATTCTCACTTGTGAGAGCTCTCCATCCTTTCTGGGTATATATTTTTTCTGCCTCTGCCCTGTGTTGCCTGAGCCCAGAAAAGCTGAGAGTCTGGCTGGACAAAGCTAGACAGAGGGGCAGTGTGGGGTCAGTTCTCCACCATCATGATCTGCTGTTGTTCTGTCCACCTTCTTCTCTAATGGTTACATTTTTCATCTTTTTTTTTCCTTTGACTTGGACCTACTCCTCCCCATTTTTCTGTATAGTAGACAACTGTGTACACTGCAGGGTCAGGAGCCTTTTTGGCATACGCAGTGTAATTTAGCAAAATTATTCCCTATTCTCTTTGCCATCTTTTTTCTCCCTGGAGCCACTGCCATGAAGGTCAAGCTGTACAATTTCAGCAGGTACAAAATCTACCCCAGACACAGGAGATGCTATGCCAGGATCATCAGGGAAGTTGTTCAATTTCTCAATATGCAATACGAGACAGCATTCCTTTCCAAGAGGAATCCTCAGCATATAAATTGGACAGTTCTCTACAGAAGAAAGCACAAAAAGGGACATTCCAAAGAAATTCAAAAGAAAAGGACCCACATGCAGTCAAATCCCAGAGGGTTAACACTGGTGCATCTCTTGCTGATACCATGGCCAAGAGGAACCAAAAACCTGAAGTTAGGAAGGCTCAGTGAGAGGGACCAGCAAATGATGTAATGGTTATGTTGCTGGACTCCCATGTAGTTGACCACAGTTCGAGTCCCAGACCTGGTGGTTTAAACTCATGTCAGGCGCATGTGCATGCGTGCATGCCCAAGATCCCAAGAGGAGAATGGAGGAGAAGCGATTGTGCTGTAGCCATACCCCCTGCAGTGGAGGATTTCTTGTGCTCTCTCTCTCTCTCTCCCCGCCCCCCTCTCTCTTTCTGGTGAGCACATGCTCCCTATAGCAAAAAAATCTCTCTTTTTAAAAAAAAAAAACTCAGTGAGAAGCTATCAGAGCTGCCAAGAAAGCAAAAAAAGGCTAAAAAAGCAAGCATCTAAAAAGACAGCAATGGCTGCTGCTAAGGCTCCCACTAAAGACTGTAAATCCTATGAAGATTTCTGCTCCAAGAGTTTGTGGAAAACACTGCTTTGGCAGGTCATATTTTTAAATAAAGATCCAACTATTTTTTTAAAAATGTATTCCCCCCCTCAACTGCAACTGGTATGGATATTGATATTATAATGAAACATCTAGTCAACCAATTTTTCCTAAAATGTCCCTTGTTAACAGGCAGGCTGTCTTATCAGATGACTGAATATTCATTCACAAGGCATTGACTGACATTATAGTCCAGACTGTAAGGATAACCTACCACCACGGTCATTTATTACGACCATATGCACTGTTACCACAAGCCTTGACCCCCAGACGCCTGAGGAGATGAAGAATGCTGAAAGGCTTAAATTAACTTTGGTTCTCCCTGGTGATTCCTCCTGATAGCTTTATTTAACATATGGTAAAATTTAAATTGAGGTATTCTTTCTTTAGACATCCTTATTGCCTCATGTTGTGCTCTTCCTTCACAGGCCCAGGCTGCTTTTGATGAAAGCATTGGTCTCTCAGCTATTGGATACTTCAGGTAAGTAGTCCATTCTATAGCATGTTGTGGAGAGCAACAGTTTTTTTATTATTTTTTATTTTTTACATTTAATCATTGTGTATTATTACAGCATATCAGAAGAATTTTCCCATTACGAATACACTGATGAGTTTTACTTTCAATTTTGATGAAACTTGATTTTGTGCCTTCTCTTAATATGCTATTAGGAAGAATATTTAGTTGCTAGTTAATCCCAGTGTCCAGGAAGACTTTTGCTGGAAAAAAACAGACACACAAAATTCAACTAAATTGATCATTTAAATGATACGGGGTGATATTATACTCTTGGTGAGCAGTACATGGAATCCGCAGCAGTGGTTGACTTTTTGATGAAAACATGACATGATCTAGTTTTTAAGAAACAAAGTTTGGGAAATGCAAATTAAACCCAGAAGAAGACAGGTACCGCCTTACACCTTCTGTACCAGAAAAGAAATGTAACAATATGTGTTGTCAAGATCTGGAACTGTAGGAACTTGTATACTTTGGAAAATCATTTATCAAATTATTTTAATGAAGAATGAACACTGTCAGAGAGCAGAGTAGTAGTGAGTCTTATCTGATTTTGTCACTTTACCAGTTGCCATGGAGTCCTGGGACACTGACTGACTACCAGGAGGCATTGGTGGCTTTTTTTTTTTAATGTGTGTGTGTGGAGAGATTTTTGAAATAGGATGTGTGTGTTCACCAGAGAGACAGACAGAGACGGAGAAAGAAAGTGAGAAATCACTCCCCAAGGGCTTCAGTCCCTTCTCCCCCATTCTCCTCTTAGGATTTCAAGCATGCATGCATATGCGTCTGGTATGAGTTTCAATATACCTGGTCCAGGACTTGAACCACGTTCAGCCATATGAGGATTCAGTGCCTTAACCATTATGCCACCTGCTGACCCCTAAATATTTTTAACGGCTACCTCCAGGCCAGGAGGGGAGAGGGCAGAGTCCTGGCAAGCTGCTGGCCTATACTTCTCTTTTACCACTGACATTTATTTGATATTTTTAAAGAAGACCTGGGAACAGAGCAGGCCATGGAGCCTGATAGGGAGACACCAGAGCAGTGACAAAGAGTGAGAGCCAAGAGACCTGATCCCTCTCACAGAAAGTTGAATCCTCAGAAAGATAAACAGAGCAGGCAAGTGTACATCTTTGAAATGGCATAAAATGGTCAAATTCCCCAAATTTGGCAACTGTAGGATTACATAATCTAATGTTGGCCAAAAGCAGTAGGATGGAATCAAAAAGTCAGCAACTAACCTGCAGGAGTAAGCTGTTTGTTAATCAGAAGCAATTTGGACGCTTTATCAGACAAAGCAAAATGAATGAAAGTAATTTGTTTTTTTAATTCAGCAGATTTATCCAGCATGTGTTATATGTTGGCACATCATTGTGTGTCTTCACTACTTTGCATGCTCCTTATCATCTGTTTAATCATCATAGTCTGCACTTAGAGAACTTGATCATTAACAATGCTCACCAAGAATTCTGTTTCCTCCAGGGGTTATGAGTCAGACATGAACTGGGAGAAGGGTGAAGGCCATCCCTTTGAGTACTTTGTTTACGGTGCTGCCTGTTCTGAGGTTGAAATAGACTGCCTGACGGGGGACCATAAGGTCAGTACCAATTGAAATAGAAAGGTCTTCAAGTCATTCTTAAGATGCACCTAGGGGGACCAGCAGTTGGCATAATGCTATGTCACTGGACTCTCATGTAGTCTACCACAGTTCGAGTCCCTGACCCAGTGGCTTAAACTCATGCCAGGTGTGTGTGCATGTGTGCCCAAGATCCCATCAAGAGGAGAATGGAGGAGAAGGGATTGCAGCGTGGCCATCACCCCGGGGGGTAATTTCTTGCTTTCTGTCTCTCTGTCTCTCTGTCTTTCTGGCGAGCACACATGCCCTATAACAAAAACCTCTCCAAAAAAAAAAAGATGCACCTAGGGCCAGCAGGTGGCAAGGTGGCTAAGTTGGCTGGATGTTACATTGCCAACTGAGTGGTTCAAGTCCTGGACCCAGCAGCATGAAAAACACACCAGTGTTTGTATGCCCAAACTCCAAGAGGAGAATGGAGAAGAAGGGATTGTGGCATGGTCAACCCTCTGAGGAGTGCTTCTCATTTTCCTTCTCTCTGTCTCTCTGGTGAGCACATATGCCCTGTAGCAAATAAAAAGAAAAAAAAGTACCCAATTCCACATATGGCATTTATCCTAGAAGAGTTGATTGTGTGATAGTACAATGTATTTGGCCTAAAGATGACTTCTCTATATTACCATATAGAAATAGAAACTCAGCAGTCACCTTGGTGGTATGGTTGCTTCCATGGAAAACAACTGGTCACCCCTCTAATTTATTTTCCTGGTCACAATCCCATCATTTTTATCCTGTCAGGATTTGAGGCATACTTGCACATGTGCCTGGCATGTTTTTCAAGATGCTAGGGCCAACAGCAGTTGACCATGTGGGATCTGGCTCCCTTAACCACTAGACAATGGAGCCAGCCCAATGGCTCAGGATTCTCATGAGTTTGTGTCCACCTGTCAGCTTGGGCTACAGGTATCTCAAGGCTCAGCGGGGACTGGAGAATCCACTTCCAATCTCCAGCACATCAATGTGAACAGGAGGCCTCTGTTTCTCTCTGGCTGTTGGCACAGGTCTCCATTTCTTGTCACATGGCCCTCTCTGTAGGTTACCTGAGTGTCCTTAGGAGATGACAGCTGGCTTCTCCAGAGTGACTAGTTCAAAGGAAAAAGAGAATACAGGCAGGTGAGAGAATACCCAAGACATAAACCACAGCTTTTATCATTTAATCTCAGAAGTGATGTACTGTCGTTTCTGCCACATCCTATTCTCACACAAGCCTGGCCCTAGTAGAGTGTGGGAGGGGACCACATGAGGATGTGAACACCCGAAAAGGGAATTATCAGGGACCATCTTGGAGATAGTCCACCACAACCTAGACCCACTCTCTCCAGCTAATAGCAGTGACAGTGACAGACAGCAGTAAGTCCACAGCTTTGACAGCAGAACCTTCACTAATGCTGCAGACTTTAGAGCACCTCTCCTCACCTCCAGTTGAGGTCATTTGTCTCCTGGAAGGCCAGTCTTGCTAACTGGTGTTATTGTGTCTTTAAATAAAAAAGGTGAGTACCTGCAGTTTTATTATAGTCAAACATTCTGAATTGTTATCTAATTTTATTTTTTAAAAATGTTAGATGAAAGTCTCAGTCAAGTAAGGAACTTCCTGGTTTCCTTGGCTCCATTAATAATTGTAAGTAGAATCTGTTCGTCAAGGCAGAGACCAATATGTCACATACAAAGAAGTACAGACTTGCTGGAGAGCAAAAGTGTTAACAATAGCCAACTGGTCCTGCTGAATTTCTTCTCATTTGGAGGTTATCTGACAGCAAGTTGCTATGTCAGGTTTATTTCCTACTCTGCAAATGAAAAATCTAGAACTGCAGATGACAGTTCAAAGACGTTTCTCTTGATTTACTCTGAACTCTGCAGTTCAGTAAACATGGTTCAGCCACCCATCCATGGACTTGGAGGCTGGGTTGTTTGTAGCTAAGAAGTTTTCAACAAGGAGTATGAGGCCAGAGGTGTTTCTCTTCCTATGTCATATGGAGGTCTGTGGTAGTTGCTTAAACTCAATCTGTTGCATCATCCTACTTGAATCAGAATCAAGCAAAACTTTTTCACTATTTATTTCAAAGGAGAAGAAGTAGTAGTGCTTAAGCTGGTTCAGAGTATTTGTATCGATATGTAAGTCTTACATAATGAACTTTATCACATACCAAAATCTTCGTCGCTTCTTTTTTTCTGAAATAACATGGCCCAAAGAAAGGCTTTATTATACCAAGGCCAGTCTGGCAGGAACTGTTTCTTAGCTCCCAAGTCATCTTCATTAAAACGAACAATTTAACTTTTATTTATTTTTTTTTTACTAGAATATCAGAACAGACATTGTTATGGACGTTGGCTGCAGTATAAATCCAGCCCTGGACATAGGCCAGGTATGTGTAACTCATTTGTCTTGATTCCCATTTGTAAAGGTCTAAACTGCTGCGGGGCCTGCAGGGAAAACATTCCACCTGGAAGACAGTCTGTGATCTTCTGCTTCAGTAGTCGAGATTTTTCTACCCAGTCTAGCTGCAGAACTCAAATTTCTTACTATTTAAGAAAGGAAAGGAAACACAGGTGTTTTAGGTAGTTTATAAAGAAACATATAGTCTGTAATTGGGGAGCTTGAGTGAAGCAAGACCAAGCCTAGAGCCTGTAATTCTGAGACATAAGTAGAGCGAGTATTGAGTGCTAAGCCCTGGGCATACCACAGGCTTCAGCTTCAAGCAGTTTAGAATTGGGTTAGGATAACAAACCTTGAATAATTAGAGCACTAGTCATTGATAGGTAGCCTGTGGGCTGAATTGTACCCACAGGCATTTTTTATTTAAATTTGAAATAATTGTCAAGATTGAAAAAATCAGGAATACCTCGCTTGTCTTGAAAACATAGAAAATTTGCTAATACCAGACTTGTATTTGCATAAGGCAAGTCTGTTGGCTAGATCTTTACAGAGTCACACACTCTCCGATGATACAGGACCCGCCTGGAACCTTCACATACTTGCTTTACCTGCCTCCAACCTATGGGCGGTTCGGCTCACTACCTCCAGTTTACAGCATACTCTAACCTCCTCTCCAGTAATGACACTTGCCATTGGACAGTGGGGATCTGAGGAATGGAGAAGTCAAAGAAGGCTTTAGGGGGGAAGAGGATATAGACCAGGCTGCCAAAGAAAGAAAACAAAAAGGTGTTCTGGGTAGAAGAAGAATAGAGGAAATCAAAAAGACAGACATGTAATTCTGCACGCATTGTGTTCACAGCTGGAGATGAGGCTGGGGCTGATGAAAATACCACCTGTGTCAGAGGTGTGGGCTAAAAGTCTGGAGTTAGAGCATACAAGAGGTCATGTCGATGGAGGCTCTCCAAAGATAGGCATCTAGTGGGTGGAGGTAGCTCAGACTGGGAATGACCTGGAGTTTTAGGAGCATTTATCAATATATAGCATTCAGGTAGATCCTTGCTCACTGACAGAATGAGAGATGGTGAACAGGAAGTAAGTAAAGTTAGAAGAGACCAAAGAAATCAGAAGAGGATGTGGCAGGGCCAGGAGGTGGTGCAGTGGCTAAGGAGCTGGACTCCCATAGGGCCAACTGTGGTTCATGTCCCAGACCTGGCAGCTTGACGCTCATGCTGGGCCCATATGTGCAAGGGCTCAAAATCCTAGAAGAAGAACAGAGAAAGGATTGTAGGGTGGCCATCCCCTCTGGGGGTGATTTCTCACTTTCCCTCTCACTGTCACTCTCTTTCTCTCTTTGTGTGTGTGTCTCTCTCTCTCATGAGTGCTCACGTCCTATGGCAAAAACCTTAAAAAAAGAAAAGAAAAGAAAGAAAAGAAAAGAAGAGGAAAGAAGGAAGGAAGGAAGGAAGGAAGGAAGGAAGGAAGGAAGGAAGGAAGGAAGGAAGGAGGAAGGAAGGAAGGAAGGAAGGAAGGAAGGAAGAAAGAAAGAAAGAAAGAAAGAAAGAAAGAAAGAAAGAAAGAAAGAAAGAAAGAAAGAGAAAGAAAGAGAAAGAAAGAAAGAAAGAAAGAAAGAAAGAAAGAAAGAAAGAAAGAAAGAAAGAAAGAAAGAAAGAAAGAAAGAAAGAAAAGGGTGTTGGAAGGCAGTTTGGGCCACATGCCCAAATCTAAGAAGTGAAGTATTTTAAAGCTGTAAAGAGAGCTTAGAAAACACACAGTTCAATCCTTCCTTGTTACAAAGGAGGAAACTGAGTCCAGAAATTGAGGCCAGTCAGTTTGTGAGCAAGGATGGTGGGATGAGGTAGAGGGCTCGGGCACTGAGAGCCTTTCACTAGTGTGCTGGGGTTTGGGACAAGCAGTCAGTGAGGATTTCATCTGTATCATAGGCAGGAAAACTGAGGGTGCCTGGGCTATAGGCTCCATGAGGACCCTCTTGGAGCTGTCATCTTGATGACCAAACTCAGATTAGAACCCAAGTCCTTTGACGCTGAACTTAGCGCTGTTTAGAAATGCCTTTAGGTAAACTTCCAGTCACACGCTCCAAGACACTCTAAAAACACTCTGAAACTGTAATTTAAAAATTCAAACAAATAGCATGAATCTGAAGTGCTACTTACTATTGACCGTATTTTCTCATATGTGTAAATTCTCCCTATATATTTTCTTTTACCTCAGATCGAAGGAGCATTTATTCAAGGCATGGGACTTTATACAATAGAAGAACTGAATTATTCTCCTCAGGGCATTCTGTACAGTCGTGGCCCAAATCAATATAAAATTCCTGCCATCTGTGATGTTCCCACTGAGTTGCACATTTCTTTTTTGCCTCCATCCAAAAACTCGAATACCCTGTATTCTTCCAAGGTAAGCTATATATATATTTATAGGATAGCTGTGGGCCAGGGCAGGGCAACATTCATCATTCATCTTTAGTTGTTTTTACCAAGATTACAGGGAAAAACACTTATTTTCCTTTTTAGATTTATTTAATTTTATTTGCTATTATTTATTTTTAAAATTTGACCAGTGAGAGACAGAGAGAGGAAAGGAAAAAGGAGAAGCAAGCCGCCAGGTCTGGGACTCAAACCATGGTTGGCCATGTGGAGTCCAGCACCTTAACCACCATGTCACCTGCCAGCCCCCAGAAACCCTTTGAAACATTTTAACAATAAAGAATAGCATGATTTTTAAAATGGAACTATTCTAGATCTTGAAACCTAACATGGGCTACTTTTGCCACTAGATTGTTTCTGCATTTTTGTTTTGCAGTAATTATCTTTATGACTGTATCTGCTTTCTCTATTTAGAATCATTTCGTTAAGCTAGAATTCTAGCCTACAGTGAGAATATTGAATAAAATGGTTAAATTACTTCTTAAAATAAAAAATTACATATAGTATATATTATTATTACATATAGTATATATTTTTTTACTTTTTCTTTCTTTTTTTTTTTTTTGTAATTGAGATTTATTGGTTGTGCCAAGGATCAGTACAGATATTTCAATTTGTGCCCAATTCTTAACATACATACCAAAAATTTAAAAAGCCAGGTATAGTGATTCTTTTTAAGTTATTCCAGTGACATTCCGGCTTCAAATTTGTAGGCAGATTTTCCTTAAGAGGATACCAAGAACCACTGTCTTCAAATGTTGAAAGCTGTTATGTAAGTCCCACCAAATCACACTTTAGTATCATACACACTACATGCTTCACATTTCCAATCTTTCACAGCACATTAACAAAATTATTAGGAAAACTGGACTACCACGACCAAAGATGTGGTAGTGCACACAATTCTGACAGGGAGAGCAACAATCAAAGAGTGGTTTTCTTTAGGAAACAATACTACTAAAAAACATAATAGAAGTAATTTAAAATATTGAAGACACATTATTGCATGACTGTGACTCCAAACTGCCTTTAATATGCTTTGTATTTAGGATATAAAAACTACCCACCCGCCCCCACCTATGGAATGTTAAGCTGACATGCAAGAGAGTCAAAGCCTCCTATAAGTCAATATCCCATTATTTTCTGGTTGTACTGAAAAATAAACAACCAGTAAATGATTTCACCTCTTTAAATAAAGCATTTACTCTTAAAAAATGGGATGAGGTGGGATTCTCTCCTTAAAAATGTTTCTAGAGCTACTAAAACACTTGCATTTACAAAATCGTTGATAAAAATATTCCTCTGGATTGTACAAGAAGGGAGACAGGGACCATTGATAAGACATGGTATATGACATTACTCAGACTTGACTTCTTTCTTGCCTGCTTCATCAGAGGGTGGACTCTCCTCAGTTTTAGTTTCTCCATTTTCTGCAGGTAAATCTTCTTTAGTGTCTCAGTTGGCCACTTCAGCCTGTTTCCCCTTTGTTCCCTTTTTCCTTTTTGTTTGCGCTCTTTTATCTGAAGATTTATCCTTCCCTGCTGCCTTTTTTGGCTTCGTCTCCACTTACGCAGTTGCTGGTTTAGCCAACAGCCTCACCGATTTCCTCTTGGGCTCTTCCTTGGCCACCCCCTCAGCTGAGCTGACCTTCTCTTGGGCATCTTGGCTGTGAACAGGGTGCGAGCTGGGTGCCTGATGAGCCTGCAGCATGCCTAGAGCCTTTGCAGAGTAGAACGCGGATAGAAGATACTGCTCCTCTTGCCGCCCGAGCTGCTGGAACTCTTAATTTTTAATTTTTATTATTTTAATTATTATTATACATTCTAGCACTATACACCATTTAGATTATAAAGAGACTTTACCCAGCTTGATATACATCTTAGTCCAGCCCAGTTGAGAATGCTACACTTGTCATCATCAACAGCTAATAAACTGTATCTGTGTCCCACAATATATTATTTTTATGTATGCATACTGCTGATAGAGCATCCTGAATCTGAAAATCAAAACTTTGAAATGCTCCAAAGACTGAAAACTTTTGAGCACCTACATGATGCCACAAGTAGAAAATTCCACATCCAACTTCATGTCAAATCGTTATAATATAAAAAATATTGTATAAAATTACCTTCAGGCTTTGTATTTAGGTATATATGAAACATGAATAAATTTCATGTTTAGGCTTGGGTCCCATCCCCAAGACACCTTGTTATGTATATGCAAGTATTTCAAAATTCAAAATAATTCAAAATCCAGGACACTTCTGGTCCCAAGCTTTTCAGATAAAGAACACTCAAGCTGTATGTGTACGCACATCCATATGTATATCCACACACATATGTATGAACATGGATACATAGTGAGAGAGAGTCACAATCTAGCTCACTTTGCTTTCCTTCAAGGGTCTGGGAGAGTCTGCGGTGTTCCTGGGATGTTCGGTGTTTTTTGCCATCCATGATGCTGTGAGTGCAGCACGCCAAGAGAGAGGCCTGTGTGGACCATTGAAGCTCAACAGCCCACTGACCCCAGAGAAGATTAGAATGGCTTGTGAAGACAAGTTCACAAAAATGGTATGTTCAGCCCAGTAGAAAAAACAATTGTACAAGTCTGAATTCTGGGCCTCTGTCCTTGTGGTCAAGTGTCATTATATCCTATTGTAGTTTTTCATGGAGAGAGGGGGCAGGATCCTGAGGGCATTTGAGCCCAAGAACAGAATGGGCCTTGAACTTGTACCCTTTTGGGTTACATTTTTTCATCAGCCTGACCCTGATTGGCCTGTAGTGAGTCTCAGTTCAATATCCCTTGAAAAAAGAAGGTTCATTCCCCATTAGTTTCATGTTCCTTCCATGTTTTATTCCCTTCCTAGGGCATCTGAGCCAAGAATAGAAGTTTAGGAGCTGTGCCCTGAACCTAAGGTGCCCAGGCCAACAATATGGACCACTCCAGGTCTATCTCCACTCCCTACATCAAACAGGCACCTGAAGAGGGCTTATAGCAGGAGTCCCTTCTGCAACATCCCTGCTGAGCAAACATCTCAGATTTCCTTTAGTTATTTTCAGAGTGGGCTTTCTAATTGGGGAAGGAAGTCATGTTCATAGTTATCCATCTGGAAAAAATAAAGATCTTCCTTATATTGAGGGGAAGACCCCTCTGCTCATGCTGGCCCTTTGTGGTATACTTTGTGCTATTCCCTAAGCCACCACAAATCAACTCTTCCACACTGGAGAAGCAAAGACTGACTCTACTCTCCTCAAGTGTGAAGTAACTCTTAATAGCTCCCTCAACACCTTGCCCCCCCCCCCCCCCACTAAATCTCTCTTGGATTCTTTCACAATTCACATGCTGTTGTCCCTTGACGTGTCATTGTCCTGGTGGCCCTCTGATAGTTTTTAGCCCACTGTATGCTCTGCCATTTTTCCTCCAAATCACAAACATTTTCCAAGTCACAAACACCGAAATTTGTTCTTTTATTCTAGATTCCAAGAGATGAGCCTGGATCCTACATTCCTTGGAATGTATGCATATGATTCGAATATAAACCTCTGGAGAAAATGGAGTGACTGTTCACATAGACATCTATCCAGTCTTAATACTCTAAGATGCTAGATCCGAAAATCAGATTTCACAGTTCAGAAATCATTCTATGGAGTGTAGCTTTTATATGAAGCTGATTTGAAATATTCTATTTAGATTTTGATAGATGTGCTTAAGCAATCGATAAGTCATTTGAAATGGTATAAATAGTAATTGGTTTCCTCTAGGTTGGTATTCTCTATTACTCTACTCCTTAGATTGATTCAGCTAAATGCAGCAGATGATGATTTGTATGTGATTCATACTTGGTTTGATTCCACCAATAGAAATTAGACTGTCTAGTGAAAGGCAAATTCAAAATAAATTTTATGTTAATATAACTTGGAAAGTTGTTATTATTTTTTTTTCATTTGTTCCTACCCTCACCCTCCTTTACTTCTCAGAATGGAAATCTAAAGAATCTGTAGGCTCAAAGGGAAAAATAGAGCAATTGAATTTCACCAAAATGAAAAAAAGTTTGTGTTGTGAAGAACACTATTAAGAAATCAAGAAGATTTACAGAGTAGGAGAAAAGATTTGAAAATCATCTAGCAGATAAAGGTCTTATCTCTAGAAAATATAAAGAACTCTTACAATTCAACAATAAAAAGACAAATAACTCAATTTAAAAATATGAAAGGGGGGGCCTAGCAGGTGGTGTGGTGGTTGAGATGCTAGATCCCACATGGGCAACTCTGCTGTTGGAGTTTCAGACCTGATGACTCGAAAAACATGCCAGATGCATCGACGTGCATGCTCCAAATCCCAAGAGAAGCATGAAGGAGAAAGGATTATAGCATGGCCATCTCCCCAGGGGGTGATTTTTCACTTTCCTTTTCTCTCTGTCTCTCTCTTTCCCCAGCAAGTACATGTGCACTGTGGCAAAAATCTGGGAAAAAAAAAAAAAAGGAAAGAAAAAGAAAAAGAAAAGGGCAAAGGAATTGAATAGATATTTTCCCAAAGAAAATGTATAAAAGGCTAATAGTGGAGACAAGATGGTGGACTCTCAGAGATGATCTGTCAAGAGTCATTAAGATGGTTATCAAACTTGAGCTATGAAATATTGCTTTCCTTGACTAAAAATGGAGATTTTTTTTGCTGAGACTTCTCCCTCCAGATTCATTTCTAGTGGGGAGGGCTACCTCTGTCTCCTTCTCTCCATTTCTCTCTGTCTTTCTGTGTCTCTCTGTGTCTTTTAATTTAAAAAAAATTTTAAGGTATTCCCTGGGATCTCATTTTCATTTTTTGCTTTTTAAAATTAAAATCTGAAGTTTTTTTATTATCTTTTTTCTTCTTTTTAATTTTATTTTTTCTTTTTCTTTCCTCTTCTCTAGTTCTTTTCTTTTTTTCCCTAGACACTTAGTGCATAGAGGCTGAGCATGAGGCTGTGTCTAGACAGGTCCAAGTGAACAGGATCCAAACATCTGAGTATGATTAGGGTCAGAATATCCCTCTATTCCCACTGAATCTGATGCACAAAGAGTGAAAACCGAATGGAAGCGAGATTGCAGATCACCTCCTCCTGCATGCCTCTGAATGCTCAGATTGAACTTCAAGAATTAGGAAGAAATGCACCATCCATCAGATGACTAGAAATCACTGCACGGTCACAAAAAATATGGGAAAGCAAGAAAATACCTCTCCTCTAAGGGAAAAGAATAACTCCTCTTCCTCTTCAGACAGCACAATGAAACTCATGGAAATGTCACATAAAGAATTTAGAATATTCATAGTAACAAAGCTAACAGAGATGGAAGAGAAGAGAGACAATGAACTGCAGAAGAGGCAGGAGAAAGGAGCTGACAAGTTTGAGGAGGCGAGGAAATACTTGTAAAATCTAAAAGAGGAAATACACACCATTAAAAAAAAATCAAATGAGGGACCAGCAGTTAGCATAATGGCTATGTCGCTGGACTCCCATGTAGTCGACCGTGGTTCAAGTCCCAGACCTGGTGGCTTAAACTCATGCCGGGTGCGTGTGCATGCATGCCCAAGATCCCAAGAGGAGAATGGAGGAGAAGGGATTGCGGTGTGGCCATCCCCCCTGGGGAGTGATTTCTCGCTTTCTGTCTCTCTGTCTCTCTCAGTCTGGCGAGCACACACACCCTATAGCAAAAACCTCTCCAAAAAAAAAAAAAAAAATCAAATGAGACCAGCAGTTGGCATAATGGCTATGTCGCTGGACTCCAATGTAGTTGACCGTGGTTTGAGTCCTGGACCCAGTGGCTTAAATTCATGCCGGGCGCATGTGTGTGCGTGCCCAAGATCTCAAGAGGAGACTGGAGGAGAAGGGATTGCGGCATGGCCATGCCCCCTGGGGGAGGGGTGATTTCTCGCTTTCAGTCTCTCTGTGTCTCTCTCTGTCTTTCTGGTGAGTGTACAGGCCCTATAGCAAAAAAAAAAACTCTCAAAAAAAGAAAAAAAAAAAAAGAATCAAATGGACCTGTTAGAGATGAAGGCTATAATACAGGAAGTTAAAACCTCCCTTGTAAGTATTAAAAGCAGACTAGATCATACAGAAAACAGAATCTCAGATGTAGAAGATAGAATCACTGGCCTAGAAAAATTCACCAAGAAGACAGAAAAATGCCCCCCAAAATGAGAATAATATATGAGAAATACTAGATACCATCAAACATCCAAACATCTGAATAATTGGTATCCTAGAAGGCGAAGAGACTCATAAGGGCATTGACAATCTATTCCATGAAATCCTGGAAGAAAACTTTCCAAACCTAAAGAGGCATTCCCAAGAAATACAAAGATCCAGTCCCAAGAAATACAAAGGACCCCTAATAGAATCAACCCAAGAAGATCTTCTCCAAGATAAATTATAGCCAGATTGACCAAAACCACAGACATAAACAAGATACTAAGACTGGCAAGAGAGAAAGGGCAAGTTACCTACAAAGGATATCCCATCAGGCTAACAGCTGACCTCATTGGAAATAACGTGAGGAAAGAATGGGAAAATACACTCAAAGTGTTAAGGGAAAAGCAATTTCAACCAAGAATACTATACCCAGCAAGATTATCCTTCATATGGGAAGAAAAGACAAGAACATTCTCAGGTAAACAAAACCTGAAAGAATTTACCAATACCAGATGAAATCTCCAAGAAGTTCTCAAGTGAGTGCTATACCAGGAAAATTAAATGTAGACACACAGAAATAAGAGTTCAAAAACTAAGAAAATGGCCAACTTAATCATAGGGTCTTTAATGGGCACCTCCTTTTTGTCTCTTTGCCAACCTCTCCTCCTACAGTCCATCTTTACAAATGTAGGATTTTCCAAGTGAGCCATGGGTCCTCATTTCTACTCAAGTCACACACTTTCCTTGGTGGGTGACCACCTTTACTCCCATGGCTGGGAATGTTTTCTTGCCCTGTAAACCCAGTTCTTGCTCTTCATTGCCAATCAGGTATCTCAAAGCTACCTTAGACTTAATGAGTCCCAAACAGGTTTCCTTATTGATACAGCCATCCATGGGTTACTAAACCAGAAATGGAAGAATAATCCAAAAAGCCCTGCTCTCTTTGTACACAAATCTATTCAGGCATAAAATCAATTTCACCATGGATGCAGTTCTCGAATCTGCCCTTCACTCTATTTGAGTGACTGCTATGTTCATCTAAGCCACCTTCATTTCTTCCGTTTTAATATTCTTCTCCCAATTTCCCTGCATTCGTTTTGCTTCCCTTCCAAACCACTCTCCACTTTGAAGCCAGAGTCTTATATGAATTTAGGAATGCACACACACATGCACAGACATGATCGTGTTACACCCTTCATAACACCCTTCAATGACTTCCTCTTCTTTCCACCAGAATAATGTCCCAAATGCCCAAGACTGCATATGTGCCCCATGTGATCTTGCCCTGCCTATCTCTTGTCTCATAATCTCTTCTCTTTTAGCATCTGGGTTTTTTCTTTCTCATTTCGAGCCTTTGCCTGTGTCCTCTGCCTTTTCACTGACTAAAGTAGGTCTTGCTACAGGCTCTAAAGATCCAGTGGGTCACCCCTAGGGCAGGGAGAAGTGCATATTGCATAATAGCTAAATTGAGATTGAAGTTCCAAACTGATTTAAGGGAAGAAGTGGGGATAGTAAAGGAAAGTGGGAAAATAAGATGGTTGGGAGCATGGACAGGTTGTGATTGGTGGAGCAAAGTGAGGGCACAGAACCAGGTGGGAGGCTGCCTTCCACAGGCTCCTTGTCCTCCTGCAGGAGCAGCCAGTCTGCCAGGTGGATGTAGCAGCAGGTGCTCTGATACAACTACTCAGGAGCTGGCCAGTTATTAAGGTACAATGTCTCATTCTAAGGAGTCAGATGGGCTCGTTTTCTTCATCAATGAAAGAAAAGTAAGTTTTCTACATTGTTGCTATTAAAGTCATTCATATTATAAAGAAAGAAACCCTGGTGGAAGCAATCTTTCACTCGTTTGCCCAGAAGCTGTTAGGTTCAGGTGATTGCTGCACGAGCAGCTGCTTTTCTATGTGACCATGAGTGGGGACCTCAAAACACTCACGGAAAATAGAATTAAAGTACCAGTTTACTTTGGAGCAGACACATTTTTTTTTTCTTTTTTTTTTTTTGAGAGGTTTTTGCTATAGGGCGCGTGCGCTCGCCAGACAGACAGAGAGAGACAGAGAGATAGAAAGCAGGAAATCACCCCCCAGGGGGGATGGCCACGCCGCAATCCCTTCTCCTCCGTTCTCCTCTCGGGATCTTGGGCACGCACACACACGCGCCCGGCGTGAGTTTAAGCCGCCGGGTCCGGGACTCGAACCGCGGTCGACTACGTGGGAGTCCAGCGACATAGCCATTACGCTAACTGCTGGTCCCGGAGCAGACACATTTTTAAATCCATGCATAGTTTTTTCGTAATACACCTTTCTCCATGGACTTTTGAAGATCTTTGGTATCAGTCAGTCTCTGTTCTCCATCTGTAGGGAAGAAAGGAGGGAAAGGGAGACAGACATGGAAAGACAGAGTAATATATGTAACAGCTGTTCAGACCATGAAATAAAAAGCAAGTGATTGTACGGATGGCTTCAGGCCACATGCTGTAATCGCATTTGTGTTCACTTCACTATTGGGTATTGACTTCTCGTCATCAGCATCTTCTGTGTGCCTCTCCTTTTCCCCACTTCCTGTAACTCCTTACACTTTACCACCGTGACCACTGCCAATGCACACAAATACACACAAATTAACTCTACACTCTCCAGATCATTTGTGAATAATGATAAATTTTTAGCTAGCAAGAGTGGATAAGAAATCATACCAGAAAGCTAGGAAAAAGGCTTCATGATATATTTATGTTTTGACACTTTGCTGCTTGAAGCAGGAGTTCTTAAACAACTCAGAGAATGGGCCAAAGAATTTCCTGGTCCCACTTTGTTTTGAGTTCTTCAGATTTAGCTAAGACATACCCCATGCCTTGAATACGCTGTAGGCTTTGCACATCACTGACACCGTGCCTCATGTACAACCCACTGTCCTTGTTTCAGCACCAATGACAGAGAAGGAGAAAGGACAGTGTGAAACTGCCCATAATGGGGCCATTGCTGGACACTATTTATATTTCTATGAAAAAAGATGGAGACTTTTGCAACATGCCCAAGGCCACTTGGCTAACAAGCATTAGAGGGACCATAGCTTCCCTCTGTCTGCTCCTCCAAATTGTATGCTTTGCCCTGCTCCATGTTCTTTCTCTGAAGGAGATGGTGACGCTTATAAAATCCCTTCACTAAAGGGAAATGCTAGCGGGTTGTGCGAATATTTTCCTGGAGGCACTTGAAGAATGCTGTTGTCTATTTCTGCCAAGGTCTTATTTATGTAACTTTTCAAATTACAGTGAAGAATAAAGAATGTTTTGTAGGTGATGATGAGAATTAAAACCCTTAGCTCAGTTCTTCACTCCTTTTATTCAACTGTATGAATGCAAGCATTTAAAAAGTGTATAGCTATTCAATATTTTGTGACTTTTTATTATTTTCCCCAAACCAGGGTTGTGTTAGAACACAACTTCTTGTTGATTATCTTCTGAAACAGAGCCAAACATTTGTCCTGCCAAAATAAAGCCAAATAAAACACAGAATTATGTAATTTTATAATCGCAAGAGTGATGTTTGGTAAAGTGAGACTAATAAGATCAATGAGCATATTCTAATTGATTCTTACTGTTGAAAAATAATGGCCCACCGGAAAACTGCCTTATATAGCCATTTTCTTTGTGTAGGCCACTGGAAGAAATCCAGACCCTGAAGTAAGTTTATTTTTTTATGGAAAAAAACAAATGTATCCTTTAGTTTGTTTGAGAAAACCAAGCAAATTTTTAAAATTCTGGGAACTGCTATTTCTCTTGCATTTATAGAATGTTTTCCTTCTTTCATATTTCATGACAGACATTTTGATTGTGTACAGTAATAAAATAAAGTAAATATCTAGTCTCACAGATAGAGTGGTATGTGACAATGATATCCAGTTTTAAGCAAGGGTAATGATTACCTGGGGATCTCATTTAAATGTGGGTTTTGCCGTGGACCAGCCTCGGTGTGGGTGGGTTATCTCGACAGAGGCTGCGCAGATGAACAGAAGACACAGGCCTCGGTGCCTTTTCAGGCACGTCCTATGCCGGACACGCCCCAGAGATCGCTCTCTGGGGAGTGACAACTGCTAGGAATCATCGTGCCTTTTTATTGAAAATGTGTTACATGCAAGTAAATGGGAGAGGGGCTATGTGCTTCAATTATCAGCTCATAAAGGTTTTAACAAAAGGGAACATAGATTCTATTCAGGGTTGGATTAAGGGTGGGTGTCGTGCATTTCTGCAATTGTAGGTGGGTCTCCATAGAATGCAGTTTCAGGAAGGTGGTTCCGGGTTCCGGTAAGCAGCAGCGCAGCAGCCATCTTGTGATTACTAGGAATGGCTCTGAGAAAAGAAAATCTCAAGAATAGATATTAGTTCCTATGGATCTTAATAAAGAATGATACTTACATAGTTTTATAGGGATCTAAAACTTGATTTGAGGAGTCCTAAAATATTTATCTATTTCGCTTGGTGAGGGCAGGGGGTGGTCCTGGGCCAGTTTTGGCCTAATCCTATTTTACATAAAGAAAGGATTAAGTTTACTTTAAATGTATTTTGAAGAGCCTTCCAAAGACCATTTCCGCCTAGATAGAACTTTAGCCCACCCTCTACTGTGACCATGGAGATAAAGCATTGTAATTAATAGAAGGTGATTATAGCAAAGGGAAGCGGTCGGGGGAGTTCCTGGAAAATTTTATTATATACTCAGGATGTATAAGAGAGCTATGCAATTCTTTTATAGTAGTAAATTGGGGAGTCAGAGGGGGGTCGCTTCCCAGCAAGGCTGCCAGTTTTCTGGAGCAAATAGCAAGCAGTTGCTGACATGCTAATTGACCCAAGCTTTGTTCCAAGGTCAGGGGGGTGCACAACAGTGGCCTTGCCAGCATGTTGATCTGACCAAAAGCAGAGCTCAAAGGTCGGGGGCGGGGGTGGGCTCAGACAGATCCTGGGGCCTCACTGGGTCAGGCTCCTCCAGGGTTTTCCAGCCCTGATCCCAGAGACCCTGAGTCACCCTGGAAACTGATAGTTCATAGGAACCTTTGGCCTCTCGATCAGAATCACATTAGGTGACTGCCTTGGACTCCAGCACCAGCTACCAGGTCAGCTGTGAGCAGGTTGTCCTTTCCTGCTGTGCCCTCTATGGCACTGAGGGCTGACTGATGGGAGCTCTGGAGAACCAGAATAAGCCCAAGTCACCAAAGTTGAGCCCCAAAGTGTGTCTGACCATTCTGCCTCCTGGAGTTTGTTTTGGTTGATTCCCAAACTTTAATCCAAGCTAAAGACAGGCACCCCCTGTAGGTGGCTCTTGAGGAAGATTTAGAGACTGGAAAACACACTTGGCATTTGTAACCAGGCAAGAAAGAGAGCCAATATTTGAGAAGGCAGATGTTGAATTTCTTCTTTTTTAACTTGGGTTAGTTGCTTAGTGTTTTATTATTTAATTTATTTTCTTCCACAAGGGACAGAAACAGAGATAGCTCCTCCAACAGCATTTTGACATTGTGATCATGTGTCCACCCAGCCAGCCCTGGATCATTGGCAAGTCCATACCTCGCACGGGAGGTTCCCCAACATGAACCTGGGACCTTCGCATGTTGGTCGGCCACACAAAATGTTGTGTTTTACCATTGTGTGTGACACCACTCAGTTTCTATTCGTTTATTTCAATACTCCGAAAAAGAGTAAAAGGTACCCTTAGAAGCTAATTGGGCAGTAGCCTATTTGTGTGCATTCTTTTCACCTCGACATTTCACACTCATAGAAGCGGAGAAAGCTGTCACAGAAGCACTGGGGTATTTCCAGTGCTCTAATTTACTATTTACTTCTGCCACCACATCACCAATTTAAGAAAGAAAGGAAAGTGCAGGCATTTTGTGTCAGGTGGCTATAAATTATTTTCTTATTTTTCAGACACAAAGTGGTATTCTGGTTTTTTTTGTTCCCAATTATTCTGCATTTCCTTGTTTAAAAGAGGTGGCAAAATTAACGCCATAGCACAGGGGTTAAAGAAGTCAGATTGGCCAACTGAGGTTTGAATTTCAGCCCTGAAGCAGGCCAGTTTATGCTTTAGCAGAATTGCAGCCATTTGGAAGTTAAGAAAAGCGTCTAAAAAGAACAATTTGGGGGCCAGCAGACAGAGTGGTGACTAAGGACACTGGACTCCCACATGGCCAACTGTGGTTCAAGGCCTTGACCTGGCAGCTTATTTCTCATTTTTTCTCTCTCTCTCTCTTTCTCACTCTGGTCAAATTAAAATAAATAAATAAATAAATAAAGTTAAATAAAATAATTTAAAAGAAAACCAATGTTAATAAGTGCTAAATTATAGGGAGATCTGTTTAAGAAATGGTCAGATGAAAAACCGGGAATGAGTATTTCCTAGTTTCAGATAAAACCAGTCCTGATTCACATCAGGATAATTACTCAGGGGAAAGCGATTGACTGATTGGTTGCAGTGAGGAATGGTTTGCATATGTTTGTCTCTGGTACCTATAAATACCAAGAACATGTTGAGTTTTGTGAGTCTGATGGTACTTGCTGACTCCCTCCCTGATAACTGGTTACAGAAGTAAACCTCCTTCTTCTCCAGCCCCTGCCTCTCCTTTCACTGACCATGAGAAGCCGCAACCAGGCTTAGGTGGCTAATAACAGCCCCAGTGGCTGGAAAAACACACCAGTTCTGTGCACATGCATGCCCAAAGTCTCAATGGAAAGAGCAATGGAGTAAAAAGGATGGCATGGCAGTGTGACCGTGCTCCACTGGGGGCACTTTCTCTCTCTCCCTCTCTCTCTTTCTGGCAATTACAAACACACTCTGAAAAAAAAAAGAAAAAGTAGTATTGGGGAGGCTTCAACTCTATTGGACTGTTCTCAGTTCAGATGCCTTCCTCTTTCCTGAATTTAAGAAGCATTGAGCTGAAGTCCAAGTTGGAGTCTTTCCCAACCGAGAATTATGAGGACTTCAAACTGCACAGAGGTCTTCACCCCTGATTTGGATTTAGTTGAGACTGATAATGTTTCTCACTTCTTGAACGACTGCCATTCATCGACCATCTTGTGAGATGTTGCATTCTGATTTACAAATGGGACCTATCACTTGTAAAAACAAGCAAGTACTTCCAAAAGGACTGTATCTGTCCTGAGGTTATTCTCTCCAAATGTGAGGATTTAAGTGTATGGACTGAGAAAGAACAAGTTCCTCGCTTTTCCTTGACCATAACCCTTCCTGTGTGGCTCGCAGGGACCCAGTATGGCTGTGGAAGAGAGGACTGTGGTGCCTGTAGTGATGATGTCAAGTATGACACTATTTATCAGAAGATTCAGTATCCATTCTCCAAGCCTAAACGATGTTGATTTCCCACAGGATTTTATTCTTGGCACCCTCTGGCCCACATCCCATTTGACAAAGACAGCTGAGTGACCTCAGTTTTTATGAGCTGGAACTAAAGCAAATGAATTTATTAATATATGTTGATAGTTGATGGAAAGAGTCACAGAATTGCACTTGATCCTCTGAACAACCTTGACACTAGAACTTAGTATGTAGTGTATTATTTAAATTAATTAAAATTATTAAAATTAAAAAAACTTAGTATGTAGTGTATTATTAAAATCAGAGGTTCTAAGGGAATTTGTGCTTTAACCAAGGACGTAGGACTACTGAGTGAGTGTTGGAGCCCGGAGACCCAACTCCATCAGCCTGTGAAGCCCAGATTCCCCCACGATAAGGTCCTCACAGAAGAGGTTTGAAAGCCTTCTGTCCTACCGGTTCAAACAATTCTCCTGAGGACAGATGACCAAGTTCAGGGACAAAATCCATTTCTCTTATTCTCTTCCTGAGACATACAGTAAATGTAGTATTCATTCAGCCCTACAAGCAGCTGAGAAATGCTCAATTTTCCTAATTATTCTTTCAACCAATATCTACTGAACTACCCCTGCCCCCAAGTACCAGGAACCTAAGTTACTTGCCCTTGGGCAGCTTACACTCTTGGGAAGTTATTGAAATAATTTGCCTTACAGGTCATCTTATTTAACTTCTTCCCCATATCTGTCAGGCTCTTTATAAGAGCACACACAAGCTAGAGATAGTTTGAAGGATAATGAGCTAATTATTTGACCATCCATCACAACTGATGACCTAAAATGGGTGTAGGGACCATAGAGATCATTTAAACTCCTGAGATATTTTTTTCAACAAGATAGTTTGAAGAGGCAGATGTCTTCCTTAATTCCATGTAGCAAAATATTCATTTCTAGTAGCCGTACATATATTCAAAATCATTTTTTTGATGACCCAGCCTTAACATGCACGCAATTATTTATATTCATGTGAAAGTAATTACAATTATAACCATCTAAATCCATCTTTTTCTTTCTTTTTTGACACTGCTGCTATCACTGTGCCAATTGTTTCTGGTCACTGTGCAAACTCTGAAGTCACTTCTCTGTCCCTGCCTGCTTGGTACCTGTCTGCCCCCTGTATGGAGCTGCTGTCACCACTGTAGAAGGTATTGGGATTGCTCTGTTGGGGTAAGAGAATATTTTTTAAATTTATATGTTTTCTTTATTTATTTATCAAAGAGAGAGAAACATTTTTTTTTACAGGGTCTTCCTATGTTGGGATCCCCCTGCCCAGCTTCCAAGCCAACTAGGACTATACCACCTGCAGCCTGTTTAGATCAGGCTGGGAACCAAACCCATGCATCTCTTGCAGCCTTGGTCTCTAAGTAGTAGAGTCTTGGTGGCATGTGTCACCTTGGCTGAGCGTGTAGGAGCATATTTTAATGAGCTCTGTATAAACATGGGTTTAGGTGGTTTCTTTAGTTGTCCAGACCATGGCTTATGGTTTTAGAGGGTAAAGATGGTAGGTGAGAACTCCTGTCCCCTTTACAAGAAGACATTATAACCTTTTCTGGGGGCAGTAGTGGTGGTACAACAGTAATTTAATGTTCTGTGAAGGTGGGCCCACATGGCAAAGTCCTGGATTTGCATCCCTGGGTCTCTCAGTACACCAGGTATGCATGTGTGCCTTTGGGTAGATTGCAGCATGAGGACCATGTCAGGGGCTTCCTCTCCCTCTGTCTCATGAATGAAAGAAATGAACTTAAAAAATAAATTTTAGGGCCAGTCCTGTAGCCTAGTGGTTAAGGGAAACAGATCTCACATGGCCAAATGTGGTTTAACTCCAGCCCTGGTGGCTTGAATAATACACTGGACACATGCGCATGCATGCCACAAATTTCACAGGATGGAGAAATGGAGGAAAACAGATGGTGGTGTGACTACACCCCATTGGGAGAGTGTTGTTTCCCGCTCCCTTTCTCTCTCTCTGGTAACTGCATATTATGCTCTCTGGCAATTAAAAAAAGTAAAAAATTTAATAAGAGGATTATACTTTTCTTCATTTATTTTTCCTTCTGTGTTTTTATGACTCTGTGAAGCTTATTACAGTCCCCTAATAATGTGGAGAAGGTGGTGAGGAGGGAGTGCTTCACAGCTGAGTCACTTTAGACCCTCTCATTGCCTCAGGGAGGAATCCTCCTACCAGGAGTGCTTTGGATCCTAGCACAAAGACAGGAAAAGGAGATAATTCACATTTATCTCAGCTTCTATAATAAGATGAGAAAAAAGGATGGACATTCTATGTTTGTTCTGTGTAAACAACTATGCTGATATCTGAATTTGGCACTTGTTGCTATGTTAACAGATTTTCATTAAGGTTATATATGTTGAGCAATCAGAAGGTGGCATAGTGGTTAAGGTGCTGAACTCCCACATGACCAGTTGTGATTTGAATCTGGACCTGGCAACTTGAAAATCACACTGGGTATGTGTGCATGCGTGTCCAAAATCCCAAAAGGAGAATGGAGGAGAAAGGATTGTGGCATGGCCATCCCCCCTGGAGGTTATTTCTCACTTTGCCTCTCTGTCTCTCCAGCAAGTGCATACAATCAGTAGCAAAAATCTCTTAAAACAAAACAAAACTAGGTATGTTGATTATCCCCCAAATTAAATTATAGACTCTTTTTTGGAAGCAAGGATTATGTTTTGTTCTAAAAATACTTTCTTATACAAGGAGTTGGTGTTTCATAAAACCTGGAAGACCACTGAGTCAAAGGCTAGAGGGAGAAACCTCACTGGCCTGTTTCTCCTTCTGCTTCCAGGGACCCCTCACAACATCAGAGGCACACAGCTGGGTGCATTAGTTTCAGGGCCAGGTTTTTAGGGGACTTTTAATTCATGTACTGAAGATTCATTAGTAAAAATATCCAAAAGCAAATGAAACATCAGGTACTCATCAAGGTCAGAACAAAAAGTGAAAAGTAGAAATGTTGGAACTCCCTTTATGGCGATAAGCCTTGACAATAAATTCCTCCAATTAAAAAATTGGAGGGCAAATGAGGACAGAACAAAATGAAAGTAGATAATCTCTATTTCTGTGATTTTTGGAGGAATTCAAACTAAGTCCTTGAAGTAAAGCACTGGGATGACTTTGAAGACATCCTTTCCCAACTACCTTGTCAGAATCTTTACCCAGAAAGATTTGATTGGCCTCTTAAAGGCGAACATTTGTAACAATTCCAGTTGCTACCTGACAAGCCCTCTACCTACCTTTATCTGTACCAATCAGAAGCTTCTGTTTCATTTTAGAGAGCTTCCTACCCCCAACCTTTCAGGCTGGACCTCTGTGTTCTTTGCTTTCAGGAAAAATTGCTAAAGGCCACAACACTCAATGTGGGTTTTGCAACTCCAGGAATGGTGATGAGAATCTACATGCTCCTGAGGAAACACCCAGAGACTGCTGCAAAGCAAGTGTTAAGAACCTAGGGTGGTAAGTCACTAAGTTCTTACACTGAAGAGTGAATATTGTCCTTAACAAGAGGAACAGAGATACTAGATGCTACATTCAATGAAATGGGCCAAAGACATGACAAAGATTTGTTTATTGATCTTTATGATCCATACCTCTTGAGCAGTGTTGACAAGTATTAACCATCCCTATTTAGTAGGAGGGGAAACTGAGATAGCTAGCCAGAAAGTTAAGTGAATTTTCCATGTGACTATTACATTTTTGGCACATTCTCAATTGTTTCTGGTAATTTTAGTGTTATGTATATTTGGGTAGCATATGCTTATTGAAACAGTCTTTGTGTGGGTGTCTTTCATGCAATTGAAATGTTACTGGAATGATGTTTGAAAATATTAGGCCTTTAAAATCTTTCAATTATGTACCTAGCCAAAAGAAGCAGTGACCTTTTGGTTTGTTTTCATGTGTTGCTGGGATTGTTGCTATTGCAGTTGTTATTGAATTATTAGTAATGCTTTGATATCATAGACTCTGAGGAATTAGGAAAAAAACACTTATGACTCATAAAATTTCTTCTCACTGAAATGCCTTAAGACTTTTTAAATGGCATTTATCCTTTTCTGTCCTTTCAGAAACTTTTTTATTCTTACATAATTTTATATATGTATTCTATCCTGTCAAGATACTTTATCATTTCTCTTCTGTTATTTGTGAATCTGATAAATATTGCTTTCTATAGTCATGTAACTCGCTGACTAAACTATTGAACAGAATAAGTCAAGCAGAACGATCAGAAAATTAATCAACATTGTTAAAATTGAACTGTGGCTTAATCAAGTTTAACATCTTCTCTAGCATCATGTATTTACATTCCTCCTTTTTCGTCAACAGAGAGGTACAGGTGTGTCAAATGCCTTGTGAAATCCCTGTAGGCTGTGTCTATGGCACAGATACAATTCTTGGTCTAGAGTTCTTCTTCAAAAGGGAATGAAGCTTTTTTTTTTTTTTTTTTTTTTTTTTTTTTTTTTTTTTTTTTTTTTTTTTTTTTGGGCCGGAACCGTCATCTTCCAGTAATTAACCAAAATGACAAACACAAAAGGAAAGAGGAAAGGCACCCAATATATGTTCTCTAGGCCTTTTAGAAAACATGGAGTTGTTCCTTTGGCGACATATATGTGAATCTACAAGAAAGGTGATATTGTAGACATTAAGGGAATGGGTACTGTTCAAAAAGGAATGCCCACAAATGTTAACATGGCAAAACTGGAAGAGTCTACAATGTTACCAAGCATGCTGTTGGCATTGTTGTAAACAAACAAGTTAAGGGCAAGATTCTTGCCAAGAGAATCAATGTGCGTATTGAGCATATTAAACATTCTAAGAGCAGAGATAGCTTTCTAAAACGTGTGAAGGAAAATGACCAGAAAAAGAAAGAAGCCAAAGAGAAAGGTACCTGGGTTCAACTAAAGCGCCAGCCTGCTCCACCCAGAGAAGCACACTTTGTGAGAACCCATGGAAAGGAGCCTGAGCTACTGGAACCTATTCCCTATGAATTCATGGCATGATGGGTGTTAAAAATAAACTAATCTGTGGTCTATAAAAAAAAAAAAGGGAATGAAGCTAGGTTTTTTTGAGTATCCAATCTCCTCTTGAGAACCACTGATTCTAGAGCCTGTCATCAATAATTCATTCCAGAATAGACCCAGGAAATTGTCTTAAAGTGAAGTCAACCTCACCTAACATTCATCTTTTTGAAAACCAACATCAATGGTTGTCCTCAGTGTTCTAGCACCATTTTGGTTTATTGTAGTGGCGCAAAAAGATAAGTGACTGGCTCCCTCTGGGCCTCAGTCCTCTGCTGGTGCCCACTGGAGTCTGTTTGTGTTGACTGACCAGAGTTTGCGAATTTCCCACTCTGAGCCCATCCAGACTGCCCCTACCCTAGCTTTCTATCCTTTGAAAACACTAAGAATAATGTCCCTGCATCAGTTTTTACTAGAGCCAATCACCTATCATGCCTGGAAGAGTGATCATACTCAGATTGCCCTTAGCCCCAATAATCATGAAGTGCACATCTATAAAAATTGGAGTCAGTGGGTGGAAGCTCATGAACTCAAGGAGCAAAACAGACACATCACAGATATTGACTGGACTTCCAAGAGTGACCGCATCGTCACTTGTGGGAAGACGGCAATGCCTATGTCTGGAGCCAGAAAGATGGTGTCTGGAAGCCAACCTTGGTGATCCTGAGAATTAGTCATGCAGCCACTTGTGTGAAGTGGTCCCCTGTAGAGAACAAATTTGCTATGGGAAGTGAAGCATGATTCATTTCTGTTTGCTACTTTGAGCCTGAAAATGACTGGTGGGTAACCAACACATTAAAAAGTCCATTTGTTCCAGTCCTCAGCTTGGATTGACACCCCAACAATGTTTTATTGGCAGCAGGATCATGCAACTTCAAATGCAGAAATTTTCTGCCTACATTAAAGAAGTGGAGGAGAAGCCAGCCAGCATGCCCCGGGGCAGCAAGATGCCTTTGTCAGCTGATGTCAGAGTTTGGTGGCAGTGGCACTGGTGGTTGGGTCCATGGGGTCAGCTTCTCTGCCAGTGGGAACTGCCTGGCCTGGGTCAGCCACAACAGTACAGTGTCTGTTGCAGATGCCTCAAAAAGGGTGCAGATCTCAACTCTGAAAACAGAGTTCTCGCCACTCCTCAGTGTGTCATTTGTCTCGGAAAATAGTATGGTAGCTGCTGGCCATGACTGATGCCCAGTGCTCTTTATGATGACTGCGGCCGCTTGACCTTTGTCTCCAAGCTAGACAAAACAGAGCATCCAGTTTAACATGTCTGCCATGGAGCGCTTCTGAAACATGGACAAGAAGGCCACAACTGAGGACCGTAGTACAGCCTTGGAGACACTGCATAGCATCACTCAAGTGTCCATTTATGAGATGGACAAGCAAGACTGTCGCCGTTTGCACTACTGGCATTGATGGAGTCTTGACAATATGGGAGTTCAAGAAATTAGAGTCTTCTCTCCAGGGCTTCTGGATAACATGAAGCTGAGTGAGGCTTCACGATCCAGCATGACAAACCCGACTGACTGCGGACCTGCATTTGCATGATGGTGAGGAAAGCTAGCCCTGAGGAAACACTGAGAACACATATTGTGCAAATATTGTGTGTTTTTGTTTGACTGTAATTGGTGAAAGTGTTGGTTTTTTAAAAGTAGCATTGATCTTTTGTGGCTGTTATTGTTTTTCTATTTCATTCCATTCTTGACCAAAGCTTCTCTTTAAGTAGTCTTCTATGAAAAATTGCCACACTAACTTAAAGGAAAGGGTGAGAGAGGTATGTAAATTGGACACTAGAAAAATAAATTAAAATACTGACTGTGTACAAAAATATGTGACTGACCATGATTTCATAATCTCGTCTACACACTATTTCAAGGTTACGGGACATATTCGCCTTGGTTAGTCTCACAGCAATAGCATGGGTAGGGTAGTAGCATCTGCACCAATTCCCCAATCCCTAGTGCCCACAAGGCAACATGACGAAGGCCAGCTGACACCTTTATGTGCACAGAAGTGCATTGTAGAGGAAGAACCATGAACTTTAGGGAACTCAGATCTCTTTTTTTTATTGCTATAGAGTGTGTGTACTGGAGCTCAAGTCTCTTATAAAGGGCAGTATGCCTCCCAGAAGGTGCTATCTTTAACATACTGAACAGTGAGCATTTCTGCTTATTTCTCTGCAGGGAGGCATGGCCTTTGTCTTCCAAGACTGTTCACTATACAGATACCCTTAAAAGTTACTCTGGAGGGACAAGCAGTTGGCGTAATGGCTATGTCTCTGGACTCCCATGTAGTGGACCTCAGTTTGAGCCCCAGACCTGGTGGCTTAACTCACACTGGGCATATGTGCATGCGTGTCTAAGATCCCAAGAGGAGAGTGGAGGAGAAAGGATTGCAGCATGGCCATCCTCCCTGTGAAGTGATTTCTTGCTTTCTGTCTCTCTATCTGGCGAGTGCACGTGCCCTATAGCAAAAAACAAAAATAACAACAAAAAATCCTCTCCAGAAAAGTAAAAAGTTACTTTGGAACAAAAGCAATCAGTCCCTCTGCTCACAAGATGGGCACATTTCAGGCATATGACTTCTGCTTTTCATAGGGCTTTCCTCTGTCCTTCATCCTTTCTCCTTACTGATTTTCTGTACTACAGCTTTCCCAAGAGTGCACCCCAGAAATATATCCTAGATGTCTTCTAATAACACTCATTCAGTCTGGAAGAACTACTGGTTGTCGTATGACTTGTGGGCGAGAGGGCGGGGAGACATGTCAAGGGCAGAGAAGTGGCCTTTGCATTGAAACATCGTGCATTTCCTTCTGCCCAGGCAACTTACACTGCTGTACTGGAAACAGACCCATCCTGGAGAGTGGGACACTGAGCCAACAGTTCTGGATGAAATAACCATGCATCACGCCCATTACGTGGGATTGATTTTCACGGAAAGCACAATATTGTGTATTAGAGAAAAACGGTTTGCCATTTTGTCCATCTCAGTGAGGACAACCAGATATTTTTCTCAGAAATACAGACAGGTACTACCTTAATGGCTTTCTGAAGGCAAAGTTTATATAAATAGCATATTCTAAATGAAAATGGATCAGGCCGCCTTCCTAACATCTCGCTTTGTGATAGGAAAAAAAGAAGTGTCTACTTCTCATACTGTCATTTCAGCAGTGCTGTCTGTTGAAACAGCTGAAGTGAACAGTCATTTTTGTGAAATGGATGCCTATGTACTCCCTGAATGTGATTCCATCTTTGATTAGTACTAATGGTAGATGGGGAAGAGACAGGAAATCATTTTCATCGTTCATGATGTGTGGGAATCAGTAGCCACTAAGGAACCTGCAACCTCACCAAGCACCGGTTTCAAAACCTCCTCTGCCTTCTCCCTCCACAGCATGACGCCTGGAGAAAACACCCTCTGTTTCACCACATTCTTACACAGAACTTTCCAACACCACAAGTGACAATTTTTTTCCATACCAAGTAACTCTCCAACTCTTCAGACACCAGTGGGTGTTCTAGAATTTCATTCAATTCTAGAATGAATGAACCTGGAATTAGTGTCAGACTCCAAAAATTAAGGGATCAGGAGTATCTACACACTCCTGAGGAAAGACAAGACACAAGACACCCACTTTAGACACCAATAGAAAGTCCTTTTGTACAATATTTAAAGAATTTGAAAACAATCCATTGAAATAAAACCATTTAAAAACTGAGTATTGTGACACAAAACATGTGGGAATAAGTGATCTACATGCACAATCCAAGCACATATATATACAGAGCAAGAATAAAGTGAAGGAAATATACATAACATGAATGGCGGTTATCTACACAGTTGTGTTATGAAATAATTCTATTTGCTTTTTCAGCAGTTATTTCTACATGACCTTTTTTTTTACATGAACATGTATTCATTCTATAATCACACACACACACAAATGTTTCAAGAAAAATAAATTCCTAGATATCACATAGTAGTTACAACAGAAATACAACTTTCTTTAAGGCCAACTTTGCTTGGTTTCTAGTTTAGGTTGGAAAGGGGAGGACAGAATATTAAAGACAGGTGTGAGCTATTTACCTAATGGCCACAATACCACTGCTCGGAGTGACAGTGATATTAAGGCCTGCACCTAACATTTGCAGATCAAAAGCAAGAATACTTGTACAAGTAGAAGATGCCTGTTCTCTTCCCACCCAAGCTCTGTCCCACATTGCTGGTATCACAGATTAGACACCCATCTCACCTGTCCAACCTCCAACCATTCCCCAAACAGCTACTCCTTGGACACAGCTCAGCAGAAGGGTGAGCTCCTAGTTGGAGACTGGGTCTACATGGATCTTGGAAGTGGGTTTCGGGCCTTTTGAGCAGAGACTTCTGAGGTCATGGGTCTCACAGCTTGTGGCTAGAAGTGGGAGTATAGGCTGTAAGTAGAATGTCCCTTGACCCAGAGTCTCCTCCCCTTGGGTTTGATTTGTCCCACATTTATGAGACAACCTTTCAGCTCTCATCCCTACTTCCCTTCTGCTCCCATTCTCTCCCTTCCTTTCCAGCTAAGTTCTATAAATGAACTATCTTCACTTAATTGTCTTGTTCATTCCCAAGACTTCTAGTGAAATCTCCATAAATAGTTTCCAAAGCCATTTCTGCTTGTGCTTGCTTCCTGACCCTTCCCTCACATACCTGGTCCTTAATTCATCATAACCCCCACCTTCACTAACCCACTCTCTCTTGACTTCCATAATTATGCTAATGGTACCGTAACTTCTTTCTTTTTTTTTTTTCTCCCCAGAGACATGGCCTGATGATTTTCACATACTCCAGCCCTCACACTCATCTGCCCCTTTTCCTTTGCACTTCCATTGCCCTACTCCCGAATGTCTTCACTGACACTGAGATTGTTGCAACAGATTCCTTACCTGATCCCCTTCCTTCCCATGTAACCCAGCACCTCCCATGTAACCCAGCTCACAGAAGGGTTCCCAAATTTCCCAGACTTGCTTAGCAACATTTTTTTAATGTAATTTTTGAGATATCACTCAATAAAACTGAGTGTGGCCCAAGAATAGCTCTGAACTTTCACCAACCTCCCCAGGTGACTGCCCATCTGCAGTCCTGTAATGGGAACCACTACATACTAGAGTCAAATTAATCTTCCAGAAATAAGGACTCAGAAATGCTAAGTGGCTCCCACTGACCATAGAATACTGTCTCAAACGGAAGCCTGCTTTGAAGACTTTCCATGAAGACTTTCCATCTGACCAGCCACTAACCTTGTCTCCTACTGGCCTTTACCCTGCAGGCAAGAGGATCTCTTTGACTTCTTTCTATACACTGTGAATAGCCTCTCATCTGACTGCTGGCTCTGTGCCCTGTTCTCTGGGAAGCCTCTGCAACTATAAGCTTCCTGACTTCCTGGGAAGTCTGCTGTCTGTGCCACTCTCGGGCACTCAGCCTCTGCTCTCACCCACTCTAACCCGTCTTTCTCCAGCTGGTCCCCGTGTGTGCTCAGGGCAGCTGCTCTCCGGCTGCGTTTCCTTCTGCTCCCCTGCCCCAGCTCGCTCCAGCCAGAGTAAAGCCGAGGGCTTTTCTGCCTCTCACCACCTTGTGTCCCCAACATCCAGTCCAGTCCTTTCAAACTGGAACAAGTCCAACCTCAGCGGCTAATGATCATGCTCTTTATCAACCTTGACTTTGCTTTTACCGAAAAGAATAAAACACTCAGTTTTTTTTTCTTTAAGGTTTGCACCAAATTGGATGAAAAAGAGGAATTTCAGCTGCTGGGCCCAATACAGGAATTTATATTTCCTCCTGAACTAATGGTGTGTTCTCTTTCTCCTGACTTTTTTTCTGCTTTTACGCTGCCTGTGAGGGAATAAACAGTCCCATCCACTTGTCCCCAGGTACACTTGTGGGCTACTGTTTCCCTCAGAAATCTGTAAAGGCATTTTTCTTCCCAAACTTGACCCCTGGGTAGACCCATCCTGTCCCTGCTCTTCCATCTAATGGAACTTCTCTCCCTCTATGTCCAGGGCAGGACAGTCACAGAGTCTACTGTTACAGAAGTAACTTTACTAAGATCTAAGGAAAATTCAGGATCTTGGCTACAAGCAGGTGAGAGCAGACAAATATTCTGTTTCATATCATCTAACAACTTGGCATGGGGTTAAAAATAAGTTTTTGAGAGGTTTTTGCTATAGGGCGCATGCGCTTGCCAGAAAGACAGAGAGAGACAGAGAGACAGAAAGCGAGAAATCACCCCCCAGGGGGGATGGCCATGCCGCAATCCCTTCTCCTCCATTCTCCTCTTGGGATCTTGGGCACACACGCACATGTGCCTGGCGTAGTTTAAGCTACTGGGTCCAGGACTTGAACTGCGGTCAACTACATGAGAGTCCAGTGACATAGCCATTATGCCAACTGCTGGTCCAAAATAATTTATTTTTAGAAGTATTCCTCCATGTATACCTTGGACCCACTTGATTTTGTTTCACAAACATCTACTGGGAGTCTCCAAGTATCAGACATCAAGCTGGCACTTGGAATACAGGAAAGACAACCCACTGCTTTTAGAAGCTCAAAAGGAAGGTCAAATTGGGGAGACAAACAGACATGAAACAGATTGTAAATGAGACTCACCAGCTAGGTACTGTGAGTAGAGCAGAGAGCAGTAAGTGGGAAGGGTGGGAATTCAAAAAGAGGCTTCTCCATGGAGCCCTGCTTGAGCTAAACTTAGTTATAAATAGCAGTTATCAGGAAGTGGCAAAGAGAATGAATGCAGAGTGGCCTGTGGCTTTGCAGAATGGGGAATATTCAGGAAAAGTAAGCAGTTCCAAATGACTAGTGGATGGCATGCGTGAGGTGTCATTGTATCTCCCGCCATCGTCCTGTCCTATGAGGCTGGAAAGGGAGGTGGAGGACAGATCCCTATGGGCCTTTAATACAGATCTAGAGGATATGAATTTTTGCACAGTTAGTAGGGAGTCATTAGAGGATTTTGAGTGGGGGAGAGTCAATCACATTTACAATTCTGAAAGATCCCTCTAGTCAAAAAAATTTGGGAGAGGGTTGCATATGAATGCAGGGTAACAAGTGGTTACCACAGTGGCCCAGGAGAAGGACAATGATATCTCAGGTCACAGCACTGGAGATGGAGGTGGAGAGAAGGGACAGATGGGATAGATGTTTCAGATGCAAAATCCATAGACCTTGGTGGCAGATTGAATAGAGGAGGTGATAAGGAAGAGAACATTTTAGGCTTACAGTTTCTATAACACGATACTGGGTTAGAGATAGTTCAATAGAGCCAGCTTTCGGGCAACTGATCAGGAATCTGGATTTTTACATAATGGCTTTGAACTCCTTTTAAGAAATCCAAAGTGGAGTGGTAGCTGGAAGCTCAGAGACGTCAAGGCAGAAATTTATGAAGGCTGATTGTGGAACTTTTTGAGCGTTTGGAATCAACATGGGTACTGATGCAAGCGTAGCTGAGAAGTAGCCCTGGGTCCACACCTGAGAGAACAGAATCCCAATGGCTGATACATGGGTGGAAGAATGAGTAGACCCAAGGAGTCAGGAAAGGCGGCTAGACAGGGAACACAGGAATCAGAAGCTGCAGGAGGGAACACACTAAGTCAAACACAGCAAAGTGTCAAGAGTCCAAAATGCAGGATGGGAGCTGAAAATGGTGACACAGACGTTATTAATAACCTTCACGAATGCAGTGAGAAGCATGTTAAGGAGAGATTGGGAAAGGAAGAAACGGAGGTAGTGACGCCAGAGTGCTTTCCAAATTGGCTGTGGGAGAAGAATTGGGCAGTAGCTGGAGGGTCCTGGGAAAGAGGAGTTTTGAGTTTTTCTTCTTTACTAGTGGAAGAAGCTTGCATGTATTTAAATGCTGATGAAAAATTCAAGTACAATAAAATTGAGGTGTTGAGTATTGAAGAGATGGAAGGGGTGAGGTTTAAAGCAGCAATTGAGGAATGCTTTCTCTATTTCTTTTAGAAACCTTTCACTAAAACACTTCTTCCAGAGACCAGCAGATAGCATAATGGTGATGTTGTTGGACTCCCACATAGTTGACCATGGTTTGAGTCCCAGATCCAGCAGCTTAAAACTCATGCCAGGCACGTGGTGTGTGTGCGTGCCCAAAATCCTGAGAGGAGAATGGAGGAGAAGGGATTGCGGCATGGCCATCTTCCCTGAAAGGTAATTTCTTGCTTTCTGTCTCTCTTTCTCCAGTGAGCACATGTGCCCTACAGCAAAAATCTCTAAAAAAAAAAAAAAAAAAAAAAAAAAAAAAAAAAAAAAAAAAAAAAAAAAAAAGAATAAAAAAATAAAAAGAAAAGGACTCTAAAAAGCTTTTATTTATGGGACTTATATCAACTGACTTTGTAGTATTTGAAATTAAAACTGGAAAATGATTTTAAGTTTATGTATGTTTTCCATAAATTAGAGAGACAGAGAAACAAGCACTTCAACAGGGTCTTGACACCACGATCTATCCCCAGCTCCAGCCAGCCCTGGATCAAGGGCACACACCTGCCTGGAGTGCTGGGGAGGTCTCTGAATGTGAAGCCAGAGCCTTTCCATGTGGGTCGGTTTCACAGAGCCTCGTGTTCTACCATTGCACTGCTGTCTGGCCCTGTGGGAAATACTTTAAATATTTATTGATTTGCTTATCCATTCATTTATTTAAGAATAACAACAGTAGAACCATTGCATCTTAGCATAAATACTGTTCATGAAGAATAACTATATCCCAAAGAGAAATCAGTGAAAAGAGTGGCATATTTTTTATATATATTTTTGGTTTTTGAGAGATTTTTGCTATAAGGCATGTGCACTCACTGGCGAGACAGAGAGACAGAACGTGAGAAATCACCCCCAGAGGGGATGGCCATGCCTCCATCCCTTCTTGTCCATTCTCCTCTTGGGATTTTGAGCATGTACGCACACGTGCCCAGTGCCAAGTCTAGGACTCAAACTGTGGTCAGCCATGTGGGAATTCAGTGCCTTAACCACTGCACTACCTGTTGGCCCCATATTTTATATTTTTACAAATCTCTTTAATGCTGGCTTAAAAGAAAGCAGCTGGATTTGGTTATCTGCCTTTGCATTCAGTCAGTTGTGTTGCTATATGTCATATAGCCTTATAAACCCCCATTGAACACATAAGGAAGTGTGTAGAAAGAAGGCAAGTGATATTTTTAATTATAAAGCTGTTCTGACCCTGGGACCCCTGAAAGGAATCCCTGGACTACACTTTAAGAAGTGCTGGCCTTACAAATTATTTCATTAGTTAGACTTTTAATTCATTCCCAGGGGCTTCCCAGTCTCTGTAATCCTTTCCAACAAAACACATAACATAAAATAACATTTATGCGGATCAGTAGATGGTGTGCTAGTTAAGGTGCTGGATTTCACATGGACAATGGTGTGGTTTGAGTCCTGACCTGGCAGCTTAAAACACACTAAGCACGTGTTCATGTGGGCCCAAAATCCCGAGAAGAGAATGAAGAAGAAAGGACTGTGGCATGGCCATCCCCTAGGAGGCCTCCCTCTCTGTCTCTGTCTCTTTCTCCTGTGAGCACACATGCTCTATAGCAAAAAAACAAAAACAAAATAGCATTTACAGAAATCTTTGCAGTGATAAATAAATTCTCATATAGCCAGTTTGACTTTAATTAATGCTCAATTTCCTATACCCTCCCAACATGACTTTTGTTCAATGTTGAAATTATCTATGAAAACATGGCAGTTTCACCAAAAGTGCTGCTCTTTCAATGACTCCCACAAAGAACAAAATAGCTTTGCATAAAATATTTTTTGCAAGAGTGTCATCAAAGTTAATTTCAAACAAATTAAATAATTCAATTTCTACTTGAGAACGGGTCCCTTGTTTATTATTAACTGGAAGAGTTTGTTTAAACCATGCTTCTTCCAGATGCATGGAACTATTTCAGTTCCAGGGGACTCTGGGCAAGGAGCCTGGGCCTGTGGGTTCATGGTCCTGTCACATTAACCCTTTTTGGGCCTCTAGACCAGTGCTTCTCAGTTTAATTCATGTGAACAAGGATCTGAAGGTAGGGACTTCTCTTTGAAATATCATATTTTTGCTGAACACCATAGAATAGTGGCAAGCTAATTTAGATGTAGTGGGATAGGAAAAATTTTAGAATTAGAAAATATCCTAGTATTAAGATGATCCTTGTACCAAATCGAAACTGAGAACGTAGAGTCCATTAACAAAAAGAAAAAACAAAAAGAAGGAAACAAAGAAAAGCAAAAGGCTGCCCTATTAACCACCACCAACTATTTACCAATTACTCTCATAGATGTTTCACATTTTTTCACTTCATCTAATTGTCAGCTATCAAAACCACTGGTTTCGAGCAATAGATGGAAAGAAAACTTGAAAGAAATTCTGCTCATTAGCTACTTCTGCTAATTGAGAAAAGCCCAATTTTCTTATTTCCCCCCATATCAACATTTTTAAAAATTTAATATACTTTATTTTAATTTCTTTAGTTCTTTCAATCACTATTCATCATTTAGCTTCTAAAGTGAATTTTCCACCATGAATACACTTCACGCAAGTCCAGTTGGGGACATTATACATGTTACAATCAACAAATAATAATCCATTTCTGTGTCCCATAAATTTTCAACTGTAGCTGTGAAACCCCTTACTCTAACTCGGGAAACAGTATTGTTTTGTGAAAGACTCTCACTATCTTTAATAAATCTAACATTCTACCTTTTTACTGTATTTTTCTGCTGGCCCTACTCCCAACCTCAGTGGTGGTTGAGAGCCAAAATGGCCAATACTTCAATAGCCTCTGAAAAACAAGAGAATCTAGTCAAGTTCTCCATTTGCAGATAAAGCAAGATGGTCCTAGAGAGGTTTTAAACTTTTCTAAATTCACTTGATTATTTAGAGGTCAGGCTGGGGTTAGAACCTGGGTCTCCTGTATCCTGGTATACTTGTTGTTTTTCCATTCTACACACATGCCTGATAATAAATAGCACACAGTCTTTAATGCATATCTAGTTTATACTCTGTTGATGTTCTATCTGCATTTGTAACTTAGTTAACAGTGATTTCTTCCATGTGAGAAACCTAATCCCTGAAGTTGATTAACAGAAGCAAAATCACAGATAGATAGAAGGAACACAGCAGGAGAACCTTGCTTAACAACAACTTAGCCTATGTAATATTTCAAATGGTTGAGATGTTGCACTAATTACCCTGATTTAATCATTACACATTTTATTTGTGTGCTGAAAATTACATTGTAACAATTGTCATGTGAACAAAAAATTATTAGTTAAAAAAAGAAATCTCATCCCTGAAACATAGGATTCTTGTTTGTTTATAAATTAAGATTTAATTAAAACCCACTTAGTTCTGTCTGAGAGATGGGAAAATAAATAGGCAAAGCAGTGAATTTAATCATGAATTGATTAGGACATGGTTCTATATTTGTCTTCGTTTTGTTTCCCATGGTGGGTTCCAGTCATTCTTGCCTAGTCCGTGAGCTATGGTTAAGTCTATGTGTTTTGTTATCAGCATAAACATTAACTTTGTATTTACCTACTGTAGAGAATGGCCAAAAATCCCCCAAAGACAGTTTTGACTTCCTGGAGAGAAGATTACTGGATCACCCCAGGAATGCTAAAAGACTTTCTGATGCTCCTCTTGAGATGGGGAACACGTCCCTCCTCAGCAAGGAGGCCCCAGTTCCTTTCTTATATTGGGCCAGCAGGTGGCATGGAGCTTAATGTGCTGCATTCCACATGACTGATAGCATGGTTCAAGTCCCAGAGTTTGTGACTTGGAAATCAGGCCAGGCACGTGTGCATATGTGCCCCCAATCCCAAGAGAATGGAGTAGAAGGGATTGCAGTGTGGCCATACACCCTCGGGAGGGGGTGATTTCTCTTTCCCTTTCTCTCGGTATCTATCTCTTCACAAGCAGATGTGCCCTATAGCAAAAACAAAAACAAAAGGAGAAGATATGTAGGTTGTGATAACTACTCACACAACAAACTACCTACCTGGTGGTTCAGACTCACGCTCTTTGCCGGTTGATGGCTGGCTTGTTGTATAAGATCTCTGGCTCCTAAAGAGAAATTTGTCCTCTCATTCCAACTCTAGAATGTGATTCAATTTTTCTAAGGTTAAAATTTCCCTTCTTTTAAGCAGCAATAAACAGTAAAACAGATGTTTCACTCATCAAGCTCTGGAGTGAAGAAATCTACAGATGGTTTACTGCTTGGGTCAGGCTTGATTCAAATACAGGGGAAATTACTGAGGAGGAAAACAAGCCTCATTTGTCACAGTTTCATTTACTTTATTTATTAGGCCTATAATAAAATTACTTCTAAGCCATAGTGTTATTCTCAAAATGAAATCTAGCTGGCTTCTTTTCTACTAATGATAATTCTGTTTTTTTAAGGCCTGATGGGAAATTCAAAGAATTTTTCCATCCAATTATTTTCTCTCCTGAGGATTTGGGAATTATTTATAGTGTCTAACACAAAAGAAGGTGTGTTCTTATTTGTGGTAACAAGGTCATTCTGGTGCAGATGACTCTGCTAGAGACTAGTGGTACTCACCAAATGACAGAGTCATGTGGCTGGAAGAAATTATATTTGGTACTGTAATGGTGAACCATATTTGATATTTTGAAAAGAAAATCTTCTAGGTTCAGAAAGTCCTGGTAAAGGCTGTACACTCCTCTGGATCGCAGATGCCGTAATGGTTATGTTGCTGGACTCCCACATAGTCGAAAATGATTCAAGTCCCAGACCCAGTGGCTTAAAGCACATGATAGGCACGTGGATGTGCATGCCCAAAAAATCCCGAGAGGAGAATGGAGGAGAAGAGATTCTGGCATGGTCATCCTCCCTGGGGGGTGATTTCTTGCTTTCTGTCTTTCTCTGTCTCTCTGGTGAGTGCATGTGCCCTATAGCAAAAATCTCTCTCTAAAAAAAAAAAAAAAAAAAGACTGTACACTTCTCTTTTCAGATTAAATTTTCTGCACAGAACTGAGCTCAACAAATATTTGTTGATTCGTCCAGAAGCTCATTCAGCTGTCTCTAACTACCTCCATTATTCCAGGAGGACTTGTCTGTTTCTTCCCTCCAGCAGCAGATGACAACAGCCGACATGTTCTCTGGGAAAGAGCCCATGGCGTTTTCACAGGGCAGAGTGGTCACCAGCTATTTCTCCAGTTTTCCTTTCTCCAACTCAGCAGAACCAATTTTACTGACTGTTCCAAAGCTACCAAACAAGGAGAGGCACGAATTTCTTTTCCCCACAGGTGAGGACTCAGTTCTTTTTTTTTTCTTTTTTTGAAAAGTTTTTGCTACAGGGTGCGTGAGCTCGCCAGGAAGACAGAGAGAGACAGAGAGACCGAAAGCGAGAAATCACCCCCCAGGGAGGATGGCCACGCCGCAATCTCTTCTCCTCCATTCTCCTCTCAGGATCTTGGGCACGCACGCACACGCACCCAACCTGAGTTTAAGCCACTGGGCCCGGAACTCGAACCACGGTCGACTACATGGGAGTCCAGCGACATAGCCATTCCGCTAACTGCTGGTCCCGAGGACTCAGTTCTTTAGAACAATCTTATTCTGGGAAAAGCACAGGTACACTAAAACTATTTTTAAGCATTCTTTGTTTATTAATTTTACAGTTTCTAGGGTTTTACTGTGTGCCAGGCATTGGACTTCCTGCCGGTAAATCAAGCCTCCTGAAAAAAAAAAAAAACATGATTCTTCCCTAGGAACTAATATTGCAGGAAAAGTAGATATATAAAGAGAGAGTGATAGAGTGATATATTAAGTGCGATGGTTGACATTAATATTGGGTTGTCAGGAAAGTCATGACTCATTTTTGCATAGAAAAATACATCATTACTTTCCTAATGATTTAATGTTTTCTTTTATCATCAGAACCCTCCTCAATAATCTAAGGGATGCATTAAAAATGGTACTATTTTTTAAATCATAGTGATTTTTAAGTTTTAATTAAGGATAATCTAGATTTTGTTTTTCTATAGGGCACATGAGCTTGCCGGAGAGAGAAAAAAAGAGAAAGTGAGAAATCAACCCCCTCACCAGGGGAGGGGCATGGTCATACTGCAATCCTTTCTCCTCCATTTTCTCCTGGGATTCTGGGCACACATGCAAGCATGCCCGGCATGATTTTCAAATCACTGTATTGGAGATTCATACTGCACAGTCACCTAAACCTCCGTGCCAACTGCTGGTGCAAAATTTTTAAAAAAGGAAGTGACAAAAACAAGTACTCACTTAAAATGCTGTATAAACCCATTGTGTTGCAGGATGGCTCCAGTGATATCCAAGTTCTTGGTGTTTAGGACAAAGAATTGAATGAAACATGCCAATAATGAAAGCAAAGGATAGTTTATTAAGTAAAAATGAAAGTACACTCCTGAGCGGTAGGAGCAGGCTTGAGCCAAGAGAGAAAGAGAGGCTCAAGGACCCTGGTAATTACGTTCCATGGGGGTTATCATTTCTCAAATGAGGCTGTATTGGTTGATCATTGGCTGGGCACACTAATTGCTTGCATCCCATTGGCTACACATCAAATGTGGCTGGGGCCACTGGTTTCATCTCATTACCTCTCCGCTAGACATTCCCCACTGAAACTCTCCCACCTACATTATTACCTCCGGCCGGGAATTTTCTGCCCTGATGGGTCTATCTACCACATAAGCAGATGCTCCAGCCCCCTTCCTTGCTTCCATTTTCTGGCTTTCTTCCTGCCTCACGTGCAGTGGCACAGTAATAGGTTGCTGCTGTTTGGTGCCAGAGCCACATGGACGTCCACGGTTCAAATCCAAAGTCAGCTTGAAACATGACACGCCAGGAGCACACATGTGTGTCCTTGATCCTGGCTGACCAGGATGGAGGATTGGGGCGGAGCTCACCACAGGGTGAGGCCCTGTAGAGAGTGCGTGTTCTCTCTTTTTCTCTCTAAAGAAATTTTTAAAAATATTAATAAATTTAAAACTGGATAATAAAATGCTGCATACATTAATTTGAAAACTAGATATGAAGTGAAGCACTGCGTAAAAGTCCTTGTGTTTTTTTTATGCTCATCTTAGTACTTTTTTCCCCAGTATTTTATACTAACAAATCAGCTGGACTTCCCTAGGTGACGGTTGTTTGTAATGTTGCTTTCTATCTTGTAGAAATGTTCTAGTGCAGTAAGAGCTAGGGATGCTCTACTTACATCACCCTTTTCTGTCATTTTATACTCCTTTGAATAACTGGAAAATAGTTATTTTAGACACACACAAACACAAAACCCCATCTGTTCGTATTTGCTGATTTCACCTGTGGTTTCAACACTGCTGAGTCAACGTTATGATTTTGGCTCTTTACCTGAGAAATCAATTTGTTTTCTCAGTCTTTATTTAGTTTGCCTTTGAACTTGATCATCTTGTTGTAAATAGTCTTTGAACATACTTCGTAGTCTAAATAACTGTTTATAATCTCAAAGGGCAGACTCCTCTGTTGGTAAGTGTTCAATGCCAAATCATAGCCATCTTAATATATGTCAAATATGGGTCAGTAGGTGGTGTAGCATTTAGGGTGCTGGATCCCATATCGCCAACTCCACAGTCTGAGTCCCAGACATAGGGGCTTGAGAAACACACCAGGTGTATGTGTGTGTGTGCCCAGAATCCCAAGAGGAGAATGGAGGAAAGGGGTTGTGGCATGTCTATCCCCCCAGGGAGGTGATTTCTCATTCTCTCTCTCTCTCTCTCTCTTTCTCTATCTCTCTTCACTCCAGCAAGCACATGTGTCCTATGGTGAAAATCTAAAAAAAAAATTTCAAGTAAGTTTATGTTCTGAGTTCACAGTGTAATATGAAAAGCCATAGAGGAAAGGGCATGTGGATGGTTATCTTTGTCCTTATCTTTGTCCTTTCTCCTGAGCTACCTGTGCTAAGTTAGTCTTTTTGGAGTGAAACCTTATTAAGGAAAATTCTTCCCATAAATGAATTAAAGGAGGAGTTAATATGAATTAATATGACTGATTAATATGAGTTAATCAGCCATATTTATGCAAATTAAAATCAAACCATACATAATTAAATGGTTTCAGCTCCAAGATACTATAAGCAACATTTATTTAAAATCAGAGTCACAACGCTTACTTCGGTTTCCTTTCCTAACTCTTGTCTGTTCAGCTTTCCAAAATTAGAGCGGGAGCTCCCTCTGCTGAGAGAAGAGAACTAATATATGTTGACAAAAGAGAAACGCTTGTGCTAAGTTATTATGTTATAAACTTAAGCAATTAGAAATTATTAAAAAAATTCTTTTTTGAGAACTCATGACTGGGCCAGCCAGTGGCGTGATGGTTAAGGCAGCTGGATCCCACATGGCTGATTGCACAGTTCAAGTCCTGGACCTTGCAGCTTGAAAAAACATGCTGGGTGTAGGTATGTGCCCACATTCCTGAGAGGAGAATGAAGGAGAGGGGATTGCAGCATGGCCCTCCCCTCCAAGGGGTGATTTCTCACTTTCTCTCTCTATTTCTCTCCAGTGAGCACACACACCCTATAGCCAAAATAAATAAAGAAAGAAAAAGAAAGAAAGAAAGAACGAAAGAAAGAAAGAGAGAGAGAGAGAGAAAGAAAAGAAGAAGAAAAACAAAAATTAATTTACAAGATAAATATTCATTCATTGACGTTTTTCAATTTCCTGACAAGATTTCCTAAGCTCCCCTGCTGCTATGGCAGTGCTTAGTAATCGCCATGATGAATTCCTAGCAGATGTTAACAAGCCCTGTTTTTGCACCTACTTATTGCCCAACCTTAGTGCTTCATAGCACTCATCACGTCTGAAATTACATTATTTACTCATTTATTTGTCTGGATATGCTCATCTTCTAAATAGAATATTAACTTCTTAATAACAGAGACTTTGTGCCTTCAGCCCCTAGGATGGCATCTGGCACACAGTAGGTTCTCAGAAACGTTGGACAGATGGATGAATGAAGAAGGAATGGGAGGCAGACAGGCCAGTATCTACTTAAAGCACTACTTATGATTATGGCTTGGGACCAGCAGGTGGCATAATGGTTGCATGGACTCCCATGTAGTCAACCCTGTTCAAATCCTGAACCCGGTGGTTTAAAACTCGTGCCAGAAGCGTGTGTGTGCGTGCCCAAAATTCTGAGAAGAGAATGGAAGAGAAGGGATTGTGGTGTGGCCATCCTCCCTGGGGGCTGATTTTTCACTTTCTGACTCTCTATGTCTCTTTGGCGAGCACATGCGCCCTATGGCGAAAAACCCTCTTCAAAAAAAAAAAAAAAAAAAACAAACCAGCATTATGGTTCAATTCTGCAATCACATGAAACCAGATTCAAATTTAGTAGAAAGTGTTAGAAATGCTAGAACTAGCGAAGGTACAGTGAAAGAGATGTGGAATTTAGGCTCAATCTTACAGATGGAGAGGTTTAGTACCATTCAGTGGAGAACAAGAGGTTGCTAAGCACTGGGATACCATGGTATAATGAAAAAGGCATAGGCCTTGCCCTCATGAAGCTTACACCTTGATAGTGAAGTCAGATGTCAAGCAAATAATCATAGAAGTGAAATGCAAAATTGCAATTGTGACAAGAGCTACCAGAGAGAACATGACTCATTTCCCTACTTTTCTGCATTACAAAGTGGTCCACAATGAGTGTGTGTTGCTTTAATCATCAGAAATATGGAGCATATATTGTATAATCATGATGGCCTTCTCTCCCCACTTGCCCTATTCTCTTCCAGGCTTACAGGATGTTAATGACGGTGTCTCACTTTAAGGACTGACCTTAGATGCTGGTCTCAGCCTGGCCCAGTGAGGGACATCCAGGTTGATGTGGTCTTCAAGTTCCAAAAAGAGGGGTGTGGTAGCACCCGCCCTATGGAAAACTCCAAGAGGAAGACATAGACATACCTCTCTCTCTCTCTCTCTCTCTCTTTCTCTCTTTGGGAGAGGTTATTTTTGTTTGTTTGTTTGTGCTATAGGGCGCATATGCTCATCAGAAAGACAGAAAGCAAGAAATCAACCCCAGGGGAGATGGCCTGCAATCCATTCTCCTCTATTCTCCTCTTGGGATCTTGGGCACGCACGCCTGGCGTGAGTTTAAGCCACTGGGTCCAGGACTTGAACCACAGTCAACTACATGGGAGTCCAGCGACATAGCCATTACGTTATCTACTAGTCCTCATATCTGTCTCTCTTGAAGCAGGTGAGAACCCTGGCTGGAAAACTGGTCAGGAATATGGCAGTATGTTCTCTCCCTCTGCCTGGGTGTGGGTGCTTTAGTGAGGAGAGAAAGTATCATTGACTATTTCTGTAGTTTCCTACTATATCCAATAGCATTTTTTCACATGGTTGAAATAGAGTGCCTGATTTCAGACCCTTGTGGCATAAGCCACTTCAGTGACCAGATATCAAGTGAAGAGTGAGTACAGCCTTCCTGATCTACCCATCTATGACCTGGATCTTGTCTGCAGTTGTCTGTCACTCTATCCAGTTCAGACATGTGTAACATTAACAGTTCCCAAAGGGTTCTTAAACTTGAGCTAGTGGGTTCATTGAGAAAAACTGCTCCGATGACAAATATGAATGAGAAGTACACAATTTACTCAATCTTCTTATGTGACAATTATAATATTGGGTTGTCGGAAAAGTCATGACACATTTTTTTCATAGAAAAAATGTATCATTTCATTTCCGACAACCCAATATATAATATATAGTTATAAGATTTTAACTAGAAACATGATATGCATGTAATTAGCTATAAACCGTAAATAGCACCTGGTAGTGTCATCCTTGCTTACCTTCCATTCCTCTGGATGCAAGAATTGGACTGTTTCTGTGGTCTAGTCAAGATCCTCTTCTTTGGTCACCATGACTTTGCATTTCTACTGGTCTCCTTTGCATTTCTGGAGCCTGTGATGTTCTTCACATTCTAGACTTCCTGAACTATAATAGAAGGGTTGTCATTTCTTTTCTTTTTTTTTGCATATGACCTTTAAAATTTTGTAATAACGCTTTTATAAACATTCCATCTTAACTACTTTTAGAAGGATGCTCTGAAAAGTAAAAACAAAGTGTGCATTTTCCTTACTATGCAAAGTCAGGAATGTGTGGTTATTTTATTGGTTATCAGGTTTCTCATACAAATAGATACAATAAATATAACAGAGATCTATTATATATTATGTAATAGACGCATAGATGTAATAATGCAGTGATATTAAGAAAAATGTACACAAAGCTGTCACCATAGTACCAAATAGTTATTGATGAGGGCCTCAGGGCATAAAAACATGGGTAGTATCTTTACATGAGGGCTCACTAGCAAGGGTAATCTCAGTCATTCTATCTGCAGTTCATTGCTCTGAGGAAGTTCTGCAGTGATGGAGTCCTTCCTGATTGGCCTTCCCAGGAAGCAGCTTCCCCAAACCAAAGGTTGTTCCTGTGTGCTGCCCACTCGTCCTCTCTTGTGCCGCCTCTGGCATCTGAATCTCTCATTAAGTTGTTAGCTCTGTGCTTCTTGGACTCAGGAGGACTGCAGCTTCGGGAAGGTTTACGGGGTTTTGGTATTTTTTTTTCTTCAGGTTTTCTATAGGGAGCATGAGCTTGCCAGAGAGAGACAGAGAGAAAGGAAAAGTGAGACATCACCCCCAGAGGAAACAGCCATGCAGCAATCTTCCACTCTCCTCTTGGGATTTTGGGCACACATGTACATGCACCCAACATGCCTCAAGTTACTGGGTCCTTGAACTGTGCAGTCACACACGTGGGATCCAGCCCCTCCAACCTCCATGACACCTGCTGGCCCGGGGAATGGTTTTAATAGTGCCTGACAGGGAGGTTACCAACTGTTCGCATCCCTCAGATGCATCCATCTTAGGGATGTTGAGACATCTCTTTCAAACACTTTCTGCCTCAGCTCCTGCCTCACCACACACCTCACCTCACACATCTCTTGCCCTTCCTCTCATGCACACTCTGCTACCTTCACCCATCCACCACCAGTTACGAGCACCTGAGGTTAGTCCGCTTAACTATCTCTTGTCTGTTATCATGCACGCCACACACGCACAGTTTCAGAATAAAGTCTTCACGCATAAATCATCATTTCAGGGTCAGCCCCATAATCTAGTGGTTAAGGAAGCTGGATTCCATATGGCCAGCCATGGTTTCAATCCCAACCCTGGCAGCTTAAAAACAGACCATGTGCATGCATCTGTATGCCCAAACCCCCAAGAGGATGGGAAAATGGAGAAGTGACTTCAGTGAGACCATGCCCCATTGAGGGGTGCTTTATCCCTCTCCCTCTCTCTCTGTATTTCTGTCTCTCTCTGGTGAGTGCGTACATCCTCTGGCAATTAAAAAATACATATTGTCATTGGTGTATCCATTGTATCAGAAGTTAGAATGTTAAAAGCGATGGACATGCAGTTTCTGTATAGTAGAGGACACATTTTAGGATTTGCAAGAAAATCTCTCATTGATGCTGACATTTTTCATTCTAATTGCTAAGTAGCATTGAAAAGAAATGCCATGCTTTGTTTAATCGAGCACTCATAATAAAATCCCCAAGGTTGCTGATTAATCTTTCTCTTAGTCCTGAGGCAGTCATATTATTAGCAGACTGTCAACTTTGAATCTCAACCCAGTCTTGGGTGTAGGCAATGCATCCTCAATGTTGCTTCAACAGGTGAACTACGATGTCAATTTTATAAACACACTAAACACAGAATTGTAGAATAATATGGACTCCTCATTTAAGTCGTTGGATACAGTACTAGCTGTTTATTTGGCTGTGCGTAGAACTGAAAGCACACACATCCGCAACGTGAGGTTAGTAGGTGGAAATGAGACACTTTAATTAGGAAGCACCAATGAAAGTATGTCAATTCAGCCTTTTTTCTTAACTATTCATTATCAAAAGATAAAACACTTGCCATTGACTACTATTACATGGCAAGACTATAATGTAATGGAGCATAGGGTTTTATTTTAGTGGCGGTTTATTTTAATAGCTTTATGGCTTACTTTTTTTTGTCCTGAACTTATATGTTTAGGTTCTAAAGAGGTTATTTACATTTTAAAAAATGCATACTTTGGTACTCTGGGGAACACACACACACATACACACAGTACTCACACACCACTTAACGTAGAACACTTTTGACACTGGCTTAGAGGAGAGGGGGTTCTTCACACAACAAGCAATCCTCCTGCGGACACAACTGAATTTATCTCAGTTCTGACAATTCCATCTTGAGATAAGCACAGATACCACAAGTCAAGGGCTCAGTCCTACAAGACTGTCTCCACTTCAGGTATAATCACAACTTCTGACCAATAGCTATAAACTGAGAGTTCTCATGACCCATGCCAACCCCCTTCAGGTTTGATTAATTTGCTAGAGCAGTTTACAGAAGACAGGAAAATACATACATTGAGCCATTTATGATAAAATGTATTACAAACGATGCAGGCAGCCAGCCAGGAATATGTGGTCATTTTATTGGCTATCAGGCTTCTCATACAAATAGATACAATAAATATAACAGAGATCTATTATATATATACATATATATATATATGTTACATAATAGACACATAGATGTAATAATATGGTGATATTAAGAGAAGTGCACACAAAGATGTCACCATAGTACCAAACAGTTATTGACGGGGGGCCTCCAGGCATAAAAACATGGGTTGTAGCTTTACATGAGTGCCCACTAGCAAGGGTAATCCAAGGGTAATCTCAGTCATTCTATCTGCATTCGACCTTCCATGCCTTCTTCAGCCACCTTCCCAGCACCTCCACCTGTTCAGTTATTCAGAAGCTCATCTAGAGCCAGTACTGGCTGCTGGTTAAGGCGGCTAGATCCCACATGGCTGGCCCTGTGGTTAGGGTCCAGGGCCCAGTAGCTTGAGAAACACACCATGTGTGCATGTACGTGCCCCAAATCCTGAGGGGATAATGGAGGAGAAGGGATTGTGGAGTGGCTATTCCCTTGAGGGGTGCTTTCTCAGTTTCTTTTCTCTCTTTCTCTTTGTCTTCCTCTGTCTCTCTCTGGTACATATCGTGTAGCAAATTTTAAAATGAAGCTCATGGGGCTGGTAGGTGGCATGGCGGTTAAGGGTGCTGGACTCCCACATGGCCGACCATGGTTTAAGTCCTGGATCTGGTGACTAGCTTTCTCACTTTCCCTCTCTCTCTTTCTCTCTCTCGCTCTTGCTCTGTCCCTCTCTGGTCAAATTAAAATAAATAAATAAGTAAAGTTAAATAAAATAATTATTTAAAAAAAAAGGAAGTTCATCTGAACCTTGTCCTTTTGAGTTTTTGCAGAAGCTTCATTAGGTAGGTGCGTGATTGATCCCATCATTGGTCTTTGGGGTGGGGCTAAAATGGTCAACCCTCTAGTTGCATGGTTGGGTCCCCTAGCAACCAGCCCCCATCCTGAGGATATCCAGAGCCCCACCCAGAATCACCTCAACAGAGCAGAAAATGCTGCTCTCACCCAAGAAATGCCAGATTTAAGAGTTCTGTGTCAGGTGCTCCTTTCACTTATGAAATTTCAAAGCTCTTAGAGCTGAGTCAGGTCCAGGGTTCAAAAATCAGATATTAGAACAAAAGATTTTCCTACTGCCACTAGCTATAAGAGTTTTAGGAGCTTCACATCAGAACCCAGGGCCAGACCCAATATATATGTTTCTTATTATTTCACAATATCAACAGTATCTTTTGTGAGAAAATTTATAACTGTAGTAGGACCCACAGAAGAAGATTCATAGAAATCACAAGATATCTTTCATGGTGTCAAGAACTTATGGAATATAAAACAGTGGGGCCAGCAGATGGTGTAGCAGTTATATCGCTGGACTCCCACATGGCCGACCATGGTTTGAGTCCCAGACCTAGTGCCCTAACAATCATGCCAAGCACTTGTGCATATGTGCCCAAGATCCCAGAAGGAGAATGGAGAAGAAGGGACTGTAGCATGGTCATCCCATCTGGAGGCTGATTTCTCACTTTCCCTCTCACCATCTCTCTTCAAAGAACACACATATTCTATGGCAAGAATCTCTTAAAAAAAAAAAAAAAAAAAAGCAGCAGAAGAAGGAAAAAACAGTTAATTTTATACTGACCTTGTCAAGTAAATTTATCTGAAAGGACAGTTCCTATAAGACTAGCCTGGAGGGACCAGCAGTTAACGTAATGGCTATGTCACTGGACTCCCATGTAGTTGACCGCAGTTCGCATCCCGGACCTGGTGGCTTAAAACTCACACCGGGCGCGTGTGCGTGCGTGCCCAAGATCCCGAGAGGAGAATAGAGGAGAGGGGATTGCAGCGTGGCCGCCACCCAGGGGGTGATTTCCTGCTTTCTGTCTCTCTGTCTCTCTCTGTCTGTCTGGCAAGCGCACAAGCCCTATGGCAAAAACCTCTCTTAAAAAAAAAAAAAAAGAGACTAGCCTGGAGAAGTAGCCCCTATGTGGTGAAACAGCAGACAAACAGAACACTTTTCATTTTGTTTTCTTAATTTGTCAGGGGACATGTGTGCTCCTGGAGAGAGAGAGAGAGAGAATAAAAGTAAGAAAGCATTCCCCATGAGGGATGTTCATGCCACAATCCATTCTTCTCTCTCTCCCACCTTTTGGGATTCTGGGCACACGTACACATGCCCAGCATGTTTTTCAAGCCACTGGGTTCAGAATTTGAACGGGCCATGTGAGCTCCAACCGCCTTAACTACCATGTCACTGGCCAACCTCAGAATACTTCTTGGTTTACAAACTACACAAGAAAAATCAGCTTCATTTTCACTTAATTATTTTAAATTTATTTTTTATATTCTCTCACTGTACATCTTTGCAGCATACAAAATGAATTTTCCCAACGCAAATACTTGTATATTAGTCTAGCCAAAGATATTACCATACACATTATCATCAACAGATAATTTTCCATTTTCATGTGCATTAGATGTTTTGCTTCTTTATTTCCCTTGATTCCCTCCTTCCCACTTCCCCCATTTCCCACCCTCCTCCCACGCTATCTCGAGTACTCACAGTTGCTCTCCATGCTTTTACACTTTCTGTTTGTTCAGTTTCTGCTATAGAGTACAGACATTCCATATATATTAATGGGAGAAATACAATGCCTCTTCTCCTTTTTTTTTTCTTTTTTTTTTTTAAGGTTTTTACTATAGGGCATGTGCATTCACCAGAAAGGAGAGAGACAGAAAAAGGAAAAGTGAGAAATCACCTCCCAGGAGAATGACCATGCCTCAATCTATTCTCCACTATTCTCTTGAGATTCTGGGCACGCATGCACCCGTGCCCAGTGTGATTTTCACGCCACCAGGTCTGGGATTTGAACCACAGTTGGCCATGTGGAAATCCAGCTGCCAACCACCATGCCACCTGCTGGCCCTCAATACCTCTCATAGTCTGGCTTGCTTTGCTTGACTTTTAACCAAAAGTCTACTAGACAATTTGATCCACTGCCTTATCCAGTAAGCTGGCTTCTGAATGTCTTTTACCTTTTTTTTTTCTTTTTGGAGAGCTTTTTGCTATAGGGCACATGCACTCACCAGAAAGATAGAGAGAGACAGAAAGAGACAGAAAACATCCCCCGGGGGGTGGCCACGCTGCAATCCTTTCTTCTCCATCCTCCTCTCAGAATCTTGGGCACGAACGCACACGCGCCCGGCATGAGTTTAAGCCACCAGGTCCGGGACTCAAACTGTGGTCGAATACGTGGGAGTTCAGCAACATAACCATTATGCCAACTGCTGGTCCCTGAATGTCTTTTACCTCTTATCACAAATTAAACTCATCTTCAAAGGATAACGATTTATTACCACCCTGGCCACAGGTTCTAAAAGAATATTCTCTCAAAAAGTTCCCAAAATGTCATGAGGAAGACAGCACTAGTGAGATACATGGGTAATCTCTCCCCTTTTTATTTCAAAGATAGTAACATTTATTTCCATGTCTACACATTTTGCATATCTATGTTTTAAGATTTGGGTTTAAAATAATCACATAACTTCAAGGCTGAAGGATTTATTGATGTTACTGCTATCGTTTGTTTTCCATTTGTTACTGTCACAGTTCTTGTAAGTAATAAACATACGTTTAGCACTGCTCTCCAAGCATTTCACCTCTCCAAAGTCACCCACATTCTCTCTCCCCCACAACATACCCACCGACCTGACATTGTCATCACTGACTCCGATCATTCTGCCTTTAAGTCACACATCGTGAGCTTGGCAGAGTTTTCTACTCACTGGAGGAGTTCTGTTCCATTAGCACAAGTAGAAGACTGTTTTTCCAAGAGGGTGTCTCCAGATCACTGAAAGGTTACGATATTAAGTGTGTCTATTTTTTTCAATTTAGTTCTAATGTTAAAGTAAGAGTACTACTGGATTTAATAAAGTACAGCTTGAGTAATACATGGTACATTTAAAAATTTTTTTCCTAGTGGAAGGAATACAGAAAATTCCCTTAAATGATAATTTCCTTGCTGGAGCAAAAGATGCAAGCAGAAAAGATCTAGTTTCTGTTTTCATTCTTATCAGTAGTAAGACATGATATTATGAAGTTTATGTCCACTTTCATCTATTTGGTCTTAGTTACTTTATTTTTATCTTGAATTAAATTCAGCATAATGAAAAAATGAATTTGTATCTAATATTTTGTACGTGCATAGATGCAAACAGTAATAACAGATTAGCAGATGTCAATCTGTTTCATTTGCAAACTTTAGAACATGAAGTTATTTTATTTTTTCTTAGAATTATTTATTTCATTTCATTTATCATTATTTTTTAAAATTTGCTATAGGGCACATGTGCTCACCAGAGAAAGAGAGAAAGAGAGAGAAAGTGAGAAAGCAAGCTGCAAGGTCCAGGACTCAAACCATGGCTGGCCATGTGGGAATCCAGTGCCTTAACCACAAAGCCACATGCTGGCCCCCATAATACTATTTTCTTATCCTTCTTTTCTTTTCTTTCTTTTTAGAGAGATTTTTGCTACAGGGCCCATGCACTTTCTGGAGAAAGACAGAGAGACAGAAAGTAAGAAATCACCCCCACTCCCCCCACCCTCTGGTGAACAGCTACACCAAAATCCCGTCTCCTCCATTCTTCTCTTGGGATTTTGGGCACATGAGCACACATGCCCAGTGTGAGTTTCAAGCTGCAGGGTCCAGGACTCAAACCACAGCTGGTCATGCCACCTGCTGGCCCTATTTTCTTATCCTTCTTATTCAAAGGCCCTAAAAACTAGGACCTTTGGAATAAAAACATCATATAATTAAAAAAGACCAATAACCTTGTTGTGTAGGTGGGGAGATTGAGGTTAAAAAAAAGTTTCATTATTTCAACAAAGTTTGACCTAATTGTCCCTGATTAATCTTTTTTTCAAACTAATGATAATCTTAGAGAAAGGCTCAAGGAGTTCTGATTACATTATATAATATAAATAATTATATATATATATATATATATATATATATATATATATACACATATATGTAACATAATAATATTATATAATATGAAATAGAATTAAAGGACTTCATGTATTAATTGATGGCTAAAATATGGCTTTGTCTTGGGCCAACAGGTGGTGTGGAGATCAAAGTGCTAGATTCCCAATGGTTGGGTGTGCTCTTTGAGTCTTGGACCAGGCATCTTGAAAATCACTTCAAGCACTTGTGTATGCCCAAAGTCCTGAGAGGAGACTGGAGGAGAAGGGACGGTGGCATGGTCATATTCCTTGGTGGGGAATGATCTCTCACTTTTCCTCTTTCTCTCTGGCAAGTGTGCACATGTCCTAAAGCACACACACACACACACACAAAAAAAAAAAAAAAAAACTTTAAAAAAATATGACTCTGCCTTGCCTTTTTGTTAAAAGCAGTATCTGTTTGCCAGCTGGAAACTTGGATAAATGTGGATCTCAGTTCTTGAGCTCCAGATCCATTGAAGCAATAAAAGAGAAATGATGGCCATTGCCAGGACTCAGAGGAGCGTGCTTTTCTCCACGATCATTTGCTCACTAGATACTTATTGACAGTCTGCTGAGCACTGCATGAGTACCGAGGATATATAAATAATCACCATGCTTTACCAAAAACATTGTAAGTACCCCCTCTCTTCCAGAGCTTATTTACTGAAATTTCAGCTAAAATTCAGACATAAGGTTGAAGAAATTAGGAGAATAAAATTAAACCACAATTTGCTATTGATAGGAGGCCAGCAAGTGGCAAGGTGGTTAAAGTACTGAACTCCCACATGGTCAACCATGGTTCGAGCCCTGGTCCTGGCAGCTTGAAAATCACACCAGCCTTATGTGCATGCATGCCCCAGATCCAGAGAAGAGAATGGAGAAGGTATTGAGGTATGGCCATTTTCCCTGGGAGGTGATTTTTCACTTTCTCTCTGTCTCTCTCCAGAGAGTACATGTGCCCTATGACAAAAACCTTAAAAAGCAACAAAAGAAAAAAAAGATTTGCTGTAGATCAATAGAATCCAACATGCAGAGTCTGTAACAGTGACTTTCAGGGATGCTGGTACTACAGAAAAGTTTTGACAAATGAAAAGGTAGAAGATATTCTGAGATAAAGCATATTCCAAGTTCATGGGTTTCTATGAGGGTATACATATAGCAGTGAGAAGTGATTTTAAAGTACATGAAGCATCAGGTCCTGCACCATGTCACCCAGGTAATATTCTTGCCATCCTCTCCAGAGTTTAATCTAAATCAATTTCTGGACAAAGAATCAGATAAACCCAAATTGAGGGACCGTCTATAAAAACTAGTCTATGATGTTCAAAAATGTCAATGTCATGAAAGACAAAAAAAAAAAAAAAAATGCTGAGATTCCTTCTAGAATAAAGGAGCAAAGAGAACTGTGAAGATGACACCTTTCTGACTCTCATGGAGTGGAGGGAGCAATATGTCCCATTTGTATAATTGAAGAAATTGAAACATGAGCTGTATGTTCAATATTAGTTTTGTATCAGTACTCATGAATAAGTCTTATTGTAGTGACAATTGAAGTTAGAGTCATAATGTCTGTGATCATCTCTCAGATGTTTTGGGTGGAACCAGTAGATGGCATAATAGTTTTGTCACTGGACTCCCACATAGTCGACCAAGTTCGAATGCCAGACCCAGAAGCTTAAAACTCACGTCAGGCATATGTGCATGCATGCCCAAAGTCCCAAGAGGAGAATGGAGGAGAAGGGATTGTGGCATGGCCATCCCCTCCTAGGGAGTGATTTCTTATTTTCTGTCTCTCTATCTCTGTCTCTCCGGCAAGCACACACTCCCTATAGCAAAAATCTCTCCCTCTCTAAAAAAAAAGATGTTTCAGCCAAACCGTATGCCTGTGGGTGTGGGCATACACGTGCACATATGGGTTTGTAGTGTGTGTATGAGTGAGTGTGGGTGTGTGGCTAACTAGAGCAAGAATGAGCATATGCCCTGTAATGTTGACGGTTCATTAATCAGTGAATCCAGGGAAAGGGTGTATAGATATTTATTGTCCTATCTTGAGACTCTTCTAAAGGTTTGAAAATAAAAAGTCATTCTTCAGGACCAGCAGTAGCGTAATGGCTATGTCGCTGGAGTGCCATGTACTCGACCGTGGTTCAAGTCTTGGACCCAGTGGCTTAAACTCAGGCCGGGCGCATGCGTGCGTGCCCAAGATCCCGAGAGGAGAGTGGAGGAGAAGGGATTATGGCGTGGCCATCCCCCCGGGGGGTGATTTCTCGCTTTCTATCTCTCTGTCTGTCTGTCTGTCTGTCTGGCGAGCACATGCGCCCTATAGCAAAAAACCTCTCAAAAAAAAAAAAAAAAAAAAAAGAAGAAGAAGAAGAAAAAGGAAAATAAAAAGTCATTCTTATATTCCAGTGAGAGTTTGTGTCAGCTTTCAGACAGGTCCCACATCAGCAAAATCCTGAGAGGAGTATGGAGGAGAGGAGATTGCAGCATGGCCATCCTCCCTGGGGTAGGGGTTGGTTATGTCTCACTTTCCCTCTCTGTCTTTCCCTAGCAGGGCATGCTGCCTATGGGGAAAAAAAAAGAAGTAAGATTTAAAATCAAACTGTGCACAAGGTCCCACTGTGTGTTATGATATTCCTCTGGGAGAAAATATTGGTTCATCTGAGAAGTCATGATGCATTTTTGCATCGAAAAATGCATCATGACTTTTCTTATGACCTAATAGATTTGATCAAACTTCACATATAGTTTTAAATTAATTTTCTGATAAATACTACATGCTTATTTATCCCTTACTATACTGAGATAGTTTAATGTCTTTTTTTGTAACTAGAGGTTGAGATGAAGGAATGTTAAGTGAAGCTTGCAGGCTGGTTCTAGATGAAATCATCTTCCCAGGGTTTATCGCTGGAGGAATGTGCAATACCCAAGAACTTTCATGATCAGTTTCCTCTTCAAACTCTACTTGGATGTTTTGCCGCAGTTAAAGAGAAGGGTAAAGAGCGTTTGAATTTCACATACCCTGGGGACGAGAGCTTGTTTCAGGTGCTTCTAGCATCTGTGAAGCTGGAAATTTCAAAGAATCCCCATGAGTTGTCTGGACCAAGGTCTGTTTTCTGGTTATTTTTCTGAGCTCCCTTATAAGATGAACCCCCAAAAGTTCCTCTAATTCATAATAATATTACTTCCCCAAAGCAATGAAAATAAAAGCTTGAGGACTATGCAGCAACATAAAATTTTAAACTATTTTTTGTATCAATTAAGTACATCCTCACAACGAATGATTTCCATTAAAATAATAAAAGCATCTTTACTTCAGGATCCCTGCGGATATCCTCACATCTCCAAGAAACTCTTAGGTGTCCTAGAAGATGTTCCTTTGACCGTAACTCAGGGGAGCCAGTCATTCCAGGTCAGTACATCTTCTGAAAGAACAGCATGTCCAAACTTTTCGATGTTGTCTTTGCTTGTTAATTTCAAATTGCTATCTCAGTGTTGGCTTTTAGGAAAAGATCTGCTATGGAGCAGCTGTATACAAGCATTTTATAACTGATTATTATTTTCTAACAATTAGTTAGAAGTCACAATGGGATAATCGTTCTTATTTACAATACCAACCAAAAAATAAAACTCTAGGAATCAGATCAACAAGAAATGTACAAGCCCTACATGAAGATGGCATTTAAGCTCTTCTGGTAAACTTGAGGGGAAAAAAAAAGACTTGGATAAAGTGAAAAACATAGTATTTGGCTAAAAAGACAAAAAATGTAAAGATACAATTTCCTTTTTATTTATAAATTAAATGCATTCCCAGTCAAAACACCGAACAGGGTCTGTTGGGAACTTGATTTTAAATATCTAGAAAGATAAAAATGGATGTTTTTGAAAAATAAGAATAGCAATGAGGAGAGAGCCCTATATAATATTGAAATGTACTCTATGTTCCTATTAGTTGAACATTATAAATACTGCTACAAGAAGAAACAAGCAGACCAACAGAACAGTGAAGAGTTCAAAAATTGACCCCAAATAGTTGATCATTAGAGACAAAAATGTATTTCATAATGAAATTTAACAAAAGATTTTAAAAGGATAGAAAGCTCTTTTTAAAAACAAAGAAACTTGGAACTATACTTCTCTTTTCTACTTTACAGTGAAAATAAGTTAGAGATTGATTGAAGTTTCAAATATTAAGAACTAAAGATGTAAAATTACTGGGCAAAAAATGCATAAGCGTTTTTAAAAATCCATGGCCTGGCGAAGTCTTCTTTAACTATAACATGAAATCAGAAGCCATAAAAGAAAAGATTGATACACTTGACTATATAAAAAAGAAAATAGTACAAAAAAAGAAATATTTGCACCAAAAATTTATAAATTAGCTAAAAAATAAAAAAAGCAAGGTATACTCACTGGCTGATCACTGGGAAATACATTTTAAAATATTAAACTACATTCAGCCTCACTCAGAATTTTTTAAATGCAAATTCAAAGAACAACAAGACTCCATTTTCACCTGTCAGATTAGCACCAATTTAAAATTCTAATAGTACTCAGGGCTGGTTAAATTAGAACTTTTTTTTTTTTTTTTTTTCTGTAACCGCACGCTCTCCTGTAATTAAAATACTGAAATGGAAGAGCATGTTCTTGAAATGGCTAGGACTACCAGAAGCCCAGCAGCAGGGGGCAGTAGAGACCTCCTCCTAACTCCACGTCGTTCATGTTCCAGTTTTATGAAAGTGACTTTTTCTCTTCCATGATTCCTGAGGTGACACAGAGCAGCAAGAAGGGAGGTGATTTACCAGTTCCTGTCATTTCTTAGAGACAATGAATAGCCGGGAGGCAACTGGGAGCCTCCTCTCCAGGCCAGAATGCACATCCCACATAGCAAGGAGTCTTACTGAACCACCCACCACCCCCAGGTGGATAGTGGCACCTCTGGTCCTAGGTGATTACTGAGTTGGGCAGTTCTGTCTTCTCGGGAAGCTGGCTTGTAGAGAGCTGGTGCTCAAAATCTGATTTTTTTACTGAGGGTTCTTTCCAGTTATAAATTAGGCAAAAGAGAAGATGAAACTAGAAAACTAACAAATTCTCATTTGCGCTTCCAAGCCAATACCAGCGAGCACAGCCACATTCGCTGCCTGGCTTGAGGGTTGGAAATGAGGTGAGATGAAAATGAGGGTAGTCATGTACCTTGGATCCGGATCCCACATGGCCCACCACGCAATTTGAATCCCAGCCCCAGTGACTTAAAAAACGCCAGGTGCATATATGTGCGTCTTCCAAATCCTGAGGAGGTAGAGAAATGAAGAAGGGATTGTTGGGGACCAGGAGTTAGCGTAATGGCTATGTCGCTGGACTCCCATGTAGTTGACCGTGGTTCACGTCCCGGACCCGGTGGCTTAAAACTCACGCCTGGCACGTGTGCGTGCATGCCCAAGATCCCGGAGAATGGAGGAGAAGGGATTGTGGCGTGGCCATCCCCTGGGGGGGGTGATTTCTCGCTTTCTGTCTCTTTGTCTCTCTCTGTCTGTCTGGCGAGCGCACACGCCCTATAGCAAAAACCTCTTCAAAAAAAAAGAAGGGATTGTGGCCTGACCACTCCCTATTGCAAGGTGCTTTCTCTCTTTCACACTGTCTCTCTCTCTCTGTCTCTCTCTGGTCAGTGCATGCATTCATGGCAATAAAATTTTTTTTAATTGGGAAACCAGCAGTTGGCTTAATGGCTATGTTGCTGAACTCCCATGTAGTCAACCGCGGTTCAAGTCCCGGACCCGGTGGCTTAAACTTACACTGGGTGTATGTGCACGTGTGCCCAAGATCTTGAGAGGAGAATGGAGGAGAAGGGATTGTGGTGTGGCCATTCCCCGGGGGAGGGGGGGGATTTCTCACTTTCTGTCTCTCTGTCCCTGTCTTTCTGGCAAGCACACGCACCCTATAGCAAAAACCTCTCAAAAAAAAATTTTTTTTTTTTTAATTTTTAAAGGAAAATGGAAGATAGAATCAGAGTGAGTGCAAAAGATGGGGCATGACCAGTTCCCCTCTAATTTCAACCCTTCCCGCACAGGGGGTCACCGGGGCCATAGACGCTTTCTCTCCAATCTCTAGCCTCTGGGTTTATTCCCAAACTGCAGACTGCTTCCTTCTGTGGGGCTCTCTGCCCTGGCTGTGTCTCACATCTCGGATGTTCCAGCGCTTCCGTTCTCTCATGTGGGACAGACTCCAGTTTCCATCAATGGAAGGGTTACCTAGTTAGGGGCATAACCTCAATATCTACCGAAGGAGCCAGCCCACACTGAGCTCAACTGACTGAGAAAATAGACATCTCTGTGCTTATCCAACAGTGCAGATTTATTTTCAGAAATACAATACCGTTTTTTTAAAGAATTATTTTATTTAACTTTGTTTATTCATTTATTTTAATTTGACCAGAGAGGGATATATATATATATATATATATATATATATATATATATATAGAGAGAGAGAGAGAGAGAGAGAGAGAGAATGAGAAAGCAAGCCACCAGGTTCGAGACTTGAACTGCAGTCTGCCATGTGGGAGTCCAGCGTCCTTAACCACCACACCACCCGCCGGCCCCAGAAATACAATACCTTTTTCTATATGTTCTCTAGAATCAGGGTCTGCCCTGTCAGCTGCAAAGTCACCTTTGGAAGTATCTGGGAAGGTAGAATTTCCATTGGGTATAGGCTTAGGGAAAGTATAGACTGAGAAATCCATATAGAATGCATGTATATACACACATACCCATTTATGATTTTTTTTATTAAAAATTAAATCATGTCCTTTAATGGATATTTGACAGATATAGAAAAATATAAAAAAGAAAATAAAAATCTCCTGTAAATCTACCATTCATATATGGCCACAGTCAAAGCATTTTTCTTTTTTTTTTCTTTTTTTTTTTTTTTTTTTTGGAGAGGATTTTGTTATAGGGCGTGTGTGTTCGCCAGAAAGACAGAGAAAGACAGAGAGACAGAAAGTGAGAAATCACCCTCTGGGGGAGATGGCCATGCCACAATCCCTTCTCCTCCATTCTCCTCTCAGGATCTTGGGCACGCATGCACACGTACCTAGCGTAAGTTTAAGCCACCAGGCCCGATACTCGAACTGCAGTTGACTACATGGGAGTCCAGCGACATAGCCATGACTCCAACTGCTGGTCCCCAATCAAAGCATTTATAAATATTGAAAACTTAATTCTCACACAAATCTCAAATAAGCATATGTTAAAGGTATACTTAACTCATTTATGAGGGAAATGATAAAACTGAATGAGGCAATTTGAGAGACTGTGTATATGGGCATTGAAAGAAATGGTGAAAGAGGCCCAGCCACAGTGGTGTAAGTGATAGGCGCATCTGTGCAATGCTGGAGCCATATGGAGAACTTCGGGCTCGAATCCCAGGTCAACCTGAACATGCCGGCAGGCACACCCATGAGCCTGGCTGGCTGGGAACTGGATTGCCGTGTGATGAGACCCTTCCTTTCCTGCTGTAGTTGGGTGGCTGTTAGTTCAAGTAGTTTACCAGATCGCTGAAAAGAACCGTTATTTGGAAAAACTGCCTGGTGTTTATTCTCAGGGTCACCAGGAAACATCTTCAAGTGACAGCATTCACTGTGTAACTGGTTACACGAAATCACAGAATATAGGAACTAAGACTCCTTAAGGATCTTTGCTTGTGTTGTGCCATTTGCCTGAATAGAAGGAGATACAACTTACCCTTATCCAACCTCCAAATTCATAGGGTTCCAGATAGGTAGAAAAATGCTCCTCTTAGTTTATGAGTTCAAAATTTTCTTTTGGTGGGAAAGTATGGGCCTAATTGTATCCTTATTTTGAAACTTCAGAAATTAAAGCTTAAAACAAACAAAAAGTCTTGCTCAAAGTTACTTACGGCAAAATTGAGACTTGAACTCATGACTCCCAGTTTCCTTGATTGGACACTCATTCAGACACCCAGACTAGGGTCAGCACTGTGCCCCTGCTTAAAGAGAGACCTACACAGCTCCTTAAGTGTTAAGATGACATAGGGTAGAACACATGGACTTCCATGTCCCAATAATGGAGAGTTTTACCCTCAGTGGCCTGTCACTCAGATCTATTTTATATAGTATTTAAAATTTCTCAGAAAAGCAGTTTCCTATATACTAGCTGTCATATAATCAACCTTTACTTATGGCCCATTCCCCACCCTGCCTCATCTTCATCACACCTACTCTCTTTAGGATCATATAGCTGAACAATGAAGAAGAAGAAAAATCCAGTTTAGGCTGAATACAGACTTACCTCATAGAGAGTAGGGAAGAAATATTTCTTAGTGATGTTTCTGATGCATAAACATTTCTTCCTGACCAATTTTCATGTGAAAAGTTGATTTTCACAAGAAAATGAAAACATTTCTTCCTGATCAATTTTGCTTTATTTCTTTGAACATAGGAAGAGACACTTGGTCTTACTAATTACAGGAGAAACTGAAATTAAAGCGACAATGAAATGCCATTTGTAACCAATCCAAATGGCCAAAACACAAAGGTTTAACAACTTATGCATTTGGCAAAGTGTGAGAAAACAGGTACTCTTACTTTGATGATGGGAGGATAAACTGGAACAACTTCTATGAATAGAATTTAGCAATATCTATAAAAATTCCTAATGTGCATACTCTTTAATCGGTAATCTCACTCTGGGAATTTATTCTGCAGCTTAGTTTATACACTTGCAAAATAATGTGTTGTCAAAGCTATTATTTGTAGGGGCCAACTGGTGGTTTGTTGGTTAAGACATCTGAATCCCACATAGTCCACCTGCACAATTTGAGTCCTGGACCCAGCTGCTTAAAAATCACACTGGGTGCATATGTGTGCATTTTCAAAATTCCAAGAGAACATGAAAAATAAGGAATTGCAGTGTGGTTGGGGATGACTTCCATTTCTCTCTTTCTCTGTCTCTCTCTGATGAGCACATGCACCCTACAACAAAACAGAAACAAAAAAAATGAGTTATTATTTGTAGTATTATTTGCAATAGAGAAGTGCTATAAATAACTCAAGTGCCCACACAGATAGAGAAAGATTTATAAGTTATACTGATAAGTGAAAGGCAGTTAGAGTAATGGCTATGTCGCTGGACTCCCACGTAGTCGACCGCGGTTCGAGTCCCGGACCCGGCGGCTTAAACTCACGCCGGGCGCGTGTGCGTGCGTGCCCAAGATCCCGAGAGGAGAATGGAGGAGAAGGGATTGCGGCGTGGCCATCCCCCCTGGGGGGGTGATTTCCTGCTTTCTATCTCTCTGTCTCTCTCTGTTTGTCTGGCGAGCGCACGCGCCCTATAGCAAAAACCTCTCCAAAAAAAGAAAAAAAAAAAAAAAAGGCAAAATGCTGAAAAGTATTTGTACAAAATAGGAAGTGTAATACCATAGATCTTATTGGCTTGTATTTGCTTAGAATACTCTGAAAGGACACACAAGAAACCAATATTGGTGGTCACTGTGGAGGGAGTGGGTGGACACAAGACAGAGGGACAGGGGTGGGGGCAAATTGGGACAAAACTCTCCACCAAATACATTCTGATTCTGTCCCAGTTTTAAACCATTTGAATGTGCTATTTTTTTAAAAGAAATTTTAAGAATAACCTTGACAAATCCCCTAAATCTTTCATAAAGTACAAGACATAAGTAGACTAAAGTTTGAGAACAACTTGAGTAAAATAAGGAAAAAAGGTTAAGTTTCTTATGCAGATGTGAGTATTGAAATCATTCCCCAGTAACAGATCCATCTAATTCCTAGCCGGAGAGTTCCAAAGCTTGCCTGCAGGGTTTAGACTAATCTAATGTGAAGTCTCTAAAATAGGTCTGTTAGTTGTTGTAAGGATTAAAGGTGATAAAGGAGTCCCAATGTCAGTGAAGGTTGAAGTTTATAGGAAAGCTAAAAATGCATACAATGGGGCTCCCTCATGTGGTGATCATATTATCTGAACCATGTCAGCTCAGGAGATGGGATCTGAGAAGTGCAGCTATGCCATCCAGGTACTAGGACATCATGTTTGAAATCTTAGGCCAGCCAGTGGTATAGTGGTTAAGGCAGCTGGATCCCATATAGCCCACTGTGTGGTTCAAGTCCCAGATCCAGTGACTGAAAAACTTGCTGGACATGTGTGCATATGTGCCCAAAATTCTGAGAGGAGAATGGGGGTGAAGGGATTGGGGAGTGGCCATCCTACCAGGGGATCATTTCTTACTTTCCCTTTCTCTGTTACTCTCTGGCAAGTACTTGTGTCCTATAGCAAATTTTTTAAAAATTAAAAAAAAAGACCAAGAAATCTGTGCTATCTCAGAGAATTCTGGGAGTGATGGTTAATATCACATACAGTTTTCAGTGTGAGGATTTTGGGAGGTGACTCAGACTGGAATCTTGAATTGGACAACAGTGGTATGTACAATATTTGTTACTTTCTTAAGGATGCAATACAGTTACTCTTCATTCAAATCTGAGTTCCATTCCTATGACTTAGGTCATAAAGTGAATTAATTTATAAGCCAGGAACTTAAATGCAGATGTTATGAGATATGTCATGGTCTATATTCTTCAATGGATACCACAAGACACCACACTAGAATAATGTAATTCTATCCATACAAAAAACATACATTAGATAAGTGCCAGAAAGTGACAAAACACACCACAACACAATAATATAAATTTTGTGTATTTGATTCTATTTCTTCTGAATACTATGATGGGATATAAAAATATGTAGTATTGTGTGATTGCAAATTAATTCATACAGTAAATACTAATGAACTGCAGGAACTAGACAAAGACAGAAATGGGATTCCCGAGACTCACGCAGACTGAAAAAGGGGACTTCCCACTGAAGAACTGGCCCTAAGTCCAATCGTTAACTACGTAGGTCATTAAGTGAGGAGTTGTACACAAATCATTCATTAGGCCTGACAAAAATGAGAACAAAAAAACGTTGAGGAAGCATTTCAATCTGTTGACTCAGTCATTGAAGGTGAATTCTTCAGTCCCTTTAAAAATTTTTTATTTTACATCCATTCACTGTGTATCATTGCAGCATACAAAATTAATTTTTCCATCCAGAATACATTGTATATTGGCTCAATCAAAGATATTACCATAACTATTATCTTCAACATATAATTTTCTATTTTGTGTTTCTTGTATGTTTTACTCCCCACCTCCCATTGATTTCTTCTCTCTCACTCTCTGTCATTTCCCACTCTCTTCCCACACTATCTATGAAAGAGAGGCATTGTATGTCTTCAGTCCCTTTCCATCTTGGGAGTTTTTAATACATTGATGCTATTTTAATGGATGATGTTGCTTCTACAGTACATAGGTACAATACGTGTATCTTAATTCTTCTCATGGAGTTATTGAAAAGATGATCCCAAACATCAGGCTCAGAGAGGAGAGGGAAGTTTTGTGAAGAACCTTGACTCCTTGGCCAAAAACTTTGTACTAGTGCCATAGATTATGGAAGGCATTTCAGATTTGAAGTAGGAAAGGTAACAGGATCAAAGATGCTCTTCAGTACAACTGGCAATGCAGTTAGGATTAAAATGGAAAGAGAGCTTCCACCACAGACAACGTCGAAGGTCATTACAGAAATGCCAGGTGAGAGATGATGACTGGTACAATAGTGTAAGGAGGAGAAGGAAGGTGTAAGGGTAATTTCAGCACTGACTTGGTATAAAAAGCCAATGAGGATCAAAGAAGACTCTGAAATTAGAAACTTGTTGACGAGGGAAAGGTGGTACTGTGGTAGGCAGTTAGCTAGTAATGAGCGGAAAGCCCTAAGAGAATAGTAGAAGGACCCATGTCACATCAATTACAATTCATCAGGAGTTACAACCAGACCCTCCATGAAGTGCCTTCTTCTCACCCAGCTCCTGGCACTGCAAAGGCGAGGCAAATACCATTTTTCTTCCTTGGTACCTGAGGAAGACACATAGGAATGATTGTAAATTTCCCTCTTATCATTCCTCATAAATACAAAAAGTCTCAACCAGACGTTTTAGTCAACATCCTGATTCCCACTGGGGCAATAAACTAATTGGGCAGTCTATCCTAATTAGGATGCTTCTATCATCATGGCTGACACTGAGCATGTGCAGTTAGGTATCAAATTCCTCAAATTCTTCACCTGTGAGATAGTTGCCTATGCACAGGAAAAAGCCCACAAATTCAAACAAAGGACATAGATAATATGACAAACCTCCCACTTTTAAATATTCATTATCACCTCTGATAATAAAAATAACACCTAGCCAGTTCCAAACACAGTTACTACCTAGCAACCTGCCCGCCCAAAGGTCTTTAGGGTGTACTTTTTTTCTAAAATCTTTCTTTCCTATTAAATTCTCTTTTCTACCTACTTTTATTGTGGTTGTGGTTTTATTTTGTGCCTAGCGATAGGTCTCTAATTTTAGTGATCTGGACCAAAGAACCAAGAATTTTACACAATACAGCTCAACACTTTCCCATTCTATGACAGTGTCATTAATAACATGGAGGACATTGTAACCTGTTTGGAAGAAAGCAGAAGATGAAGGGTTAAGTGCCTCGCATGCATTCACTGGGTACTGTCAGAAAGAAATTTTGGTGCTTTGAGAAATGCTGGGTCTGAAGATGAGAATTTGGGAGAAGCTATGAGAGTGAATGAAGTCTCCAAAGGAAGGAATACTATCTAAAAACATACTTTGTTTATTTTATTGTCAGAGGGAACATGCACTCACCAGAGAGAGAGAGAGATCAAGCACCCTCTAGTGGGACATGATCATGACACAATCCTTTTTCCTCACTATCCAGTCAGAATTTGGGGCACACATGCACCTGTGCCCAGAGTGTTTTCAAGCCAAGGCCAGCATTTGAACCACAGCCAGGCATGTGAGGTCTGGCTCCCAATGTACAGTGCATAACCACTGTGCTTGGGGCTGGTTCTCTAAAAATAAACTTTAAATATATATACTTCTCAACTAATTCCAGAGATTTCGATATGACTTTCAAATAAAAAAAAACAAGTATTCTAAGACTGAAGTTGGAAATAAAGAGCAAAGAGAGAAGAGACGTTGAAACTGAAAAAAAAATTTAGACAAATTAAATTAAAGACAGTTTAACTGAGCAAAGATTAATTTTCCAATCCAACTGGGCAGCCCTCAGAACCAGAAATGGTTCAGAGAGCTCTGCTTGCGGTGTGGGCAGGAGGGATTTCGGTACAGAAACAGCTTGATTGGTTAAAGTTTAGCACTTGCCTTATTGGGGCATAGTGTGATAGAGCATTTGCTTTATTTGGACATAGTCTGATCAGCAGGAAACCTGTGATTGGCTGAAGCATGGTTAGTGATTGATTATGATTAGATGTGGCTCAGCTAGTTAATAATACAAAAAAATAAAACAAAACAAAACAAAACAAAAACCTCTTAAATTAGGCCTTTGGTTGCTTACATACTAAGTTTGGTTGCAGTTTATTACATAGGAACTCAAAGTACAGAGGCATCTTCAAGTCCAAGTTAGTTTAATTTAACAATACCATGGTTGATTAATGAGAATTACAGCTACCAAATGCATGACAGGAAAAGGGGAATGGGAGAGCTAGAGACAGCCGGAGATTGAGAAAGCCTGAAGACAGACTCCTTAACCACACTTTCAGTTGGAGTTGTTATTGAATTCTCAGATTTCTATCACCTACAGAACTAAAATTCGATGAACCTACTAATGCCAAGATGTCATCTTGGATACTCAAAGGATATGAAATCAAAGACTGCCTATGTAGGTATTTTATACCAAGTTGATTTAAAATGTGTGTTTATGAAATACTCCCTAAATGCTTTATCAAGTCTTTCCAATTGCCCTAATTCTTTTCTGCATCACGTTGCACTTCTCAAATGCAGACTTTTTTTTTTAATACCTATGATTAATCATAAATTTCACCTACAGTGAAATTTTGAGGGCAAAAAAGAATTTTGATTCTCCACTCCTGCCTTCACATACACCTATTATTCTTAGTTCAGGTCCCATGGGTTTTAATGAAATCTCTTTCAACTTAGTAGGTGCTGAGTTGTGGTTTTGGGTTTAATCTTTCTCACCAATAGATGAAAAGAATGTACGGTTGATTGGATGTCACTGCAGAGGTACAAGTTTCTATATGCATGGAAAGTCAACCCTACCTCCAGGCAGTTTCATTAGAGAAATGGATTCACCCTTAGGCAAAAATGTCTCATTCTTATCTGATGATTGAGTTGTTGCTCAAGTCAATAATAATTTCTAGTTCTTGAGAACACACTGAGTGGGTGGGTAGGGAAATGGGGCCTACCGCTCAGGAGAATTTTTAATTGCATATAATTATTAAATTATTTATGTATAATAATAGCTGCCTGAGAAAACTCAACCAAATTATGATTCTTTGACATCAAGACAGGAAACCTAATGTCATTATGACCTGGAAGAAAATAATACTAATGGACTACATTTTTTTTCAAGTACACTTAAATTAAGTATCTCAGAAAAAAATACCAGCCTCATCTGCTTGTCGTGTTCAAAAGGGAAAGTGCATTTTGGAGGACAAGAACATTTTTATATGGAAATTCAAAGTGTACATGAGCTAAGGGCTCTAGTTAAGTTTTAAGTCCTAATGGAGCCAGCTCTTTGTTAAAACGTAGCCACTGTGACTCCATCTTGGATAAAGCTGACCGGGCTTTGTTTCTATCTAGTGTTATGTCCCATCTACCTCCTGTCTCAGTTGGGTCATGGATGATGGAGTCCAAAACTCTAACAAGTGGTATTCTTAATCCTCTCCCACTCTCCACCACCACTTTCTGCAGAAAATCCTCTCAATTGCCTCTTAATTTTTTTTAAACTAAAGCCACTATTATAGTTCTTTCTTATTTTTAATTATGTAATTTTTTATTTTGGTAACTTTCAACCACTAAGGAAAATGAGCACTGATAAAAGAGGGTAGAAGAGGGAACCAGCAGTTAGCATAATGGCTATGTCACTGGATTCCCACGTAGTCGACCGCGGTTCGCGTCCCGGACCCGGTGGCTTAGAACTCACGCCGGGGCGTGTGCGTGCGTGCCCAAGATCCCGAGAGGAGAGTGGAGGAGAAGGGATTGCGGCGTGACCATCCCCCCTGGGGGGTGATTTCTCGCTTTCTGTCTCTGTGTCTCTCTCTGTCTGTCTGGCGAGCACACGCGCCCTATAGCAAAAATCTCTCCAAAAAAAAAAAAAAAAAGAGGGTAGAAGAGAGAAAAAAATATGTAGCAAAATAGTGACAATTCTTGAATTTACTCGTGAATGATAAAAAGTCTTCAAAATAAAAAATTTAAATTTAAAAACATAAGAAAGTAAAATATGTTAAATACGCACATACATAATACATTTCTACAATCACAATCATCCTTAGGAAATATATGAATCATATTCAAATTTCCCTAAGTGACTTCATAATGTCCTGGGTTTTATTTTTTTATTTTTATTTTTTTTTTCTGGTCCAAAATTAAAGCCTAGATAATGCATTTCTTATCTCCTTAATCTCCTGTTTTTAAGACTACTTTTTCTCCATGGCATAGGTTATTTTTGTTTGTTTGTTTGTTTGTTTTTCCATAGGGGACATGTACTCACAGGGGGAGAGAGAGAAAGGGAACGTGAGAGAGCACCCCCTCCCCATGAGAGGTTGTCATACCGTAATCTCTGTTCCTCCATTTCTCCATTTCTTCCTTGTTTTGGAACTTTGGGCACAAGTACACATGTGCCCAATATATTTTTCTTTCTTTCTTTAAATAATTATTTATTTAATTCTATTTGTTATTGTTATTTTTTTCAGTTTCACCAGAGAAAGACAGAAAGGAGAAGGAGAAAGTAAGCAAGCAAGCCACCAAGTCTGGGACTTGAACCATGGTCAGTCGTGTGGGAATCCAGTGCATTTAACTACCACAACACCTGCCAGTTCTGCCCAGTGTGTTTTGTAAGCTGTCAAGTCCAGGAGTCAAACCATGCAGTCAGCCAGGAGGAATCCAGCCCCCTTAACCAGCAGGCCATGCACTGCCTCCATGGCATAGATATTTTTTAAGTACTAGGAATAGCTACTTAACAGAAGCTCTCTAAATTTGTATATTTTTCTTTCTTTCCTTTTTTTTTTTTTTTTTTTTTTTGAGAGGTTTTTGCTATAGGGTATGTGTGCTCGCCAGAAAGACAGAGAGCCAGAAAGCGAGAAATCACCCCCCACAGGGGTGATGGCCACGCCACAATCCCTTCTCCTCCATTCTCCTCTTGGGGTCTTGGGCACGCACACACACGCGCCCGGTGTGAGTTTAAGCCACCGGGTCCAGGACTTGAACCACGGTTGACTATATGGGAGTCCAGCCACATAGCCATTATGCCAACTGCTGGTCCCCTGGTTATTTCTTCTAACTTGATTATTCAGTCTATTTTTACTATTTGGCACTCTTCTGTAAGGAGCTTAAATTTATTTTGCCTCTGTATGGATTCATAGATTCTTTTTAAATCAATGTGTCAAAATTCATTTAGCCATTATGATTATTGATGCCCAAATTGTCCCAAATTTGGCCAATAGGGACATCTCCAAGCTGGCTTCTTCAGTCTTTTGATCCATCGGCTTTGGACATGTTCTTATTTTCTGGCTCAACGAGAGGCTTTGGGCTTACTTTGTCTTTTCTTTGCTCCAGACCTGGAATTGCCCTTACTCCAAGTAACCCTGGTTACTTCTCATGGGAAATGGTGTTTGGAAACCCAGTCTGGTGCTTGTGTTCATTGTTTCTGAGGTGTCATTACTCTTAGGCTCTTTCAGTGGACAGAGCTAGAAAAGAAAAAAGAAACAAATATATCTATGAAGAAAGATGAGCTGGCTCCATGGTGCAGCAGTAATATACTGCTAAGAGAAGTTAAGATTTCCCTTGGTGACCACAGTTCAAATCACCAGCCTAATCAACTTGAAGTACACCAGGCATGCTCAGAATCTCAAAAGAAGGGATGGAGGAAAAGGGGTTGCAACTTGACTATTCCCCATAGAGAGGAGAATATGCTTTCACACCTTCTTTCTCTCTCTCTCTCAAGTGAGCACACACAGACATTTTTTAAAAAGGAGGTAAAAAAAGAGGGGGGTTAGCCAGTGGCATGGTGGTTAAGGCAGTTAAATCCTACATGGTTAAGTGTGTGATACAACCCCTGACCCAGTAGCTTGAAAAACACACCAGGTGCATGTTTATGTGTATCCAAAATCCCAAAAGAAGAAATGGAGGAGAAGGGAGTGTGGGGGAATTTGTGTGACACCCCAATCCCTTCTCCTCCATCTCTCCCTCCTTTGGAGATCCTGGGCACGCTTGGTGTATTTCCAGTTGACCAGGCTGGGCATTTGAACTGTGGTCACCAGATGGGATCTCACGTCTCTTGAGCAATACATTCCTGCTGCACCATGGAGACATCCCTGGAAGTGGAACCCTAGTCACAGGTTTTGTTTTTGTTTCTTAATGCATTGCTTTAGAGAGAGTTATTTATCAAGTGTACAAACCCTGGGCACAAGATTGTTAACACACTTCCCAGTTCAAACATCTATTGATAATAATCCATGGACTGTTTTCTCAGAAATGAATAAAAATTAGTTATGCATTTAGGAACCTTCCAAAATTGTTTAAAATTTTATATAATTTCAATGCAATGATAGAGAATAAAATAGAAATCACATTTAGTGGTGCTTTGATACTTTTCAATTCATTCCTCATCCAACAATTGGTAGGTCTTCAGCCAATTGTAACTTATCATCTGTTTCTGTCCTTATCGTCTTTCTCTGCTCCAATTCCATGATATTTCCATTTCTAGTATCTTTCTTACCCACACAGCTGCATGGGTACATGTCTTTGATTCAGGGTCCTTCTAACTACACAAATTATTCTCAGTGTCCACAGACACCAAGTCTATTTATCATTGTATTTCCAGAGGTGCAGCCCATCACTCACTGTAAAGAATGCCTCCTGTTAATCGCATGGCCTCTTGTCCAGCATACATACATTTTACCTCCATTCCAAGGGAACTGGTGGTATAATTCTGTGCCTGTGGCCCATATTCTGTCTACTGAGGCAGAAAGGTTATTTCCAGGTTGGTATCTGAGTTAAAAATGAACCCTCTGCTGAGCAGAAACAAAGATCCCTTGTAAAGAATGGGCATCGCTTTTCTTTAAGCTCCCTCCCACGCTGCTGCTGCAGGGTTTGCTGTCCCCACTTCTCACCTGCTGCAGTAGGCTCATTCTCAGGTTCCCCTTTGCCCACCTGCTTGCACTCCAGTCCCTCCTCTGGTTAGCCACAGACCCGGGTTTTCTTCACGTCTACAGGCTGTTGATCAGTCTTACCTGCCCAACTCAGGATAACTTTTATTATTTCCCTCTGAGTGGTTCATAGCTCCTTCTAACTCTCTCTCTCTCTCTCTCTCTCTCTCTCTCTCTCTCTCTCTTTCTCTCTCTCTTTCTCTCTCTCTCTCTCTTTTCCCCAGCTCACTTATGTAAGGTATTAACCCTAATATCTAAGAGAAAGAAGTCTCAGGTGTCTTTTTGAAGGACTCTAGGGGCTGCTGAGCAGGGGAGAATGAGGAGTTCAGAGTGATCACCTTAGTTACATTTTATAATGCAATCTGTCCTGAATAGATTTGGTAAAGCAATACCAATTTATTCCTTCACCAGAGACTTTGCAGGCATTCATTACATATTTTTCTAGTCTCTCTCCTCAGACAGACAAAGAAATAAATTTCTCTAGACCCTTCCCCAGAATAGAAAAATATATTTTATTCTGGGCAATGGAGGAAAATGATAAGAATTTTGTTTCTCAGTGAAAAAATTCTTGCTTACCACATGTGTTCCTTGTAACCTTCTGGGGTCCTATAACCAATCCCGACTCACAAGAAGTGGTGGCTCGTGCCTTGGCATTTTGAAGAACAGAATCAACTGCCACGTGAAAAAGGTTGGTTGAGAGTTTGGATGGAAATTGAGCCATCCTGGGCTCCTGACAGCTGTGGCAGCAAACAAGTAAGTCTATCCATATGGCACACAAGCATACAGACTTTCAGTTCTTAGCCTTCTACTCATAAGTCCAAGAGATTTCTCAAAAGATGCTTGAGGCTATAGACTATCTCTATCTAGGCCTGACTAACAGAAGCACAGCCCAGAGTCGGGATGTTTTCCTTTGTGCTTTTGACCTGAGTCAGCAGTGGAGGTGGATTCTACTTCAATACTCTTACTGTATCTTTAGCTTAAAGTCCTTTCTATGTCTCAATAGCAAAGGAAAGAAGTGAAACAGGGGATTTGATTGAGACATAGGCAGAACACCACAGGTGTAGAAGGTAGAACAAAGAAAGAACATCCAGACCTTGCCCTTGGGTAACTCTCTATTTCCTAAGGTAGAGGACAACTGATAGCACATTTCAATTTTTTTACATTTAAAAAAAAATTTTTTTGAGAATTTCCCAGAAAGATAGAGAAAGACAGAGAGATAGAAAGTGAGAAATTACCTCCCAGGGGAAAGGCCACATCGCAATCCCTTCTCCTCCATTCTTCTCTCAGGATCTTGGGCACACACGCACATGTGCCTGGAGTGAGCTTAAGCCACCGGGTCCGGGACTCAAACCGTGGTTGACTACATGGGAGTCCAGCGACATAGCCATTATGCCAACTGCTGATCCTGATTTAAATTTTAATATATTTGGGAGGATACTCAAGTAATTTGACATTGGTGCTTCCTGAAAGAAGTATGTGACTAAGGGACAGGAGAAGGAGAGACAAGGCATTGTCACTAAATGCCCTTCTGAACTGTCTGAATTTTGTAACATATGAATACATTTCCCACTCAAAATAAGTTTAAATTTTAAAAAATTGTTTAACTCTAATTACTATTTATTATTATTCTTTAATTTGCTATAGGGCATGTGCTCTCACCAGAGAGGGAAGAGAGAGAGAGGGAGAGAAGGTGAGAAAGCAAGCTACCAGGACTGGGACTCAAACCACAGTTAGCTATGTAGGAGTCCAGCACCTTAACCACCACACCACCTGCTGGGCCCCAAAGTAAATTTTTCAAAATAAATGTATAACCATTACTGAGGCCCATACTAGTAAAGAATACTGATATACCTGCTGGAGAGGGCAGATAATAAATTCCACTTCTCCAAAGCAGACCAAACACATTCTCATGTGACCAAGTGAGAAGTGAGAACAAGTGTCTAGAGAGAGTATCCAGGAGTCATGAACCATCACACACACACACACACACACACACACACACACACACCATGTTCAAGAACAGAGCACAATTGCAAAGGCACAGGTTCAATTTTAGTTGTCCCAACCAAATTTCGGCCAGACTATGATCATTAAGAGCTTTGTGAAGGAGGTACTCAACCTTAAGTGAAATACGGAAGGAAGAGAAGGGTGAGTCTCCATACACTGAAGAGAAGCATCACAGGTTCCCACGCATGGGAGCCTCCATTTAAGTGATATTTTCTAAGAAGGCAGCCTCTACTGCTCCTATGGAGTACATGGAAGATGGAAATGGCTGCAGAAGAGTCTGGAATTCCAACTCTGACAGTCTAGATGTAAGGAAATTAAAGCTAGGACAAGAGAGTGGCTATGGAAAGAGGAAACTTGGGTTCGAGAAATGTTGTGAGAGAAAAAAAAATGACAGGATTTGAACAAGAATTGATATGTGAATGAAGAATGTGAGAAATTAAGCCTTAAAACTAAACTTGCAGAACAGCTCATTATTGCTGCTGTTTATATAAAATGAAAAATCTTGCCGTTGCATGAAATCATAAAGAAGTCCAGGAAACCTCAAACATAAGAAGGTTTTTAAATTTCCAAATTACTCAGAGGGAAATCAGTGAATAGCTAGTGATGACTACCCTGAGAAATGGAAAATAAGGCACAAAAACACCCGTGAAAGTGTTCTGTCATGACTCCTAAGAATGGTCAACATCAAAAGAACTTCTTCAACATTACAGATAGCTTCCTACCTGCCTCTTTCATTACAAAAAGCCAGAAATTCATAGGTTTCCACTCTTCCTTACAGTAGGTCTACTCTTTTGTCTCTTGACTTACATAGTCAAGGGGATGACAGTGGTTCCTGGAATATTCCACAAACCTGAACTCAGGAATCTCAGGTCACTTAAGATTGTGATTCTGTTTTATTTCTCTCTAGGACTGGCTGCCCAATCCATTTTTTCTAGATTGTGGAGACATGATAATCAGAGGATGCCACCTACTACTTTGGAAATAGAAGGTGAGTACATAGAAAAGTTACCACACACAATACAAAGTCAGTGATTCACTAAGTTACAATTGCAAGTGTCTGCAGAGCCCTGTGCTCACCACCTGATGCAACTGCTGTATCTTAAAAGGAAAAAAAAAATCACCATAGGGTACATGTATTCACCAGAGAGGACAGAGAGAGAGAGAGAGAGAGAGAGAGGGTGGTGGAAGGGAGGAAACAACCCCAATGGAGCATAGTTCTGCTGAAATCCCTTCTCCTTAATTTCCCCACATCATTATGATTTCACACATGTCTGCACATGTGCCCAACATATTCTTCTAGTCACCAGGGCCAGCATTCCAACCCAGTTAGCCATTCGGGACATGACTTTCTATGCATTGCACTTAATGGCTGTGCTATGGGGCTGGCTTTAAACTCACCATTTTAACCACTGTAAACTGTACAGTAGAGTGGCTTTTTTTTTTCTTTTTTTTGGAGAGGATTTTGCTATAGGGTGCGTGCACTCGCCAGACAGACAGAGAGAGACAGAGAGATAGAAAGCGAGAAATCACCCCCCAGGGGGGATGGCCACGCCGCAATCCCTTCTCCTCCATTCTCCTCTTGGGATCTTGGGCATGCACGCACTCGCGCCCAGCGTGAGTTTAAGCCACCGGGTCCGGGATTCGAACTGTGGTCAACTACATGGGAGTCCAGCGACATAGCCATTACGCTAACTGCTGGTCCCATAGAGTGGCTTTTACTACATTCAAAATGTTGTACAATTGACTCCACTATGTAATTCTATGTTCATCACCCCTCTCCAAAAAATGTAATCTGTCAACCAACATCTTATTCTCCCTCCCCTAGCCTTTTCTGCCTATGATAACCACCATTTTACTCTCTCAGAAAACGAAACAATAATGGAGAGAATGAGAGGAAGACTGAAAGCCATATGACAGTATGAGCAGAAGCTATGGCATTTGCAGGTCTCCTCATTTTTTTTTTTGGGGGGGGGGGTCCTCTGAAATACAGACACATTAGAATTGAAGTGACACTTTTCCAAATTTGATTCATCCTGTGCAGTCATAACTTAGTTATAGAAATGTTCTCACCTCTTGGAAGGATATTCTTCTGGCAACTTTGATCCTGTAGAATATAGCCTTGAATCTGGAAGGTAGAAAATACCACTGAGAATCTAAAATAAGCATTGCAAAGCTCCAACATTAAACCCCAGAGATTTCAGCCCATAAAAGAAGATCTTTGGTTCTCACACAGAGCTTTATCAACTCTAACTTACAAGCAAGGTGATTTCTCACTCTGCCGTGGATTAGAAGCAAATCCCTGCTCAGATATTGCCTTCTCTAGGAAACCTCCTCAACTGAGCCCCAATGCCCTATGGGATTACTTGTTCAGCACCATAATTATGGAGCATTTCCTATGTGCCAAGGGCTATATGACTCGCTACCTCCTGGGTACTGCCTTGGCTATTGCATTGTGAATTAAATGGCTGGTGGCAACTCCATCTCTCTGCCAGATGACTGGCTTCTTGTAGGAAGAAGATTCCTGTCTTTGCATTTCTATTTTCCTAGCATCTTACACATAAGTCATGTTCAACCAATATGTGCAGAAAAGAAGTGTGAGACAGCCTACACTCTAAGAAATTGGAGAGTCGGGCAGGAAAAGGATCAAATAAGCCTGCTTTCCTTAGAGAGACTATTCAGTCAACAAATAACCTGTCCAGGGTCTGATAATAGGGCCGACCAGAGAATACCAAAATGGCCAACTGAAACAGTGAGGGAATCGAGAGCTACATCATTAGAAGTAACAGATGTGGGACCAGCAGGTGTCGTGGTGGTTAAAGCACTGGACTCCCACATGGCTGACCATGGTTCGAGTCTCAGACCTGGTGGCTTGCTTTCTCACTCTCTCTCTCTGTCTCTCTCCCTGGTGAGTGCACCAGAGAGAGAATAAATAATAAATAAATAATAAATAAAATTAAATAAATAATTCTTTAAAAATGTAGCAGAAGAAACTTAATGTGTTCAGTCTGAAGAAGAAAAGAGCCGAGGTTCTAGATCTGGAGGCTCTCAGGAGGCAGGAAGTACCCTTGGGAGGTACACGTGGATGGCCAGACAAAATAAAATATAGCTGGTCCACACAAAGAGCATGCTTCACCTGTCCTGTTTCCCTCCTTCCCTTTCTGCAGTGTTTAAACTGGATCTTACTGAACACTGGGCCCCTACCCTTGCTTCATCCGTCAACAACTGGTCTTGCAACATCAGAGCTCCCTGACTCTGACACTTGCCTGTAACCCAATCACCAGTTTCCCGATTGCAGTGTAGGCCCTAGCCCAATCCACCTGAGATGCTTTCCCACCTGAAAAGCTATAGAAAGAGGGAGAAGGGCCATTCACTGTTCTCACAGCAGAGATAGGTAGAAAAGTGAATGCAAAAAGAGGAGACTTCCAGGCCAGCCCTGTAACCTAGTTGTCATGGGAGCCAGATCCCACATGGCCAACTGGGATTCCAGTCCTGAGTAGGCAGCTTGAAAAACACCCCAAGCACATGTATGTGCATGTGCCCAAGGTTTTGAGAGAATGGAGAAATGGAGGAGAGGTCACACTCTTTTGAGGGGTGCCTTCTCCCTTTCTCTTTCTGCCTCTTTGTCTCTCTCTAGCAAGCACACACACTCTCTGGCAAGTTTTTAAAAAGAGAGAGTAAGAGAATAGGAGACTTTCATCCCTATGAAAGCAACCAACTCTGAATTCTGTCTCCCTCATGCTGTTCCTCCCAGATAGCAAAAGGGACACTTCAGCTGGCTTTCTAACTACCTTACCAGGACTCATAAAATACGTTTTATGATGGGACCAGTAGAGAGAGAAACTAAATTACACAGGACAACACCCACTATTGCCACACATGATACACTGATACTTCCTTGATCTCTCTGGTCTACGCTCCTCTCCCCTCCCCGCTTTCACTCTCCTTCTCTTCCATTATCCTCCATTTATTATTTTAAATATGCTGGTCCCAATGGAGTCAATCGATTTCATGATTTACTAGTGAGTCACAGTGGACAATTTAAGAAGCACTGAACAAGATGGTGTTTCTGTAGGGGTGGCCAGAGAATACCTGCATCAGAGTCTGGAGATGCTGGTTAAATGGAAACTCCAGAGCCTCACCCAGACCTCCTGAATCTGAATCCCTAGGGGTCACTTGGGACCTAGGCAGAAGATCTAGAAGGAAGCCTTATCCTGGAAAAGTTTGGAGCAGATGGTCTCTAGAGTTCCTTCCAGCCCCAAAGACTGAGATTTATCAATCCCATAATATCTTTATGCAAGGCATTATGCTAAGAGTTACTAGAGACACAAAGAAATCTAACACATGGCACCAGTTCCGTTAAAGAGGCAGCATGTGCACGTGGAGGAAACTAAGGATTTAGGCAACTGGCTGCACAATTAACAGCCAGGGAGGGGTCCAGGCACAGGATCCCTTGAGTCTAGAAGGTCATAGTCAGGGAAGTCTCAGCTGTCAGAAAACCTCCATTACCCATTAATTAGAATGGGTAAAGTTCCAATGTACTATGGACCTTCTGATTAATAACTGTAACAGCGACACTATAACAATCATGGCTAACATTAGTTGAACTACTTAACAGCTTACAACACATGGCTTTATGTGAATTCTCATTGGATACTGACAACGGTCCTATGGGTTAGCTCAAAGTGTGGTCCCTGGACAGCATCACCAGTGAATTTTCAAGAAATGCACATTTTCAGGCCCAGAAATTCTGAGTTGGGGCCCAGCAGTAAAACAAGCCCTCCAGGTGACTTTAATGCACATTAACTTTTGAGGGGGCTCGGTAATAGTGTTATCCCACTGTTATATGTAGGGACACTGAAGCATAGAAAGGTGGAGAGGGTTGCCTAAAATTGCTCAGCTCATCCATGGTATATTCAGAGTTGGAGCCCAGACAATCTGATCTCCAGCCCACTCTTACCATTTCTCCCATCTCACTCTTACCTGAAATGGAAGGGACTCCCACTTGACTCTTCAGATGCCCAGAACACGGTGCTTGAATCTCACACACTCACAGAAATGTTTACCACTCACAGATTGGCTTCACGAATGATGAGGAAGTTGAAGCAGCAGACACTGCACATATCAACAGAGGCTGCATACCTGATGATCCTGGACTGGTACGTGACTTACAAAAATGTCTGGGGTTTTGTGATGATAGATTACATGTGAGCTTAGTGTCTTAGAATATTGCTTGAGAAGGTCTGCTGTGTCCACCAACCCATGCCCACTTTATATGGAATTGCTTGTGTGGAAGGGTGACTCAGATAGGGTCCATGTCTCTACCACCCTCTGTGAGGCAGCCAGGGAGCTGTTGGCCTGCTGTGCAGCTTTGACTACTTTATCAAAGAAAATTCCCACTGCTTATGTGCCATTTGTTGTACTCTTGACATGCTGTGGCATATTCCTTTGATGAATTCCTCCAGTGCCCACACCCACTCCAAAATACGTACACAGAGAGAGCACAGACATTCTTTTTCTCTCTTCCATCCCAACACTCTCACCCTAAGTGAGGCCTGTGGGGTTCAGGAAAGAACAACACTTGGCATCTGGAAGGAGGACAGAGGTTTGGGCCTGTCCCAGGCAATCTCTCCCCTACTTATGCCAAAGGGAACCTCTTACCTACACACCTCCATCATCTCCTCTCCTGTTGGAGGAGATGATGGACCTTGTCCAGGTCCAGCTGCCCTCAGAGTGCTCCAGATTCCTCCTATGGCCCATTCCACTCACTAATCCCTTGAGGATAGGTATGAGGACAGCACTGGCTTACTTGGCTCCCCCACTCTCTGCCAATGTCCTTGCCTCTTCTAGAAGCCTCAGAACTTTTCTCTAGCTGCTCTTCTCATCAGATACAAGTACCACCTGCTACTTTTGCTTCCTGATGCGAGCTAGGATAGAAATCCACAGCCCAGGGACCAGCAGTTAGCATAATGGCTATGTCGCTGGACTCCCATGTAGTCGACCGGGGTATGAGTCCCGGACCCGGTGGCTTAAACTCACGCCAGGCGCGTGTGCGTGCATGCCCAAGATCCCGAGAGAAGAATGGAGGAGAAGGGATTGCGGCATGGCCATCCCCCCCTGGGGGGTGATTTCTTGCTTTCTATCTCTCTGTCTGTCTAGTGAGTGCACGCGCCCTATAGAAATCCACAGCCCACTCCATGTAAGGATAGAGTCCCTGACCCAGCCGTTCATGGTTTTATGATGTGTAAAGTCGTTAGTTTTTCATTCTTAAAACAAATGTGTTCTAATTTAATAGCAACTATGTGCTATTGTGCCACACAGGGGGAGATGGTGTCCTGAGAACCAGCAAACAATCGTTCCTACCTCCACAAACAGTGGGAAACGTCTGCAGCCACCGGGCAGAGCTGCTTCTTCCATTCTTTTTTCTACCTGGAGGTCAGTCTGTGGTTTGGGAGAGTTGCTGTCAATACCAAAATACTGTGGTTTGGTTGTTGTCAGACACTAGGTTTTGCTTGACCATTTATGCTTTAAGTGTGCAAGGGAAAATAATGGAAAAGAACTCAGGATATATTCAATAAGAAGTCTCCAGATGAAAGAAAAAATAAGCCTGAGTATTTGTTATACTGATAACATATTTTGGGTATCAAAGAATTAAAAAAAAATCTAACATTAAGTTGTTTCCATTTCTACCAAATACAGAACATTAGTTGGTTTAAATTATAAAAATATCTTTTACCTATCCATTCAAACATGGACAGACATAGAAGTGAAATGCATATAATTTAAAGTTAAGAAGATAGCCACTCAAGTAAATGGCCAGGGAACGTGGGAGACTCCTCCCTGTGGTGGTGCTGAGAATCTAGGACAGAAACGCATCTCAGAAGGATTGGTATGTATCTTGCCTGGACAGAGATGCATGCCTACTTAAGGGAGTGTCAATCGGATTTCACAATTTTAATCCACTTTTCACATTGGAACACATTTTAGGTAATACAATAGACAATACTTTGCTCAAACTCGAAAATCCTCATGTTCCCAACCTTTGTGTCCGAGGCCAAGCCTGCAAAACCAATTTGTGGTCTGATATAGCCTTCTAGGGGGTTGGTTTTTCCCAGGGAGCATTTATGATAGAGACCTGGACGACAACTGTGGAAGTCAAATGCCACTTGCCACCAGAGGACATAACAGGAACAAAGCATCAATAAAAAGTCTTAAATAAATAAAATCAGAGTCCTTCAAGGCTCAAAACTGCAATGTCTCTTAAATGCTGAATGTATTTTCCATGTGTTCCTTTATAATGATTCTGGAATATTCTGTGGTTAACTCTATCATGGACTCTGTAGATCTTGTTGTTTGGCATTTTCATGCACCAGGTTAGAGAGCTAAACATGTATAAGACAATTGATAGGACAAATCAGCAGGAAAAAAGATGCAGAGGAATTTAACCAGTAGAGTTATTGAAAGAAGCTAGGAACTGCCATTATTCCCATAAAATTCTCAGTTGGAATGCCAAATACATCTTATTATCAGGTAATTTTCAGAAGTGCTTGTAAGTTTGAAAAAAAAATGTTTCAAGAGCTTATAATTAAAAGATCTGTTGATAACAGGCCAGCTAAGTGGCATGGTGGTGAAAGTGACTGGCTCTCACATGGCCAACTCACAGTTCAAGTCCTCAACCTGGCAGCTTGAAAAACACTCTGAGTGCATGTGTGTGTGTGTGTGTGTGTGTGTGTGTGTGTGTGTGTCCAAAATCCTGAGAAGAGAATAGAGGAGAAAGGACTGTGTCATGGCCATACCCCCTGCCCTGGTGTGTGGGGGGGTTGATTTCTCACTTTCTCTCTCTCTGTCTCTGTCCTTCTTTTGTGAGTGTACATGCCCTGTGGCAAAAAAAAAAAAAAAAAAAAAAAAAAAAAAAAAAAGTTTTTAAAGTATATGCATTGGAGGACCAGCAGATGGCATAATGGCTACATCTCTGGACTCCCATTAGTCGACTGCTGTTCAAGACCCAGACCCAGTGGCTTGAACTCACTCTGGGAGCGTATGTGCATGTGTGCCCAAGATCCTGAGAGAAGAATGAAGGAGAAGAGATTATGGTGTGGCCAACCCACCCCCTGGGGGGTGATTTCTTGCTTTCTGTCTCTCTGTCTCTCTCTGTCTCTCTCTGTCTTTCTGGTGAGCGCACAAGCCCTATAGCAAAAACCTCTCCAAAAATAAATAAATAAATAAATAAAAGTGTATGCATTTAAAAAGATCTATTGATACTATTTTTTAGAAAATAACTTAGCAACGCCAGAGGCTTTGGTACTCATTTGGGAGATTTGTTTCTTTTTCTCTAGCGGCAATGATGCCATTGACTGATGAATGATTGCTGATGACAAAGAAGGTTTGCAAGGAAAACTAACATTAAAAACCACGCAGTTCTAAGTTACAGATCGTTTTGAGGACTGCCTTAAGTCACCTTCTCATTTACATCTGTGGTCATGCTTTTGTGTAACCCTTAATCATTATTTCTGAAAGCCTTCTCTGACCTGCAATACTTACTCTGCACTACCCACACTGGATTCTTAACTAGTTACACCCTGTTGTGTTGAAATTGTTGGTTTCTCTTTAGGGTTCTTAACTCCAGGCCATAAGCTAAGCCTTTGTGTTAGTCATCTCTTTAATCCCACTATTCTAGCATAAGGCATAAACATCTGAACAGATAGATAAATGGATGGATGGATGAGTGGATGGATGGATGTATGGATGGAAGAAATGACAGATAGATGGATAAATGGCTAGCTAATGGATGGGTGAATGCACTGTTTTGTGAATAAGCAGGTGAAACAGTTTTCATAGGTATTGGGTCTTCCTTCATTATTTCCTTGAAATTGCTCTAATATTTTAGAAAAAGCTCCAGTTGTGTGGTCTTTACTACAAAGGCACAGTAAAATCACTGTAAACTACAGAAAAGATGCCAACATTCCTTCCAGTGATTTGTTGTTTTCTATAGGTTTCTCAAAGAGTGTGTATCACACTGGTAGTGTGGAAATAGCAAATGTGAATAATGACTATTGTAAAAGCAGTGCTATCAAAGTCAAAAAAACATAGAGTGCCAAGAAAGGTCATTTTAGAATAATTGGGATTTTTAAGTGGGATTTTAATAAGTGGGATTTTAGAATAATTTTTTACAAGAATTGAGTTTTATAGGATTACCTTAGAAGAAAATAAATATTCCTACTCTGAATGTCAGTGGACTCCTTGCCCAAGGGAAGAGACTGTAAGGTACTTCTCATGCTTCTAGCAACCATCTTCCCACGCAAAGCCCTGGAAACAGGAACAATTCCAAGGCATTAAGTTGTCCTGAACTGGGTCATGGCCTACTTCAGCAATTTCATCGCTTTACTACCATTTTGCTATCCGACAATTTGGAAACATAATCCTTATTTTGTAAACAGAGATTTATTTCAGATGTTTAATTAACCACACCTCAAATTTTGATTGAAAGCAACCATGAAGCTCAGAGGAGGCAATTTAGTTTTTCCCCCTCAACTTAGTACATATGTATATTTTTAAATATGGCCAAAGTTGCCTAACTATAACCTGCTCTTTAGTTGCATTCTGCCTCCTAGAACATTCTTATACTCTAAAATTTACTTGACCAAGATTCTACTTGCTCAGGAATTCTGTTCTAAAAACCTAAGATCGTAGATTAATGAATTGTACCTACCTGGTAAAATCCATTTCTAGAGGTGGTGCCTAAATACTCCTGTGTCTCTAGTTTAGGAACCTGTTAGACCACTGAGAGCCCCATAGGACAGGGGCTTAGTAGAGACTGAAAGTCTGGAGCACATAAAAGCATTAAAAATTGTTATGGACACTAGAGACAAAGTGGAAGGAGAGTGTGGGAGGGAAAGAGTGTAGGAAAAGAAATTTGGGGGGAAAATAGAGAGATAAGACATTTGTGGAACACAGATATGGTTTATTATCTATTGAGGAGGATGTGTATAGTATTCTCAACTGGGCTGGACTGAGGTGTATATCATGCTGGGCAAAGTCTCTTTACAATATAAATGATGTATAGCGATTAAATGTATAAATTATAATAGTAATAATAATAGTAATGTAAAAGGACTTTAAGCATCATTTTCACCCAACCTCATTATATCTACTTAGAATACTACTTTTCAAAGGAAACCATTAAACTATACTTTTTCTCAATGAAAATAATGTTATTGCTTTGTGATTAGATAAATAGCATATGGTTATTGTTATTATAAAAAATGTAAACAATACAAAAAGTTCGAAGAAAAAAATAAAAGTCATCTGGAAGTGCAGCATGCAGAAATAACTGCTATTTATAGTTTGTTACTATCCTTTTCTACCTCTCTATATGTGTATATATACCCGTTTATTTAACTATACACAATTCAGGCCTTGTTAGATGTGCTGTGTTTAATTGTAGACATATTTTTAAATTTTTTCCAGAGGGTACATGTGCTTGTCATTGGGCGTGGGGGATCACAGTGAGAAAAAAAAAACCCACACACATACACAAAGAAAGGTCATGCCAAATCCCTTTTCCTCCATCTCTTCCTCTTGCTGGGATTATGAGCACATATGCACATGTGCCCAGCATATTTCTTAAGCCTCTGGGCTCAAGACTCAAACTGCATGATCAGTCACATGGGATCTGGCCATCTGAACCATCAAGCCATTGCCTGACCCAACACATTTTTTGCAAAATGTTTATTTCTTCTATGAGGGATAAAAGAGAAGCATTCTCACAGAGTCTTCATGGTGTAAGTCACTCTTAGTCTCAGCCAACCTAGATCATGAGCACTTATATGCCCAGTGTGCATAGGGGCCTTGGGATGAGAAAGTAGAACCTTTTCACATGGATCTAGTTCTGCTACTGTTTTACCATCACCTGACTCCAACTGTAGATCCATTTTCAAAAGTTTTCTTTCTGTTTTGTTTTAACAGAGTAACCCTGTAAATAGTCTGATGTATATTCTTCCATGTCTTTCTCCATGTTCCCATAATCGTAAGTAAATATTCATGCATGCACATATATTGAGGTCTGGTATATAATATCTTAATGTCTTTGTGTGAGAATATTCCTGTTATCTCCCATGTACTGTCTTTCTTTTTCACCTAGTGAATACATAAATCAAAACTAACTTAGTATTAAGTCGTAGTTTCAACAGAACTGTAATGAAGTGGGTGTGGGGTTGTAAAACGTCTCTGTTACTTTTGAAGTTCCATTTAGCACACTCCTTCTCCAGTCACTTCAATCATCTGCCCACAATTAAGAAACATAAACCCCAGAGCCTGGTCAACTCAGCCCAGCTTCTCTAGACACCTACCTTGAGCGTTACGGCATTATCGAGGCCATGGGGTTACAAACAGGGAGTTTGCTCCTGGAAAGTCTGAGTTTGCACCCTACTTCTACATGTTTAGTGACTGTGTGACTCAGAGAGTCTCTAGTTCTAATTGCAGTTTCTTCACTTGCAAAATGGGAACAGTATAAAAAGTCTAACAGGATTGTTGGGAAGATTAAAGGAGGTAACACATGTTAAAGTAATTTTAAGTAAGGAAGTGTGTTAGACTGGAAGATATAAAGGAAGTGTGATGCAGTCATTAATTAAGGGGCTAAATGTTATCCAGAGAGGTGAGATTAATAAAGATGGACTAGTTTCAGTTCTGGGCAGAAGGTATATGGCCTTTCCTTGAAATCTATCCTCATGTCCCCGGGCAATCACTACTGCCTACACACAGATGCACCAACTTCATCCATGTAACATCCTCCAGTCCCTGAATAAAGTGCTAAGGGAAGGCCCTGTGCCTGGGTCACACCCACCAAGCAGTTATGGCTGCACCAACAGGAACAGAGTAGACAGGAAACACTCTCTGTCAGAGGCTTTGTACCTTCAGAAAAGCAACGCCAGGCCCACAAGCTTGGGAGGGTTCCAATAAGTACAGAAAGGACTACCATGGCACAAGAACTCATGCAAAAAGGCAGAGTTGTGCTGGTGAGGATGTGGCTGAATTTGCACCTTTCTAATTATAAAAATGACTACGGGACCAGCCAGTGGCATGGTGGTTAAAACATCTGAATCTCTCATGGCCAACTGTACAGTCAAGTTCCAACCCCTTAGCTTGAGGAACACACCAGGCATGTGAGTGTACATGCCCAAAATCCCAAGAGAGTGGAGGAGAAGGAATTGCATTGGTGCCATTCCTCTTGGAGTGATTTCTCACTTTCTCCCTCTTTTTCTTCTTCTGGCAAGAGTGCACACCCTATAGCAAATTATAAAAAAAGTTTTAATGAAAAGGAAAATGACTATGAACACTTTAATACACATGTTCTCAGGCCTAACATGTTCACTGCTAGGAATTTTTTAAATAACTTTTATTGAGACATAATTTACATACTATAAATTCATTCATTCAAAGTGTATAATTCAATGGTTTATAGTATATTCATAAGATTGTGCAACCATCCCCACAATCTAACTTTTGAGCACTTAATCTATCCCCTAAAAAATCCACATCTACTATCCTAGGAATTTAACTGATGGTCATTTTCACTATTTTTCCCCCCATATATATACAAAATGTTCATTGTTAGACATAAGAGCCACAAAAAAAAAAAAAAAAAAAAAAAAAAAAAAAAAAAAAAAAAACTGCACAAAGTGTTCCTTACTTGGAAACTTCTTAAAAGAAGAAAGAAAGAAAACAAAACAAAAACTTCTTAAATAAGTTATAGTGCAGGACCAGCAGGTAGCGTGGAGGTTAAGGCACTGGATCCCGCGTGGCTGGCTGTACATGTCCCGGACCAGGTAGCAGCTTGAAAAAATCATGCCATGGATGTTCAAAAAGTCCTAAGAGGAGCCTGGACAAGAAGGAATTGTGGTGTCACCATCCCCCTGGGGGAGGTGGGTGGGTGTGTGATTTCTCACTCTCTCTCTCTCTTTCTGGTGAACATATGTGCCTTATGACAAAAACTAAAAAAAAAAAAAATTATGGTACATATATGTGATAGAATATAACACAAACACTAAAAAAGCACAGAAAAGGGACAGCAGGTGGAGTAGTGTTTAAGGTGCTGGACTCCCACTTGATCAACTGCAGTTCAAGTCCTGGATCCAGAGGCTTGAAACTCACACCGGGTGTGTGTGCATCCATGCCCAAATCTCCAAGAGGAGAATGGAGGAGAAGGGATTGTGGTGTGGTCATCCTCAATGGTAGATGATATCTTGCTTTCCGTCTCTCTGTCTCTCAGGTGAGCACTTGTGTCCTAGAGTAAAAATATCTCCAAATAAATAAAACATATACAGTGTTAAGCTTCTTGTAAATATTCTATCACAATGACTAGTCCATAGTTTGGTGGATAAGGGAGCTGGATCCCACATGGATGACGAGGCCATGCAGCCAACACAGGGTGAACATAAAGGAGCTGTATCTCATGCCTAAGCAAGGACTGGGCTGAGAAGAAACTGTGAAGCAAGGCTGACAGTTATAGGCTCCAGTATCTAACTGTGTTTTGCTATACAGGTCTGCACTCAATTTCTCTGCCATGAGCTTTATTGTTATTACGGTACCCCGCAAAGGTAAAATAACACCCCCAGCCTTACTGCAACTTTACAATAAAGCCAATTAGTGATCCTGAAGGAATGCGCTTTCCTAAGGTGATGGGGGGGGGGGGGGGTGGTTCAGGAAATTTGAGACTCTCCCAACCTGACTGTGTTAAGCTGAATTAGTATATGTTAGGTCAAGTTAATATAAGCCAAATTAGCGTAAGTAGCATATGTAGACTAAGTTAGTTTAAGGCTAATTTTATGTAAATACTCCTTGTTAAAGCTGCAGGCCAAGTTAACTTATGTTAGGTCAAGTTAGTGTACCCACCACCATGACAGGGACTCAAAGATAAAGCACAAAAATTCACTGATTAACAGACAAAATTCAGCAAATAAAATACAGGGACCCGTGGGTTAATAGAAGAAGGACAGATCTGGCTAACAGCAACAGAATAAACAAACCCGAGGGCTTCAGGGAAAAATTAATTATCTTAGCTGGGAGTTCTTATCTAATTCGGGCAAGCAACAGATAGTCTTTAACTACAAAGAGTTTCTCATCTGTATGCTGTTAACTGAAAAACTGCTAATAAAACATCCTGTGTTGTCTCCTGAGCTACAAAACCCCCTCATCCAAAAAGGCTCTGTCTGGTAATCAAGATTTAAGAAGAAAATGCACCAGACAGATGGACTCCTTCGTCCTGAGGACTGTGTTTGATTACACTTAATCAAACAGAACAGACATCATGTTTTATGATTATGGTTCCCATGTTTTGAATACCCTATTTCTTAGAGTAAATCTTTTACTTCCCCCTCATCCCTCCTACTTCTATAAAACATCCCTCAATAAATACGTATGTTTGACAGCCACTGAGGCTGCAGTCTTGAGCTTGCTCTGACTGTAGTCGGCTGAGAACATGCTAAAGAGCATTGAGGTTTCAGCTTGAATTTCTGCTCACCTGCGTTGCCTTCCTGTGTACGAGCCTCAACCCACCCCAGCTGGAGCAGGGCTTCTGGCACATGACCTACCATGAAGTTAGTCTTGGACCCAGCAGCTTAAAAATATGCCAGGCAAATGTGTATATTTGTCCAAAATTCCTCAAGGAGAGAGAAGTGGAATAGAAGGTATTGCAATGTGACTATGCCCCACAAGGGAGGTCACTTTCTACCTCTACCTCTCCCTCTCTCTCTCTCTCTCTAATGAGCAGACACTCCCTCTGGCAAAATTGTTTTTAAAATTATTTTACAAAATTATAGCACATTCATAGAAAATTCTGGAAGGACTTACAAGAAAATGATGACCTTTAGGAAGACAAGGCTGATGAGTAGACAGAAGAGCTTTCACTCTTTATCCTGAATATTTCTGAAATGTTCAACTTTTTAGCCATGTAAATGTTCGTTATCCTTCTCATGAAACCCTTAAAGCCAGATTTATTTGGGAATTCTACATTTTTCTGATTTAGAAAAGTCGAATGATCTACATACTACTTATTACATAAAATCCCCAGCAGTGTCTAGGACAACATACAATATTAAAGCATGGCGATATTTCTTCAGTGAAGTGCATGATCATTCATCGTAAGCAAGAATTTTTAAAAGACTGAATATCACCTCATTGGATGAGATTGGGTCAAGTTTCTCCACTAAATAGATTTTTTTTTTTTTTGAGAGGTTTTTGCTACAGGGCGTGTGCGCTCTCCAGACAGACAGAGAGAGACAGAGAGATAGAAAGCGAGAAATCATCCCCCAGGGGGGATGGCCACGCCACTATCCCTTCTCCTCCATTCTCCTCTCGGGATCTTGGACATGCACTCACATGCGCCCTGCGTGAGTTTAAGCCACCGGGTCCGGGACTTGAACTGCGGTCGACTATGTGGGAGTCCAGTGACATAGCCATTATGCTAACTGCTGGTCCCTCCACCAAATAGATTTTTAGAGCTTTGGGAATCTAGAATTTCAGGTAAGAGATTATAGACTTAGATGAACTCTATTCAATTTGTCTTATAACATCATGTGTATGAAAAATGAATGAGATTATGGTCAAAAGAGAATGGTTTTCATACTTTGCTATATTTTATTCTAAAATTCTCTGAATACTTTTTATTTCCCAGAGGCAATTGAGAATACTATGCTCAGAGGAACAAGGAAGAATTGACTATTATGAAATGTGAATTTCCAAATGACAGCTAAGAGCAAAGAGGGTCTGATATCTAACAAAGATCAATGAACTCTCAGTTCTACTGGCTGTGAACAATTTAGGTCAATTTGCTACTGCTCCAAGATAAGGAGGATCAGACTGAGGGGCTGTTCTTACTGACTTTAACCTTACCTTATAAGAGATGCAGAAAGGAGGGACAATGCCTAGCAGGCATTATGTAACTGGCAGTTAATGCTGCTAAAAATGGCAAGAGCACCATGAAGCAGCTCATGACTAAATCTTAACAACAAGATGCACATGTAGGCTTTTTTTTTTAACTTCATGGTTTTTGTGGAGTGGTACCTTTGCTCTTCTCAGGTGACACACACTTTTTGATGAAACCATTGGTCCTTTGCCATTGAAACTGGTAGTATTTCAGGGGCTTTGTATTGCATTTGTGACTGCCTCACAGTCAAAGAGTCATGCACAGATATCAGGATGAATAGATATCTAATTTCTTTTTTGGAGTAATTTTTGCTATAGGGCATGTGTCCCCTCCAGAGAGACAGAGGTAGATAGATAGAGACAGAAAGTGAGAAATCACCCCTTAGGGAGATGGCCGTGCTGCAGTCTCTTCTCCATTCTCTTCTTGGGATTTTAGGCATACACACATACACACTTGGTGTGAGTTTCAATCCACCAGGTCCAGGACTCAAACCATGATTGACCATGTGGGAATCCAGTGCTTTAACCACTGTGCTACATGCTGGCTCCCAGATATCTAATTTTATTTCCAAGTAGCTGTTCTGGTTCACATCTACACAGATGGGTCTGTATTAGTTGCTCACGGAAGAGTTTAACTGAGTCAAGGAATTAACAAGATGATACGGGTGAGAGAGGTTGTTTTAGTTTTGCTATCAGCCAAAATTAGACTTTATAAAGTACTCCCAGACTCTGTGCTATTATCATGCAGATGTCAATGGAAAAACTGTGCAGGTGATGATTTTACTGAATCTCAATATTCTTTCATGTCTTTTATCCACTAGGCTCTTTTCCAGTGGAGCCCCTTTCTCTAGTCTAGAAAAATTCTCCTGATGCTTTTTCCCATGAGCACTGGAGAAAAGAGAGTAAAACACCACCTCCTAGTGTTTCTCTGTTTTGCTTCAAATAGAAGACACCAGAGTATTGTTTGGCAGCATAAATTCTATCTTAATACATTTTAAGAATGTGAGTCCAGGTCCCAGCTTCACAAAGGTGGGAAACAATGCCTGTTTTTCCTGAAGCATTATTTGAAGTATAGAATGTAATAAGACCCACTCGTTCCCAGTGGGGCCTTGGGAAACTACAGAAGGAAGGAGCTCAGGAATAATTCTCAGGAATAATTCTCCAACAAGATTGCTATACCATGGGCTCTGTATTAATGAGCAAAGAGACTGTGCTTTGAAGACTGCGAGTGTAAATTGGTACCATTCTTATACTCTAGGCATTGCATTTTCTACACCTAAGCAGAACAAAGTTATAATAAGCCCCTATAGTGATGAACTTGGGTACTAATGCCAAGAGCAACTGAATACTGGTAACACCGCAACCATTCAGCATCCAAGTACTTCTTCAACAAAGCTTTAATGAGTTACTTTACCTCCCAGAGTAAAGTAACTGAGATATTAGTGAGGACTGCAGTTATCTGATCTTATTTAATATTTAAAACAACACTTCAAGGTAGGCAGAGTAGGGTGACTGTATTATCCAAACCATGGTATTTTGGAGAACAAAAAGAGCCACTGGTGTTAACTCAAAGACAATAGTATAAATGGGAATCGTTCTGGGCAAAACAGAGTGTGTGGTCACCTAGTGCTGATTTCTTCACGTCAAGACAAGATCCCCAAGGTGTAGAGGGTATAAATCACTTGCATGCTAGGCCTGTCCAAGATGAAATGACCTCCTTTTTTTTACTGTATGCCCCCTCAATATATCAAATGCCTGTGCTTTATAGCAGAAACAGAAAGATTGGAAGGCATACTATCAAGGAGGGCAACTGTATACTAGAAACAGTATTGAAGAGGTAGGTAGTTGGGGGTGGGAAGAAGGGGATCAAGGAAAAAACAAACGAACAAAACATTTAAGAGACACAAATATGAAAACTTATCTGTTGATAATGTATATGGTAACATCTCTGACTTGACTAATATGTACTGTATTCATGCTGGGAAAACTATATTATACACTGTAAAGGTGTACAGCAGTTAAATGTAAATTAAAAAAAAAATAAGAAATGAGAAAAAAAAAACAAGGGCCATAGTGGATAGTGAAGGATGTACAGTGATGGAGATAGAGCAAAATAGTCATGCAATGAGGGCTCTGTGGCTCTATCGGGGTCCCAAGCAGGGTGGATCTTGGACTGAAGGATCATTGACAAGGCCCATTGAGATGACCTGCCTAGCTTTAGGGTGGAATCACAGAAACGTGGACTGAGAGCTAAAAAGAGCCGAGAGCCAGCTCTGTAAAAAACTTTAAAAAGTTGGGACCAGCAGTTAGCATAATGGCTATGTCGCTGGACTCCTATGTAGTCGACCACGGTTCGAGTCCCAGACCTGGTGGCTTAAAACTCACGCCATGCATGTGTGCATGCATGCCCAAGATCCCGAGAGGAGAATGGAGGAGAAGGGATTGCGGCATGACCATTCCCCCGGGGGGTGATTTCTCACTTTCTGTCTCTCTGTCTCTCTCATAATAGCTTACAAGTATATAGCATGTTGTTATTTCCAACACCTTTTCAGATACATGCTGCATTTGATGAGTTAGAGAAGCTATATGGTTGATACAGAACTAGTCTTTAAAAAAAAAATGCATAATAAAGGGAGAGAGAAAAAGATCCCACCAAGAGGCCATGGTCATGCCACAATCCTTTTCCATTTCTCCATACTATCAGGATATATTTTTCAAGCCACCAAGGTTGGAATTTGAACTGCGGTCAGCCATGTGGAATCTGGCTTCCCTGGACAGTATTTAGCCACTACACTATTGGACTGGCCCTGCAGAACCAGTCTTAGTGCTGACTCAACTTGGAGCAAATAACGTGCCCCTGTAGGGCCTTGTGTATTTCCCCTACTGGAGAACAGGATGGTTCCAAAGCTTAGGGCAAGGCTGAAAGATTGTTGAAGTTAAAAGCTTCCCAACTAGACAAGACGGGAAGATTTAGAAGCAGGAGGTAAGACAACTCATTACAGAGCTTTTGTCATTTATTTTGCTTTCTTTCTTTTTTTTTCTTCACATTGACTTTCTTGATTCTATTGAAGACAATGACAATCTCCATGGAGCCAAGATTCTGATAGCAATTATAGTACTTGCAATTTTCACTCTAAAAGTAAATTCATGAGAAAGGATTAAAATTCAGATCTTGACAACTTTCCTCTGTAACTCAAATACTTGTTTCCATATGGTATTCATTCAATTAATATTTATTGAGTGCTTATTTGGCACAAGACACTGCTCTAGGAGCTAGAGACAGTAATAAATAAACAGACAAAATCTCAACCCATTTGCAGCTTATGTTCTTTGCTTCCCTTCATTCTCAATTATTCTGCATCACTGCCTCTTTTTCCTTCCTCACCTTATGTCTTATTGCAGAATCCCTTCTGTTTTCCAAGACAGAACTTTTAACAGTCTTAGTCTAGTCCCTTCCTATTTCTTCTGAGAATGATCCGTCTATTATCCCCTTTCTCCACATTTTCTCCCTGGTTCATTAACTTGCTTTTGTAAAGCTGATTAAGAAAATCAAACAGGGTCCAGCCACAGTGACACAGGTGGTAAGGTGTTGCTGCATGATACTGTAGCCATATGGGAGCCCCAGATCCAGGGTCAACCCCATCATAGGTATGTGATGCAGGCTATGGAGGCTACCTCTCTTTCTGGCTCTCTTCCCCTCTCTCATGAAAGAAGAAGTCAAATAAACTGGAAAAAATATCAAATAAAAACCATCCTTCACTCATGCCTCCTGGGATCTCCCCCACCTCCCTGCATTGAGCTACGGTTTTGTCATTCTCCCTCGTTTCCCACCAGAGTTACTGAGGTATGTCTAATTTGACAGCCTCTATATTCTCAGCACCCTCTCTTCCTAACCTACTCAAAATGGCTGCCTGTTAACACCATTCTACTATTCTCCATGAAGTAGCAAAATATTTTCTATTAAAATGTTTCTTATTTATGCTCTATAATTAAACCTATGTTAAACTTAATCACAGTATAACTAAATCACAGGGCTCCAAAATCACAAATGGATTTCATTTCTGATTGAGTGGAATGGAGGCTCTCTTGAAAATCATTTTGGAGCCAGATTTGAGCTCAGCTAAGGAAAAAAAATAATGATGAGATGGATTAGTGGTTTCTAAGGGAATGGATGGTGGACTAGCCTGGGATCAAGTTTGTTATGTGTGTTATCTCATTTAATCTTCCTCAAACCTTGCAAGAAGAGGATTCTTAATCCTCTTTATAATGAGATAACTGAGACTCAAATAGGATAGGAAGTTTGCCCAAGGTCAAGAAGCAAAACCTGGACCCAAACTGCCTGATGTAAATATGCTTGCTCTTTGTATTTTACCATCCTCTTAACTACATTTAGTTCTCTGTATCTGTAGGCTCCACATCTGTATAATACAACCAACCACAGACCAAAAACAAAAACCAAAACCAAATCTAGAATGGTCCAAAAAGCAAAACATGGACTTTCCATGCACTGAACACTACATTGAACCATGCAAAGGAAGCAATAGGTAGGCATTATCTTTTGTAGTATAAGTAATCTAGAGATGATTTAAAGTGAACAAGAAGATGTGCACAAGTGATATGCAAATATTACACCATTTTGTACAAGGGACTTGAACCTCTACAGATTTTGGTAACCATGAGAGACCTGGAATTGTTCCCCCATGGGTACCAAGTGATGATTACACTTAACATGAGAGTCAGAGAGAAAGAAGGAAAATGAGGAAAGTACCCCCTATAGGGGACAGTCATGATGCACCCCTTTCCTCCATCTCTCTCTCCTTTTGGGATTTTGGGCACACAGGTCCCACATGGTTCTCAAGTCACCAGTCTGGGATTTGAACCACACAGTTGTCCATATGGGATTCAGGGCCTTAATCACCAGACCACCAATAATTGCACTCTCAAAACACAGGTGAGGTGGTCAAGAAAAGTAGCAGAACTCAATAATCAAGATCATTGTTACTAGTTAACATTTTTATTACTATTGCTGATTTTTGCTTAGTTTCCAAGTCCATGCCCCTTTAACACTGTGTAACCCTTCTTTCCATACTTTTTGATGGTTGATGATCTTTTAATAAAATGTGGAAATAATAATAGCTAAAATTTACTGAGGTCTTGTAACATGCCAGATATTATTCTAATTGTTTCTAATTAAGTCTCAACAACCTGTGAGGAGACATTATCGTTTTCCCATTTTAGAACTAAGAAAACTCTCAGAGCAGTTAAGTTACTTGCCTGAGGTCAGTAGCTAATAAAGAAGAAAGTCAGGGGCCCAGGCTAGAGAGTCCAGCTCTTCTGAGCAGCTCCTCGCCTTTGTCATTGAGCAAACTGCCTCTTCCCAGTAACTGAGAAGTCGTTTATATTTTAAACTAGCATAAACTCTCCTACTCAGCACAGTTTCAAACTAGTTTCATTCTCTAAGCTAGTTTCATTCTCCCAGGAATCAAATCAAATAATCAAAATACTTGATAGCTGAGTTTTGCTGCTGTAATTTTGTTTGTTATAGGACATGTGCACTTGCTGAAGAGAGAGAGAGAAAATGAGAAATCACCTCCCAAGGGGGGGATGGCCATGCCACAATTCCCTTTCTCCTTTTCCTTTTGGGATTTTAGGCACTCACACACATGTTCCTGGCATACTTTTCAAGCCACCTGGTCCAAGACTTGATCTCACAGTTGGCCACATGGGATCCAACCCCCTTAATCACCATGTCAACTGCTGGCCTGCTACTGTCATTCTTAACAGAAATTCTTTCATAAAAATATAATTCCACAGAGTGCTCCTATTTTTACTGGACATATTCAATAATAGAAGAAATGCCTACATGAGGAAATAAAAGAGAGAGAGAGAGTCCCTGAATTTTTTGTAAAATGTTATTAAAGATATGGTTCATTTCTTTTACAATATCATTTAAATTTGTGCATAATAAATTACTTTTAGAGATTGAAACTAAGGAAAACTTTGTTTCCTAGTGTCACTACAATACTATGCTCCTTTTTGTTGTATAATAAGCAGGAACCAACCTCTCCATTTTTTGCCTTGAGAATTGGGAAAGGAAAGTTAATATTTATGCTTTAGTTTATATTGTATATAAACCCCTATTTTTTTTCTTTAAGAGTTTTTTGCCATAGGGCTTATGTGCTCACCAGAGAGACAGAAACAGTGAAAGAGAAAGTGAGAAATCACCCCCCAACACAGGGGTTGGCCACGCCAAAAATCCCTTCTCCTCCATTCTCTTCCTGGGATTTTGGGCACCTGCACACATTCTCCCAGCATGATTTTCAAGCCATCAGGTCCAGGATTCAAACCATGGTCAGCCATATGAGACTCCAGTGACATAAATAATATGCCCCCGCTGGCCCTTAAATCCCTACTCTTATACTCTTCGTTTCTTCTCATTTCTTGACTCTCATCTTTTAGTTTAATGATTTGATTATTGTATTTATGTTTACTATGAGTCCTTTCTACAGATGGACTCATTTAAGTCTTGTTTGTGAAATTAAGACAGATACGTATGTCTAACATGAATCTCCCATGAGTTAAGTTTCTTGGCAGATGAAAAAGACCTCTCTCATAACAACCCTTAGCGTACTTGAAGACAATTATTGTGCCAGGTCTTAGTCTTCCCTCCTCAAGAAGGATTGCTCACATTTTTTTTGCTACTAAGCAGCAGCATTCCGCATGCTACCACAGCAGGGTCACTGTGCAACTTTTAAACGTTTATCTTAAAAGCAATTTCTTGATCTCTTGCTGTAGCTATATGAGTGGGAGTACTGGGAGCCCAGCTTGGAGTGAGATGCCAGGATTCAAGAAAATGTCAGACAAGCTGCACGTGGAGGAGACTGCCAGCTTCAGTAAGGCCGAACATAAGAAAACGGAGATGCAGGAGAACAACCTGCTGACCGAGCAGACCATTGAGCAGAAGAAGCAGAGTGAAATTTCCTAAGCACCTGGAGGAGTCCCCACTCTGTCGTCTTCTAGACCCCAGGAGTGATGTGGAAGAAGGGTCATCTACAATATGGACAAGAGCCACAAACTGCGCTGTGAACCTCCGGGCTCCATGCCAGTATCACTAGCCTCAGGGTCTCTGAGAGGATGCCCTAATCCAACTGCCAAATTCTCCAGTGTGCCCTGGGGTCTGATAGAAAATTGCTTGTATGATTAACAAAAATTAAATGCACCTTGTGGCAACTACAACAAAAGCAATTTCTCTAGAAGGGAAATGTTAAAGAGTTGTCACAGTCAGAAGATATAATCAGCATTATCTATAATACACACACACACACACACACACACACACATATATAGTACTAATAATCATAGGAACAATGGTAGAGCTGGGAGAAGAGGAGTTGGATTGTTTGTGAAAGAAAGATAAGAGAATGGAGTTTACGAAAAAAAGAAGACTGTTTTCACTCACTAGGTGACCATATTGGAAAAGATAGGTCAGTTCTCCAATACCATGATCAATTATTTAATATGAGCAACTTTGTCAAGGTGGTCCAGCCTTTGTGTGTGCATGTGTGTGGGGGGGAGGTTATCACCAAAATGTTGGCAACTAGTAAAACTTTGACTACTAGCAGCAATCAGAAAGAAAACTGGGGCCAGATGGTGGCATCGTGGTAAGGCAACTCTGACATGATGAGCCCACAGGAAAGGTCCTAGGTTTGCATCCCAGTGTCTCTGCATGGCAAGTGTCAATAATCCAGGCTGGCTGAGTCACTAGGATCCCTCTCTCTCATCTTTCTCATGGAAAAAGAAATAAACTTTAAAAATTTTTGTTTGTTATAATAATTATTTTCTATACAATCACTATACATCATTTAGCTTGTATGGTGAATTTACCCAACATGAAATACACCTCAGACCAGGCCAGTTGAAAATACTATACATGTCATCATCAACAGGTAATAAAATATTTCTGTGAGGATCAGCAGTTGGCATAATGGCTATATCGCTGGACTCCCATGTAGTCAGCCTCGGTTTGAGTCCCGGACCCAGTGGCATAAATTCATGCTGGGCATGTACATGCGTGCCCACAATCCCAATAAGAGAATGGAGGAGAAGGTATTGCAGTGTGGCTATCTCCCCAAGGGGGTGATTTCTCGATATCTCTCTATCTCTCTGGCAAGTGCATGTACCCTATAGCAGAAAAAAAAAAAAACTCTCAAAAAAAAGAGAGAAAGCATTTCTGTGTCCCACAAATGTCTTACTTCTCTAGCTCAAAGGTGAGGGTGATTAAAAAATCTCATAGAAAGGTAAAATCCACAAGGTAGGGGAAATTCAGGTGATATACTGCTGTAAAGATGTTCCCCCAAAACAGGACTGGTGACTGAAAAGAGAGTCAGTCTTATAGAGTGACAGGATTCAATTATCGTTATTTTATTGATTGATTGATTGATTGATTGATCAGAGAGGAACAGAGCAAGCTAGTGACAGAGAGAGAGAGGGAAAGTGAGAAAGCAAGCTGCCAAGTCCAGGACTCAAACCACGATCGGCCATGTGGGAGTCCAACATCCTTAACCACCACTCCACCTACTGGTCCCTTGATGATTTCTTTTCATACATCAGTAGAGATACTGAAAGACCTCTGAACAGCCTGAAATCGCAGCTAACCTGGTTGTTTCTACTGCAGCTGATAAGGGCACAAACTTGAAAGATCTGGCCACTCACTATTCAGTGGTGATGAGGTTTGAAGATACTTTCATTGGCAAAGGGTTTGATAGAGATAAAGAGAATGTCACATTTCATGATTTGTGAACTTTTTGGTGAACACACAGTATTAACCTATAAAAATGTGCGCTTCACACATGCAGCTGGAACTAAGCATTGGACACAGAATCACCTGAGTAGTGGCCCGTGGTAGGACATCACACTCCACAAATGTACCAGCCACTACCTCATCAGTCACCAAGAGACACTTAACCTTGGAGAGTTCAGTTCTCTGTGTGTTAATGAGACAGTAAAATTACTCTAACATGTAAAAACAATGCTTTGGGGGACCAGCAGATGATGTAATGGTTACGTCACTGGACTCCCACATAGTCCACCATGGTTCAAGTCCTGGACTCGGAGGCTTAAAACTCACACCAGCATGTGTGCATGCATGCCCAAAATCCAGAGAGGAGACTGAAGGAAAAGGGACCGTGGCATGGTCATCCCCTGGGGGGTGATTTTTTGCTTCCTGATTCTGTCTCTCTCTCTCCAGCGAGTACATGTGCCCTATAGCAAAAATTTCTCTTAAAAAAAATATGATTTGGATATCTGCCCTTTTTAGAACAATCTGTAGTGAATTGAAAAAAGTACTGAAATTTTTCTATGCTAGTTTGCTTGGCCAGAAGAAGGTATTTCAAAGTAAAAACTGATTTATTTTTCTTCATGGAAGAGAACTTGGAGAGAAGGGGGAGGAAATGAGAGATGGAATGCAAATGTGCATGATAGAACCTACATACAAAGATATAAAACTTAGACAAAGTGAATGATGTAAAATTTCCAAGAGTGGCTCTTAAAAATTGAGTTAGAGGGACCAGCAGTTAGTGTAATGGCTATGTCGCTGGACTCCCATGTAGTCGACCGTGGTTCAAGTCCCAGACCCGGTGGCTTAAACTCATGCCGAGTGCGTGTGCGCGCATGCCCAAGATCCCTAGAGGAGAATGGAGGAGAAGGGATTGCGGCGTGGCCATCCCCCCGGGGGGGGGGGTGATTTCTCGCTTTCTGTCTCTCTGTCTGGCGAGCACACGCACCCCATAGCAAAAACCTCTAAAAAAAAGTTGAGTTAAATAAGCCACTCCAAAAAGGATAATATTGCACAGTTCTGCTTACATAAGGTACCTAAAACAGCCCAACTGATAGAGACAGACTGCAGAATAGTGGTGGCCAAGGGCTAGGAGGAGAGATAGATGGTGAATTTGCTTTCTTGATCCTTCCTGAGTCTGAGGAAAGCTGGAAACTAGGAAATGGTCCAACCAGGAGCAATGTCTCCATGGACAAAGAGCCCAGAGCTGTTGACAGAAGACCTTGTTCTCTACCAATGTGGCAGATGACAACAACCACAAAACCACTGAGTAATAGGGAACCAGCAGTTAGCGTAACGGCTATGTCGCTGGACTCCCACGTAGTCGACCGCAGTTTGCGTCCCGGACCTGGTGGCTTAAAACTCACACCGGGCGCGTGTGCGTGCGTGCTCAAGATCCCGAGAGGAGAATGGAGGAGAAGGGATTGCGGCATGGCCATCCCCCCTGGGGGGTGATTTCTCGCTTTCTGTCTCTATGTCTCTCTCTCTCTCTGTCTGGCAAGCGCACACGCCCTATAGCGAAAACCTCTCAAAAAAAAAAAAAAAAAAAAAAAAAAAAAAAAAACCACTGAGTAATAGAGAGAGGACACTTTAAAATCCCATTAAGGATGGATTTGCAAACAAGTTCTGAAAGTACACGGGAAAAGTTAATGCCATGAAATAAAACCAATGGGAGGACTTATTACTAATAGGTGAATAGAGCAAACTGAAATAATTTCAAAATAAATATATTCAGACCAGTAGATGGTATAATGATTACATCGTTGGACTCTCACATAGTCAACCACAGTTCAAATCCCAGACCTGGTAGCTTAAAATTCATGCCAGGTGTGAGTGTGTGTGTGCCCAAGATCCCAAGAAGAGAATGGAGAAGGGCTTGCAGTGTAGCCATACCCCCAGAGGGTGATTTATTGCTTTATGTCTCTGTCTCTTCAGTGAGCATATGCACCCTGTAACAAAAATATTTCTAACAAATAAATAAAGAAATAAGTTCAATATCTTTGAAGAGGTACAACTCCGTAGTCTAGTGATTAAGGGAAGCCAGAGTTTACATGAACAATCATGGTACTAGTCCTGGCCCCAGCACCTTGAAAAGCATGCTGGGTACATATGTGTGTGTGCCCAAAACCCTGACAGGATGAAGAAAAGGAGAAGAAATTGTGGCACAATAATCTCCTATTGGGGGGGGGCTCTCTCTCTCTCACTCCTCTCTCTATCTCTGTGTCTCTGTCTTTTTGTCTCTGTCTGGTGAGTACATGTGCCTTCTGACACATATGCCTTTTTTTTCTAAAAAAACAAAAAAAAGATCTTCAAAGAAACATACCTTGGGACCAGCAGATGGTGGAATGATTATGTTGCTGGACTCCCACATAGTCAATCGCAGTTCCAGTGTAGCCTGGACCTGGCAGCTTAAAATTCACACCAGGCACATGTGCGTGTGTGCCAAAATCCTGAGAGGAGAATGGAGGAGAAGGGATTGTGGTGGGTGATTTTTCACTTTCTGTCTCTCTGTCTCTCTGTCTCTCTGATGATTACATGCACCCTACAGCAAAAATCTCTCTCTAAAAAAAAGAAAAAGAAACATAACTAATTATTTTTTGATTTGCTCAAGGGCATGTGTAGGCACTCACCAAAGAGAGACAGAGAGAAGGAAAGTGAAAAAGAAACCTTCATGGGGGGGGGGGGGGGTGGTCACGTCACAATCTTGTCTCCATTTCTCTGTCCTTTTGGGATTTGCAGCACACATGCACATGTGCCCAACAGTTTTCAAGCTCCTGGGTCAGGACTCAGTTGGCCATGTGGGATCCAACCACCTTAACCATCACACCACCAGATGGCCCAAAATGTACCTATTTTTATTTTAAATGGGAAAAATATGAAAAATGTTGTTGATTATGAATTAAGAATAAGTACATATGACTAACTGCAGCTGTGTGTGCTGGTTGACACTGCTACTCTGCAGACTGGGTCACATGGGAGGCCCATGTTCAATTCCTGGCCCACGCTAAAAGCCAGGCATGATGGTGCATGCCTTGAGCCCCATATGCTGGGGAGGCCGAGGCAGGAGAATCATGACATACTCAGGAATGGAGTGAGACCCTGTCAGAAAGAAAATAAATAAATAAGCACTTAGGAAAAGAACCAACAAAATATTCTGATAACAAAAAATATAGACATTAACCTTAGAAAACATAAGACTAGAGCTAGTCAAAAATAGAACTAGTGAATGAAAAAGTCATATGGAGGGCAGCAGGTAGTGTGGTGGTTAAGGCGTTGGACTCTCACATGGCCAACCAAGGTTTGAGTCCCAGCCTGGTGGCTTGAAAATCACACTAGGCGCATGTGTGTGCATGTCCAAAATCTCAGGAGGAGAATGGAGAAGAGATTCTGGCTTGGCCATCCTCCTGAAGGGTGATTTCTCACTTTCCCTCTCGCTGTCTATCTCAGTCTCTCTCCAGCAAGCACGCACACCCTGTAGCAAAACCTAAAAAAAAGAGAGAGAAAGAAAGAAAGAAAAAAAGAAAGAACAAAATAGGAAAAAAAGAAAAGAAATAAAGAAATAAAAGAAGAAAGAAAGAAAGAAAGAAAGAAAGAAAGAAAGAAAGAAAGGAAGAAAGAAAGAAAGAAAGAAAGGAAGGAAGGAAGGAAGGAAGGAAGGAAGGAAGGAAAGAAAGATCACACTGGAACATACGCATGCATGCATAAAATCCTAATAGGAGAATGGAGAAGAGCTTGCAGCAAGGCTATTTCCTCTGAGGGGTGATTTCTCAGTTTCCCTCTCTCTATCTCTGTTTCTTTCCAGTGAACACATGTGCCCTATGGCAAAAATCTAAAAAAAAAAAGAAAAGAAAAAAGTCACATTGAGGAATTCACTGAGGATACACAGAGATGAAAAATATGAATGAGAAATAAGAGACACAGACAAACCAAAATACCCTGGAATAGGTGTAAGTGGAATTTCAGAGGTATAAAATACAGGAAATGGCAGAGAGATGGGAGCTGAGAATTTTCTAGAATTGAAAGAGATACAAAATCCAAAACTTAAAGTGTATACTAAATGATAGATAAAAATAAATCTACATGTGAACACATTATAGTGAGAGCCAAAATATTAAAAAGTCATCCGTGTAAAAAGGCAGATTACTTCCAGAAGAATGACACCAGACTTCCTTTCAGCAAGTCAGATGCCAAGAAAACAATGAAGTAATATCTTCAAAAGGCCAGAAGAAAATACATCCACAACAATGTCAGTTCTACTGTCCTGTAGAGATTTAAAAATAAGCAGATGGATAGTGTATATTCCAGGCTTTAAAGATTTTTGTATAGGACACACGTGCCCACTGGAAAGACAGATAGATAGAAAGTATGAAATCACCTCCTGGGGGAGGTGGGCGGGGGTGTGGAGGATGGCCATGCTGCAATCCCTTCTCCTCCATTATTCTCTCAGGATGTTGGACATGCACACACATGCACCTGGTGAGAGTTTTAAGCCGCTGGGTCTGGGACTCAAACCGCAGTTGACTATGTGGAAGTCCAGGGACGTAACCATTACGCCATCTGCTGGTCTGAAGTGCCATTCGACTGTGCTGACTTCAAGGTGCTTGTGGTAGATGCAGTGTTATCAAGAAAAAGACTGTATATCAAAGTCCAGAGTTCAGGGCCTGGCTGAAGTGATCAACAGAAAAGTGGTAATTGAAACCACATGAGAATTTAGGATTATGACAGAAAGAAGAGGAGGGAGAGGGAGACAGAACCAAGGGTGAAAATCTGGGGTGAGCTGAAATTTTCTCCTGAAGGAGTCCTATACACCGTGGTCCAAAGCAGTGCAAAATTCCTTCAGTTACTGATATTCCAGAGGAGTTCCATGTAGCCCTGTGAGCCTTGGAACACCAACTCAAAATCCAATACTCTACTCCTTCAAGGTAAGCATGAATGGTCGGTCTTTGTTTGCCTTGCCACCTGTTCATGTTTGTTTGTTTGTTAAATGAATAAATGAATGAATAGATGAATGAATGACTCATCTATCGATCTATCACCTATCTATCTATTTACCTATCTCTCTACATCTATCTATCTATCTATCTATCTATCTATCTATCTATCTATCTGGACAAAAAGTCATATTGAGTAAGTCACTAAGAACAAAGCCCAGAGAAATACAGAGATGAAAAACATGAATGAGAATACATACATGAATGAGAAATGGAAACTGCATTAAGATGATGCCAAGGAGTCCATCCTATTGCCTAGTGGTTAAGGGATCTAAATCCCACACAGCCAACTGCAGGGCTAAAATCCTGACCCTGACATCTTGAGAAACATGCCAGGCTCATGTATGTGTGTACCCAAAAATCCCATCAGGATGGAGAAATGGAGGAAATTGTGGCAGGACAGTACCCCATTGAGGAGTTTTCTCTCTCTTTCTATGTCAAGCACACACACCATCTGACTTATAAACACATAAACATACACACAAAGATGATGCCAGGGGTGAAAGGGTGATCCAACAGCATCTCTATGCTATAGGCCTGAAAGGTATGTTTAGGATTATTGTCCAGAAGTCCTTGAAGTCTTTTGATTAAAAAAACAGAACCCATCTTGTCTTTTTGATGCCTGCCATTACCAGAGTACTCAGCCAGGAACTTTTTTTAATGAATTAGTTATTTATTTGTTAATATTATTTTTTAATTTGGCCAGAGAGAGACAGAGAGAAAGAAAGGGGTGGTGAGAAAGCAAGCCGTCAGGGCCAGTACTTGAACTGCAGTCGGCCATGTGGGAGTTCACACTATACCACACTGCACACTAGTCCACACTGCACCTGCTGGCCCCAGCCATGCCACTTCTTAAGCCTGGTCAAGGTTTAAATAAAACAAAAAGATAAATCTGACTCATTTCACAGCCCCAGACAGTTCCACCTTTCTGTTTCTTCTTGGGAAAATAGGTTTCTAGGATGACTCAGACTCAGCAGAGGCAAGGGGAGAGGATCTGCCAATGTAACCAGCACCTGGTTTGCTTGCTTCTTGCCCCTCATAACAGCCCATCCATGAGGGCAGAAAGGTTTCCAGACAGATTTCAGGTTTACTCAACCTCTTGGACTCGTGGATATCAAACATGTCATTCAAGTGTTTCAAACAAATACAAACTACCCAACTGGTATTATCAAATACCAAAATTAAGTCAGTCCGTATTCCTACTAGGAAAATAGGGCAAAGTATTCCAAGACAGAGGGCAAGTACTTTGTCACTACATATCCTTAATATTAGGTTGAACCATATAAGATTGATGACATATTTGACCACTCCATAAAAATTATAATTTTGAGGCCAGCAGATGATGAAGCGGTTATGCCACTGGACCCCCACATGATAAACCATGGTTCAAGTCCCAGACTCAATGGCTTGAAAATCACACTGTGTGTGTGTGTGTGTCTCCACGATCCCGGGAGGACAATTGATTGTGGTGCAGCCATCCCCCCCCCCGGGGGGGGTGTGATTTCTCAATTTTCCTCTCACTGTCTCTGTCTCTCTTTTTCTCTGGCGAGCGCATGCACCCTAAATCAAAAACCTCTTTAAAAAATTGCAATTTTAGTCCAGCCCTGTAGTCTAGTGGTTAAGGGAGCTAGATCCCCCATGGCTGACTGTACAGTTGGAGTTTCAGTCCAGAAGGCTGGGCACATGTATATGCATTCCCAAAATCCCAACAGGATGGAGAGATGGAGAAAGGATTGCAATGTGACTATACTCTATTGGGGAGAAAGGGAGGGTACTTTCTCCCCTTTGTCTCTGTCTCTCTCTGGCAAGCATACATGCCCTCTGGGAATAATAATAATTAAAAAGATAATGTTACATGGTTCAACCTAAAAAGTGAGGACAGTAATGCCAAATCATGGAAACAGAGAAAAACAAATGTTAAGCAAGGTAGATCTACCTCCCAAATGAAGAAACAGGAAAGTGAGACATGCTCCCCGCTGCTCATCAAAGACTGCTGAACATCCCCTCATACCAGCTCATAGAAGTAGCTCTCTTTTCTCCTGAATGCTTGAAATATCCCCTTATGATGATCCCTCAAAACTACCAAAATTCAGTTCTTTCAATAGCCGTCTTTGAGTTCTAGGGAAGTTAATCATTTTGCAACTAGAAAAGTTTATATAAATAAATCCGACGGCTATGAAGAGCAAGAAGATGATATGGGGACTAAAAATCCTGCATTGCTCCCCTTGACCCTTGACCTGGGCACCATTCATTCTTGGAAGTCACAGACACGTCCTTCCCTGAAACAGGGCCTTGAAGTGTCTAGAAACTAATACCCCACTCTTAACTAATCAGTGCCATGTCTGAAAAGAAAAATGCCAAAACCAAAAAATTACTCCTTATGCACATGCAAATCAATTCTAGCAATGACAGACATATAGATGCACTTTTAAAACCTCTCCAAATCGGGAACCAGCAGTTAGCGTAATGGCTATGTCACTGGACTCCCACGTAGTCGACCACGGTTCGTGTCTCGGACCCGGTGGCTTACAATTCACGCCGGGCGCGTGTGCGTGCGTGCCCAAGATCCCGAGAGGAGAATGGAGGAGAAGGGATTGCGGCGTGACCATCCCCCCTGGGGGGTGATTTCTCGCTTTCTGTCTCTATGTCTCTCTCTGTCTGTCTGGCGAGCGCACGTGCCCTTATAGCGAAAAACCTCTCAAAAAAAAAAAAGAAAAACAAAAAAAACCTCTCCAAATCTTCCCACTTGAACAAACCACCGAGTCCTTGAATTAATAAACAATATGGACACTGGTTTCAAGTAAACTTTATCAGTATCTCTAGTCTCCTTACTCAAGAACTAGATTGTTTTCTAGAAAAATTTTAACATATGTACATGACTGTGTGTGTGTGTGTGTATATATATATATATATATATATATATATATATATATATTACATTATATATGATATATTATCAACTGAATTGTTTTTTTCTCATATCTTTGAAATAAAATTCCATCTGCAGATAAACACCAACCCACACCAGTTGCACCTGTATTTCTCCATAAAAAGTGTGATGTCCACTGTATTGTATGTCCCAAAGAAAGACAGAGGCCATTCCTTCCTTTGCTTTTCTCCCATGCCTTGTGTAAAATTTCTCAGATAAACTCCTGAGTAGAGTTTTTCAACTTGTGGTTCTCTTCTGTTAGAGGGTCACAGGTTAGTTTACTGGAATATAAACACCATTTTAATATGTCAAATAGAATACAATAACATAAGAAATATAAAAATGCCTCAACCATAATAAGGGCAATAAGGGAAGGGATTTATGTCTTAAAGTCTGTGTCTGCAGGTGGCATACATGAGTATGCTATTAAAAATGTAACATCTAAGGGGCTGGCAGGTGGCATAGTGGTTAAGGTGCTGGACTCCCACATGGTTGACTGCAGTTCAAGTCCCAGACTCCACAGCTTGAAAATCATGTCAGGTACATGTACATGAGTGCCCAAAGTCCCAGAAGGAGCATGAAGGAGAAGGGGGGGAGGGATTGTGGCGCGGCCACCCTCCCCCCCGAGACATCTTTTTTACTTTCCCTCTCACTGTCTCTCTGTCTCCTTCTCTCTTCAGTGAGCACACACACCCTATGGCAAAAACTTAAAAAAAAAAATAAGTAGCATCTATAACTTAACAATGGATTATGGTCAAAATTTTTTTTCAAGAAATATTTCTCCGAAGTGACCATATCCTCTATCCAGGTCAAATGTAATCCCAGTACAACTTATCTCATAAACTACACTGGAAGATATAGATTCTTCTTCAACCCTAAAAAGCATCATGAAGTTAAATTCATCCCATGGCAAGTTTCAGAATAAATCATCTTTTGGAAACCAGCAGTTAGCGTAATGGCTATGTCGCTGGACTCCCACGTAGTCGACCGCGGTTCGAGTCCCAGACCCGGTGGCTTAGAACTCATGCTGGGCATGTGTGCGTGCGTGCCCAAGATCCCGAGAGGAGAATGGAGGAGAAGGGATTGTGGCGTGACCATCCCCCCTGAGGGGTGATTTCTCGCTTTCTGTCTCTATGTCTCTCTCTATCTGTCTGGCGAGTGCACGTGCCCTATAGTGAAAACCTCTCAAAAAAAAAAAAAAAAAAAAAAAAAAAGAATTAATCATCTTTTCATTTTAATAGCTTCATAAGAGAATGTGCTATTCAAAAATTGGAGGCTTATGCTATCACTCAAGGTTTTTCTTCTTTTAACAGACTTTGCTAAAATAAAAATTAATATATTTTGCCCAGTATTTTTTTTTTTACTTTACTATAGGGTATGTGTACTCCCTGGAGAGTGACAGAGACAGAGAGAGGGAAAGTGAGAAAGCACCCTCCCCCCACTCCAGACTAGATGATTATACCTCAATCCCGTCTCTTCCATTTTCCTCTTGAGATTTTGGCATGCACATACCCATACCTAGTGTGTTTTTCAAGCCACCGGGCCCGAATCATGCAGTTGGCCATGTGGGACCCAGCTGCCCTGATTACCATGTCATCTAGCTACCCCAGGATACATTTTCATAGCACCAAAATAACCTATTTCAGGAAATGTGAAATAGAACACAGGAGTTAAGACTAGCTGACATCCTATAGAATCCTATGAGTATGTTACAGTGATGAACCACCACGGATACTACTCAGGCCTGTGAAAGTAACCGTGATCCTTGCATTCAGCTTCCTCCAGAGGGTTTACCAGAAGGATAGCTAGGCCTATTTCAGACCCTAGAAATAAGTGACAATTAGTAGTACACTCTCCTTTGCAATGGCTGTGACCTTTTGAATCCCTAGGATAATCAATCAGGCTGGCAGTAAGTTGGAAGAGAATCACCTTGTGCCATTTCAGAACCACAGAGGAAAGGCTATAGTAATGACTCACAACTCTTTCTCAACAATTTGCCTTTATAGAATGTTTATTATTCAACCAAGACATGTACAAGTTGTAAGAGGCTTCTGGGCCCAGCACGAGAAGTACCATCATCTCTCTGTTTCCTCCCCCCTGTTCAATACCACACCCATCTGGGCCACATGTCAGAAGGGAGGGAACCTCATTAAAGAGTTGAGATTATTAAATTATTAACTTGTCATGTAGCCACTGCCTTTGTCCTGGGAAGCATTTGTTCCCTTCTCTGAGAGTTCAGGACTCTTTCTTCAAGCATGCAGATGGACAAGGCTTTATTACTGGTCTTGGGTGCTTCTCCTCTAGTCCAGTTCTCAGAGATGTAAATACCTAAATTATATAATTGCTACTTACCAACCAGGAGAAAGGAGAAAACCCTTCTAAGACAATGAGGAAGATCTGTATTGTGAGGATACATGAAGACACCTGTAGTACTGCTCAATGTAGAAATGCAGAATGCAGAAATGCAGAAAATGAGACTGAAGAAATCATCCTATAACATGGAAGTCAGATGTCAGCAAAAATGGCCATCCTGCAAGTGAAAGTGAGGCTAAATGACAGTGTTTTCGTACATGGCTTAAAGTTCAAAAGCACAACTGAATGAGGTTCAATGCCGGCTCCATTACTTACTAGCTGTGGGGCCCTAGGCAGTTACCTAACTGCTCTGACTCCCATCATCCTCTTCTAAAGTGGGGACAAAAGCAGGGCCTGCTTCCTGGAATGATGAAGATCAAAGGATACAAGCCACGCCAAGGGCTTGGCAGGTACAAACACATAACCCACTGACAGAGAGTGTTGGCTGTTCATGTCACTTACATTATTGCTGCCACTGATAAGCAAGTTCAGCTTCAATGGGTGTTTACTCATCCATTTATTCATTCAATGAATATTTACAACAACCACTGTCACCTGAGAGTTCAGTCACAAATGCAACAGACTTGGCCTCTGTTTTGGCTGAGAGGATGGCATCATCACCAAGCCATTTATCATGGCTAGAGTGAGATAACACATATTTATGCCCAATTCTAAGCCCGTCGAAGAGCTTTTGCTCCCAGTTGGACATGCCCTGTAGATTCGTCTGCAGGAATTGCATACCAACCCATCACTGTCTTTCCACCCTGGCTTCTCTTCATAAAGTAATGTGATGGGTCTGGCTTATGTATCAGTCTCTGCGAGTTTGAGTAGTCCTCTAGAAGCCAATCAAGTTAGGTTCCTGGTAGGTTAAGGAAACAAACCCAGTCTATAATGAATATCGGCCTACCAGGGCCTGTTGAACCCTATATCTCTTTACCTCATGAACCCTTCCAGACTTGGAAATTGCCCAGTGGGCTGGCATCTGCCTACTTTCCTATGCAGGTCCAAGATCCAGGGGCCTGTGCCTGGACCCTGAAAACCTCTACCACATATAGCCACCCAGCCCTGAGCAGGCCCCTGGGAGAGTAGGGCCCTCGTTCCCCAGGGTCACCAACAGAATTCAGTAGTATAGTATATATGGAGAGGCACTGGCAGCCCCATGCAGAAAGCAGTCAAAGAGAATCCCAGCCCTGGGATCACAGCTGCCTCCAGCACTCTGGCCACCTGCAGAAGGGTGAGTGTGCACCTGTGTCCCTCCAGCTGCAGAGAGACCTGCCTGCTGTTGATGACAGGCTGTTCCTTGGTCACTGCTGTAGGACCTGACCAAACCGGTATAGGTGGAGTAGCGAGCCACCTGCTAATGTCATTTGAAAGCCCTTGAAGCCTCCCTGAGCCAAAATAACGTCCCCAGCTGCCTGCTAATTCCCAGCATCAGTAACTGCTCAGGGGCTGTTTTAGGCATTATATGAGTCAAGACATGATTGACTGGACAGGCTACAGTACGTGAATAGGAGAAAGTTATGTATCTCATGGCAAAATCCCTTTGGTCGGGGCCCAGCAGGTGGTGTGGTGATTACAGTTCTGTACTCCCACAAGACCAACTGTGCTTTGAGTCCTGGATCTGGCAGTTTGAAAATCATGCCAGGCGTGTGTGAGTATGTGCCCAAAATCCCAGGAGGAAAAGGGATTGCAGCATGGCCATCCCTCCTGGAAGGATGATTTCTCGCTTTCCTCTCACTATCTCTCTACAGCAAGAGCATGTGTCCTATGACAAAACAAACAAAAAATGAAACAACCTTTTGGTGGCTTCCCTTGAGCTGCTAATAAAACAGTTCTTAATGTGGCTCCCAAAGCCTTGATGACCTTTCCTGTGGTTCCTGCACCACAATCACGGTGCTCAGGCCACGTGGCCTCCCTCTGCTCCTTGCAAGGGTCTGGCTTGTTCCTTCCTCAAGGCCCTTGGACATGCCAGTCAGGCTTTTCCAGAGAATAAGAACCAACAGGGTATATATGTATATGGGTGTATATGTATGAATACATGTGTACATGTATATGCATATACGTTTATATATCTGCCTATACATACACATGCATATATACATATACATATCTACATATGCACAGATCAAGAGATTTCTTTCTTTTTTTTTTTTCTTTTTTGGTTTTTGCCATAGGGTATATGAACTTGCTGGAGAGAGACAGAGAGAGACGGAAAGTGAGAAATCACTCCCTCGGGAGATGGCCATGCCACAACCCCTTCTCTCAGGATTTTGGACAGCATACGCACACACCTGGTGTGATTTTCAAGCCACCATGTCTGGGACTCAACCATGGTTGGCCAAGTGGGAATTCAACACCTTAACTACCACACTACCTGCTGGTTCCAGATAAAGAGGTTTATTTTTAAAAATTGGCTCACGTATTTGTGGGGGCTGACAAATTCAAAATCAGTAGGGCAGGCTGGCAGGCTGGAATAAGTATGTTGCAGTCCCAAGGCAAAACAATTCCTCTTTCTCTAGGAAACCTCAATTTTGTTCCAAGACCTTCAACTGACTGGATGAGGCCCACATTATCAAGCTTAATCTCCTTTTCTTTTCTTTCTTTCTTTCTTTTCTTTTTCTTTTTTTTTTTTTTTTTAAGAGGTTTTTGTTATAGGGCACATGCGTTCGCCAGAGAAACAGAGAGAGACAGAGATATAGACAGAGAGAAATCACCACCCAGGGGGGATGGCCACGCTGCAATCCCTTCTCCTCCATTCTCTTCCGGGATCTTGGGCACGTACACACACATGCCTGGAGTGAGTTTTAAGCTGCCAGGTCCAGGACTCGAACCACAGTTGGCTACATGGGAGTCCAGCGACATAGCCATTACGCTAACTGCTGGTCCCAAGCTTAATCTCTTTTTCTTAAAGTCAACAGATTATTGATATTAAACACATCTACAAAATACCTTCTCAACAACATCCAGCCTAGTGTTTGATGAAGCAGCCAGGTACCACAGCCTGGCCAAGTTGACACAAAAATTAACCATCACTCTGCCCCTCTGCCTGGAATTCCCCCTTTCCCACATCTGCCTGGCACTCATCCATCCCATAGTTATCCGTGTAAATGTCACTTCTTCAGGAAGCTTATGTGGGTAACCACAGTTGTTCTGTCTTCTAGCACCTTTTAATTTCCCCTCCTGTCTTCCCCCAATCCTCAGCACAACTCAGCGAGCGTGTCTGCTTATTTCCTCATCAAATTCTCTCCCACTTGGTTCTAAACTCCATCGGGGCAGGGCCAGATAGATTCTGGTCCCTCTTATCCACAGAACATCTTTGATCACCTCAGGCAAAGTTTTCCTTCCGTGTGTCACCTCCCATGAGCAGGCTCGCTGAGTGCAATGCAGGATGGACCGTCACCTGATGGCCTCTATGCAGGAGTCAGTCTGTACAACCAGACAGGACAGTGTAGCCCAGATGCTCTGTGAGATGGAGCTTTCCATATAGGACCTTGCCATGGAGGGCCCAAGACCTGGGATGTCGGGTGCTGGCTCAGGAGACATCTAAGCCGGAAATCCTCAATGGCAGGCACGACCCACCAAGGGAACACATTGGTATCTCCTGGAAGGGGCAAGTGTGTCTTGAAAAAGCTTTGATTTATTATAATACTCTACGTTTATAAAGTCTGATTTTTTCCCCTTTAAGTTGAAGAACAGAAGATGAACAGTTGAGGTCAGGTGGCGGTGTGGTGGTTAAGGAGGCTGGATCCCACATGGCCAACTGCCTGGTATGAGTCCTGGACCCAGTAGCTTGAAAAACCACAGGGCTTCTGTGAGGGTATGCCAAAAACCCCAAGAGGAAGCAGGAGGAGAAAGGATTACAGTATGGCCATCCCCTGGGGGAGTGATTTCTTACTTTCTCTCTCTCTGGCAAGAGCATATGTACTATAGCATTTTTTTTCAAAAGCAGATAAGGGGGCCAGCAGAAGGTGTGGTGGTTATGGCACTGAGTTCCTACGTGGCTGACTTCAGTTCACACCCTGGACCCAGTAGCTTGAAACTCATACCAGATGTGTGTGTGTGTGTGTGTGTGTGTGTGTGCCCAAAATCCTGAGAGGAGAAAGGAGGAGAGGGGACTGTAACATGGCCATCCTCCTGGGAAGTGATTTCTTCCTTTCCCTCTCTCTGTCACTCTCAGGTGAGCACACACACAATAGGACAAAAACCTAAAAGAAAAGATAAACAGTAGGCATTGGCCTGACTAGGAGTGTTAGCCACAAAGCAAAATATTTCCAAACTCTCCACATCCTTTAAAAGCCTACTTTGTGCTGTGAGAATACCTGAAACTCTGGCCACTTCACCAGCCCTCACACACCATTCCTGTAAACGCCAGGCCTCTCCATTTTCCAGGTTGTACTAAGCTCTGAGCCACGGCCTAAGCCTATTCACCTCTAGAACAGAGCTCCTCCAGGTTCCAGAGAGTTCCCTACACAAATTGAAGCCAAGCTGTGAAACAGAGCTTAGAGCTGCCCTGGAACTGTTCATGAAGGACAGATGTAAAGGCCATCGTCCTCACCCATCATCCACCAGCCGGTGGCATGGTGGTAAAGGTGACTGGATCCCACATGGCTGACTATGCAGTTTGGTTCCTGGACCTGGCAGCTTAAAAACATGCTGGATAGTATGTGTGTGTGTGCGTGTGTGTGAGTGTGCCTAAAATCCAGGGAGAAGTAGAGGAGAAGGGATTGTGGGGCAACTTTCCCCCGGGGAATGCCTTCTTACTTTCCCTCTCTTTCTGTTTCTCTCCAGTGAGTGTATGTGCTCTCTGGCAAAGAAAAGAAGAAGGAAGAAAGAGAAAGAAAAAAGGAAGGAAGGAAAGAAAGGTTTAAAGAAAGAGAGAGAAAGAAAGAAGAAAGAAAAAGAAAAAAAAACAGAAAGAAGGAAAGAAAGAGAAAGAGAGAAAGAGAAAAAATAAGAAAGAGGGAGAAAGAAAGAAGAAAGAAGAAAGAACGAAGAAAGGAAGAAGGAAGGAAGGAAGGAAGGAAGGAAGGAAGGAAGGAAGGAAAGAAGGAAGAAAGGAAGAGAAAAAGAAAGAGAGAGAAAAAAAAGTCTACTTAAAAATGAATGAGCCCAGGTAGGCAATGATTTGGAAGAGGTGAGAGGCTGCTGGCCAGAACAGATGCATGTTCAATCAGCAGTGGCTTTATTCAGCAAACATCAGCTGAGCCCCGGCCTGAGTCAGACACTCGGTCAGGCCTGAGGGCAGTAAGAAGACAGAGGTCGCATCTGGCTGTCCTCAGTAGACCACTAGGTGGATGCTCCAGGATGAGCGGGAGAGGAACCCCTCAGATGGTTTTCTAAATCGGCTCAGGCAGCTGCTCAACCCTCTCCTGAACCTCCCAGTGGCTAGATGTTCTCAGGTATGCTTATAAAAACATCTCTTTATTTTCTCTCCTCCTGCTTTCTCATTTTCTCTCTCTCCCTTCCCCATTCCCACCTTCCAGCAAGCATACATGCCCTCCAGCAAATAGAGAGAGAGAGAGAGAGAGAGAGAGAGAGAGAGAATATGGATTTTAAAGGGTTAATAAATGGTCTTTCCATTTGATTCCAGGGCCTAGGTGAGTCAGAAATGTTTCTGGAGTCTTCTGTGTTCTTTGCCATAACTGACACCAGGGCTGCCACTCACAGGAAGAGGGGCCTGGCCCCAACTTTGATGATGAACAGCCCACCCATGCCAAAGCTGGTTCGCCTGACCTGTGTGGATCAGCTTACAGACCTAGCAAGGGGCCTCCACCTTGTCTCTGAATTCACTGCAACACCTTCAGCGATTCTCCATGCATCGAGGGGCAAGAGATGTGTGTCGATTCACATTAAATTCACACACCCAACTAGTAAGTTTCCATTTGAAAAGTGTGAATTTTCAAATAAGAAGCTGTAGAATTTTAGGCAGCTGAGTCCTACTGCAACTGTCCAACTGCACAGTTCAAGTCCCAGACCCACACCTTGAAAAACACGCTGGGCACTTGTACATGCATGCCCAAAACCCCCCAAAAAAGGGGAAAAAATTAAGGAAAAGGGTCTGCAATGTGACTATCTCCCTGAGGGTGCTTTCTCATTTTCTCTCTCTCCCTTCCTCATTCCCACCTTCCAGCGAGCATATAAGACCTCTAGTAAATTGAGAGAGAGAGAGAGAGAGTATGGATTTTAAAAGGTTAATAAATGGTCTTTTCCATTTGAGCCCAGAAAGGGTATCCGGTGGACTAACTATTGATCCTCCCAGTGGTACGGCAACCTGCAGCCACAATCGGCCTCCTCCATTTACCCCAGGTGTGCTGCACAGTAGCTTCATTTCCTAAGAGGGCATGACCTGGGAAAGGTGGGGGGCCTTGCCCATGCCTCTAGACCTGCGTGTCCAATAACACAGCTACTCCAGCCAGGAGCCACAGTGACCAACATATCACTGAGATAAGCCTAGACGGAGACCAGACTGAGATGTGCTGTAAGAGCAAAGTGCTTGGAAATAGGGGGTTACTGTGTATACACCACCTGGGGGAAGGGGGATGAGAGCTGTTCGCTCACCCACGGGGTTTCCCAGCTCTCTCTGTGTCCTCAGCTGGACTGCAAGCTCCTGCAGAGCAGGCAGCAGGTCGTATTTCTTCAGTCCCCACCACTGAGCTTCGACACTCATAATACGTTGACTGACTGGAAAAGGTCGGGGTGATGTGGCAGCTTTGAGATCAAGTGGTTGGATTCAAACCCCAGCTCTAGAGTAGGCAGGGTTTGTGCCTCACCTTCCACATCTATAAAACAGAGGAAATATCTATGTAGTAGTGTTCTTGTAAGCGTTCTATGATCTCAGCTCTGAAAGTGTTTTTAACACCATGCCAGCACATATCATCGGTTAAATAAATGTTAGCAATGATTGTTATAATGGCCATTATTATTATTCTCCAGGTAGTCTTTTGCATTTCCAGCTTTATATTTTCTGATTTTCTTAACTTTTAATGCCATAATGAATAAGTGAGTGAAGGAAGACTTTTGACTGAGTCTCAGTGGTAGGAGATAGATGCCTGGGGTTTCGTGGGGACGCTGTAAATACTACCCCATTATTACAATTTAAGTGTCAGCCGATATGTTCCCTAGCCACCAAACCTGAATAAGCTTGACTTTAATGAATAAAGGTGCATAATAAAAATACATGTGAAAAAACTTAGTTCAGTTCTGAGTGCATAAGGTATGTGGCAACAAATCAACAATTTTATTACGGCAGCTTTTTGTGGTTTAAACTGTGAGAACCTCTCTTTTTTAGGAGCCAAGGCAAATGAGAACAGAGAGGGTCAGCCAGTGGTGTAGTGGTTAAGGTGGCTGGATCCCACATGATCAACTGTGCAGTTCAATTCCCAAACCTGGGGGCTTGAAAAACACACCAGGCACATGTGCATATATGCCCAAAATCCCAAGAGAAGAACAAAGGAGAAAGGTTGTGGTGCGACCATCCCTCCTAGGGGATGCTTTTTCATTTTTCCCCCACTCCCAGTGGGCACACACGCACTATAGCAAACTTAAAAAGTCAGAGAGCAAAGAGCAGGCTGGGATACATACTCGTATATGTGTTTAACAAATTTTTATGGAGTGCCTAAAACATTGTGGCCAGACACTTAAAGAATAACAAAAATAAATCAGACAGGTATCCTACCTGGTGGGGCTTTAATTGTATATGTTCTGATAATGAAAGCAGTATAAGTAGGAAGTCCTGCACCAGATACAGCCCAGATGTAATCTGATGAAAGGTGGCAAGGAGGAGAGACTGTCAGCTAATGGGTAAGACCTAGATAAGTGTACAAAAAGGAAAAGGAATCCTTCATAGAAGAAAATGGGGAAGGAACGGCATGAGGGTTAGAAAGCATCAGGGGTGTCTAAGAACACAGATAATTTGGTTTGGCCAGAAGGCAGACTATGAAAGGGAATATCTGGAGATAAAATTGGAAACTAGTCTGGACCAGGTCATAGATTGTCTTAAATATAAGGTAACGTGTATGGGACCTGCAAGTGGCATGATGGTTAAGGTGCTAGTGTCCCATATGGCTGCAGTTCAAGTTCTAGACCTGGTGGCTTGAAAATCACACCCAAGTGTGTGTATGTGGCATGCCCAAAATCCTGAGAGGAAAATGGAAGAGAAGGGATTGCAGCATGGCTGTCTCCCCTGGGGGATGATTTCTTCTCTCCCCCCCTTCCCCCCCCATAGGTTTTTGCTATAGGGCACATGTGCTCGCCAGAAAGACAGAAAAAGACAGAAAGCAAGAAATCATCCCCCAGGGGGGATAGCCACGCTGCAATCCCTTATCCTCCATTCTCCTCTCAGGATCTTGGGCATGCATGCACACGCCCCTGGTGTGAGTTTAAGCCACCGAGTCCAGGACTTGAACCATGGTCAACTACATGGGAGTCCAGAGACATAGCCATTACGCCAACTGCTGGTCCTCCTGGGGGATGATTTCTCACTTTTGTTCTCACTGTCTGTCTCTCTCCAGTGAGTGCACATGCCCTAAGGCAAAAAACTTCAAGTAATAATAATATTAAAACTTATGAAAGTTTCATCTAGCTTGCCATGCAGGCCTTTGAAAGTAAGATGATGAAGGAAATGACATGATTGGGAAGATTAACCTGGCAGATTTGTATCACATGAAATAGCATGGAAAAGAGCAGATGGGAAGTGACAGTAATAGTCAGGAGGTAACAAAGGCTTGAGCAAGAACATGCTGGTGGTAACAGAAGAGATTCGAGCAACAGTACTTGTCATCTGATTGGATGGGAAGGACAGGGGAGAAGGAGTCAAATCCAAGACCGTGCCAATGTAAGGAAGAAGACTGTAATGCTTTTAACAGATGTAGGCAACACAGAAGAAGGAACTGGCTTCACAGAAAAGGTGGTGAATTTGGTTTTGGAGTTAAAGTTTGGTAGTCAGCCAAGGGCTTTCTCCGATAGGTAGTTAATTCAGGATTGGCAAGAGGTCTGGATTGCAGACAGATTTATGAATCACAATGCAAATTAATAATTGGTGCCATGAGACTGGATAACATTCACCAGAGGGTGAACCTGCAGAGAGGAAAATAGGAAGAAAGTGTGGAAAGGGAGGAGAAACAGGGAAGGAGGGAAAAAGGAGGAAAGAAAGGCAGGAGTGAGCCAAGGCTGATGTTCCGTAGGAAACACTGAGTGGCAATGAGAAGGCAGATTCCAGAGAGAGAAGGAGGATTTCTCTATTGCACAAGGGCTGACCTCATTTTTAAGAAGCACTAAACCGAGGACGGTATCCCAAAGCTCTGTGCATGCATTCAAGGCATGAACCACCTTCAGATCCAGCTAGTCATCTTTCTGGGAAGGAGTAACCATTAGCAAGATGTTAAAGACCCTGAATATCCCCCCTGCATAGGGCCCCAACCTCATACACACCTATTTAAAACAAAACTCTCCTCTGCTGGCCTGAGAGCCTCACCATCGCGATTTCACCATCATAAACCAGACAACGAGGAGCTTCCCCAAACTCCAGAAAGCCTACATTAATGTGTCCCTAATCCTCCAGTGCTCAAGGGCTGGGTGGAGACTAGATTTCTCTCCCTGCTCATAGCCTTCCCTTGTTAGTTGTCACACTCACAGGACTCAGATGAGGTGCCTAGGATGCTTGTCTGCTGCTGGGCAAATGTCACTCAACAATAGCACAAGTCACTGTTTAGGGAGGAGCTCAGGTGGGACCTCATGCTGAAAGGGAGCTGGTAGGATGACAAGGACAGGAGACAGAGACCTTTTTTGAACACTAGAAATGGTTAGTGGGCTGTGGGGACATCTGGGCCACCTTTGGAAAAAATGCAAATGGGCTCAAACCATTTGGCTGACTGCTAGTCCACTGTCTCTAGCCCTGGTAAATCGCCCTAACCTGTTACTAGTCCAAAGCAACTGACCATTTTATTTATTTATTTATTTATTTATTTATTTATTTGTTTATTTATCAAAGAGGTTTTTGCTACAGGGAGTGTACGCTCACCAGAAAGAAAGAGAGACAGAGAGACAGAAAGCAAGAAATCACCCCCAGGGGGATGGCTGTGCCGCAATCCCTTCTCCTCCATTCTCCAGACATTAAGCCGACTGCTGGTCCCTTGAGGTTTCTTCTATACATTTGTGAATGTTTTTTAAAAACTCAGAGTAAATGTCATTACTTAATTCATCAGTGTTTCAGCATCATGGGAATAAGAAGGATGTATATTCTGCTTTTAAGAAATGGATGTTTCTTCCTCTAGCGCCTGCTGTTTGCAGATAAAAGAGTTTCAGTGAAGCAGATACCTAGTTTCCCAAATGTAGAAAAAAATAAGACTTTGCTATTCTTGAAATTCGCCATGCACAAAAATATGTCAGTGTTTATTTGAGGATTATGTCACCAGGGGTCTGGCCTCTTGGGACTGTTGGATAAAGGATTTCACTATGGCAGAAGAGCTGTCCCCAGTTTCAGAATGTTGTGCTATGCTCCGGACAGAGCAAGGTGGTGGGGCTGGACCTAGGAAACCAGTAAAACAGAACTTGGGGAGAGTAGCCTGAGGTGCAGAAGTAGTTGCCTAGGAGGGTGAGTATTCCCAGTGTGGACTGGGTGGGTTAAGTGGACACATGGTTAGAATTATTTTGCTAACACAAGACATTGAATCAGCTCTGTGACTGGATGGTTTGCTTCCAGTCTTGCAGAAGCAGAATGCAAATTACAGTCACTCTCTTTCCATAGAAACAGAAAATTATTTTGGAAAACTAGATATAAAATCCTCACTCTTAAAAGGTATCAAGAACAAGTGTTGGGACCAGCAGTTAGCGTAATGGCTATGTCGCTGAACTACCACGTAGTCGACCGTGGTTCAAGTTATGGACCTGGTGGCTTAAACTAACGCCGGGCGCATGTGCGTGCGTGCCCAAGATCCCGAGAGGAGAATGGAGGAGAAGGGATTGCGGTGTGGCCATCCCCCCTGAGGGGTGATTTCTCACTTTTTGTCTCTCTGTCTCTGTCTTTCTGGCGAGCACACCCACCCTATAGAAAAAACCTCTAAACAAACAAAAAACAAGTGTTGAACTTGGACAGCAAAATTCTGATCTTTATGTGTTTTCTATAACTTTCTACACACATCACCAGGAAAAAAAAATGCTGCTAATGATGGTCAGGAGCAAATGCAAAAAGCTGAGTCTCATCAGCTGGAACTTTGTAAACTTGTTACACCTGCTTTAAATTTGAGGCCCCTCCCTCCCAACTAAGTTAAGGTGACTAATAATGAAAAGAGCCCTCGGGGCCAACAGGTAGTGTGGTGATTAAGGTGGTTGAACTCCCACATGGCTGACTGTGATCTGAGTCCTGGCCCTGACAGCTTGCTTTCTCACTTTCCTTCTCTCTCTCTCTGTCTCTCTCTGGTCAACTTCAAAAAAATAAAATAAAATAGTGACAATAAATAAAAATAAAATAATTCTTAAAAAAAAAAAAACAAAAAAAGCTCTCCATGCTGCTTAGTAATTTGCCAGAAGGCACCTGCACACTCACCAGAGAAAGAGGAAAGTAAACAGTGAAAAAGCATCTCCCATGGGGATGGTCATGCCATGATCCTTCTCCATTTCTCTTTTCAGGAGTTTGGACACACATATACATGTGTCTGGCATGTTTTTTTAGCCTCCAGGTCTGGGACTCAAACCTCTTAATCGGCCATGTGGGATCCAACTGCCTTAACCACCACACCATCAGCCAGCCTCATGTACATATCTTTAAAGAAATGACAAAACCCTGGCTTTTGACAGAAAGTGGAAGAATATGGAAGATTTACTGCTGAATGAAGCAAGCCAAGCTATAAAGGAGAGACATCGTATGTCCCCACTTAATATATACCGAGTGTTCACACTCTATGACTGAAACTGATTGACTAAAGATTGTACAAACACAAGAGATGGGTGTGAATGTCAGATGTGGTGTGTGTGGAGGAGTGGGGGCTTAAGGAGGGACATTTGGAGGAGGGATACGGAGGCAGAGCAGTGACAGGATGGGGAGGTGTGCTGTTATCTGTTGAAGATATTTTGATCAACTGGACTGGGGAGAAATGTTCACATATTGAAATGTTCACTTTGTAAGCTAAACAATGTGATTGAATGCATAAAAAAATAAAATAAATTTAAAAAATTTTTTAAATCTTCAAAAAAAGATTAAAAAAAGGAAATGATTCGAAGCCTAGAAAATGTCTTTTGAACTATTAATTATGCTATGAAAATATCATCTTGTGGTTTAGATTTGTCATGAACAGGTAAGTACTTAATAAATCTGGGAAATTCCAGTTTCTGCAATGAAAAAAAAAATTGTTTTTAAGATAAATTTTGATCCTACCAAATATCGGTGAATTTCAGTTATCTATCTACAAGTTTTCTGTTACATATTGCTTTAATTTTTATTACCACAGGACATGTACATGAGACAGAGACAGAGACAAAGGAAGAACACACCCCCTAACAGGGAATGATCACACCGTAATTCCTTCCTCTCCATTCTCCTCTCAGGATTTTGGGCATTCTTAGACATGCACCCAGCATGTTTCTCAAGCTGCTGGGGCTAGATAAGTCACATGGGATCCAGTTTTCTTAATTACTAGGCAATGGGGCCAGCCCGATTTTCTCCTTCTTAGGTGGAAAATGGTTAAAGGAAAAATTGGCTAGCCTAAATATAAATTCTATTTTACTTTGTGTGTTTAGTTTTTTCCTCTTATTTCATCCTGAATCCTTTTTCAGTTTCCATCCTCTAGTGGGGAGTTATTTTTGAAAATAACTTTTAACTTGAGTAACTTTATGCCTCTGACTTTATTTTAGCTTACTTTAACAGCAAAAAAAAAAAAAAAAATCTCAATTTTAAACTTTTAAACAAGCTCGTGGAAAAATAATCACTGCATTTTATGAGCTATAACTTTGTTTTATGTATTTTTCAAACAGGCTCTACAAACTTTCACGTAATCATTGCACATGAATATGATGCAACTGAGATATTCTCTGCCCTTCGTAATTTCTATTGTTTACATTTGGTAAACATTTACTTCCCACTAATATTCCAGAATTTTAGCTTCTAAACTGGTTGCAGTTTACTCATGCTTATAGGATCTCATAGAAAATACCACCAATGTCAAAAATTCTGAAATGAAAGATTAACATCAAAATGTATTTTCGAGGGCAGCATTGCAGCTAAGCTGTACAGCGGCAGTGTCTGCAGCGGCTGCAGTGAAGAGAATTTGGCGTGATGTCTCACACCATTTTGCTGGTACAGCCTACCGAGAGGCCAGAAGGCAGAACTCATGCCAACTATGAATCTGTGAATGATGTATTTACAAATATGGAGTGTGTTTGTAAAATGTATGAAAAACATCTGAGGAGAATGAAGCCCAACAGTCCCTCCATCACATACCATAGCAGTCAAGTTGTTTTGATTTCATCGAGGATCTGGCAGACTTCAGCTGCCTTGTTTACCAAACTGATACCCAGGCATACCAGCCATATAACAAAGACTGGATTAAAGAGAAGATCTACCTGCTCCTTCATCGGCAGGCCCAACAAGCTGTGAAATAATTGAGCTGGAAGCATTAGGGGGATGGGAGTGGACTTGGAATACAGGTGTGTACAACTTGCTGTAGTGAAAGTTTTTGTATCATAGTAACCTGTTTCCATTTTGTTACACTCTAGCCAAAATCTAGTATTGTATGAAATGTGAGGATCTTGCTTAATCTCAACCCCTGTTGCCCCTTATTTTTTGCCCCTTATTTTTTTCTTTTTTTTTAACTTAAACTTTTTTTTTTTTTTGAGAGTTTTTTGCTATAGGGCACATGCACTCACCAGAAAGAGAGAAAGACAGAGAGACAGAAAGCGAGAAATCACCCCCCAGGGCGGATGGCCATGCCGCAATCCCTTCTCCTCCATTCTCCTCTCAGGATCTTGGGCACGCACGCTCACGTGCCTGGCGTGAGTTTAAGCCACCGGGTCCGGGACTCTAACCGCGGTTAACTATGTGGGAGTTCAGTGACATAGCCATTACGCTAACGGCTGGTCCCTTACTTAAACATTTTTATGATGACTTAGAGGGAGGTTGCTCCTTGCCAGTTAATATTGGCTCCAGTCTCTCAAACTGTTCATATCTGTTTTGTAACACTCACTGTACTAACCCTTCAAAATGGGGTCGGAGGTGGTGACACAGTTTAGTTATGTCCTCAAGATAAAGTCTTAGTGAAAAATAAATAAAAATTATTTGGTTTAAAAAAATGTATTTTCAAATATTATACATATACATATATATATGAAAATGTTGTATTTATATATTTATATATATATATATATATATACATATATATATATATATATATAGAGAGAGAGAGAGAGAGAGAGAGAGAGAGAGAGAGAAATTTTTCCTGTAGGGCATGTGTGCTTGCTGGAGACAGAGACAGAGATAAAGTGAGAAATCACTCCCAGAGGATGGGTGGCCATGCCACAATCCCCTCTTCTTCACTCTCGTCTTGGGATTTTGGGCATGTCCTCAGAGAAAAAGAGAGAGAGAAAGTGAGAAAGCAAGCCACTAGGTCCAGGACTCAAATTGTGGTTGGCCATATGGGAGTCCAGTGCCTTGACTACCACACCACATGCTGGTTTCCTGTAGAAGCAATTCTTAATTAAGCATCAACAAAACTATGGTGTTTAATTCAACATAATTAATACAACATTTTTCAGTTATATACAGTACTTCTATGCTGATTTTATTGCGTTGTCAGATAAGCCATGATGCATTTTTGCATAGAAAAATTATGTCACAAATTTTCCGACAACTGAATAGAAAGGAAATTAGTCCCTAGGTTATAATGTTCCTGTTTTGAGGGGGGAAATGAGAGAACAGAAAAGATTTCATTTTTTTGCAGTTTGTGGAGCTTCTTATTTAAGATGCTATATCTAAAAATTATTTTTATCCAGATTTTCTCATTAATCTTTATTAAATACTGGAGTATAATGAGTGATAATACATAGCGTATAGAGAAGTGAATATTCACCTACCTCTTTATTTTTTCATTTTATTTTTGCTAGAGGTTACATGTGCTTGCCAGAGAGAGACATTGGGGGTGGTGGTGATGAGAAAGCCCTCCCATGGGGAATGGTCACACCTCAATCCCTTCCTCCTCCATTCTCCTCTCAGGATTTAAGGCATGCACACACATGTACCCAGTGTGTTTTTTAAGCTGCTGAGTCTGGGACTCAAACCATGAAGTCAGCCATGTGAGATCCACATGCCTTAACCACCACATTGTTGGCTGGCCCATACTTGCTTATTCTAATGCACAGTTTTGTTGGCAGTTCACTTGACTTTCTAATGCTCTTGGTTATCCAGAAATCATTGATTCACTCAATAAAAGTTTAAAAAATAAGAATTTAGGGACCAGCAGTTAGTGTAATGGCTATGTTGCTGGACTCCCACGTAGTCGACCCCTGTTCCAGTCCCAGACCTGGTGGCTTAAACTCACGCCAGGTGCGTGTGTGTGCGTGCCAAGATCTCGAGAGGAGAATAGAGGAGAAGGGATTGCGGCGTGGCCATCCCCTCTGGGGGGTGATTTCTCGCTTTCTATCTCTCTGTCTGTCTGGCGAGTGCACACACCCTATAGCAAAAACCTCTCCAAAAAAAAAGAAAAAAAAAATAAGAATTTAGTCAATCATCTCCTAAGATGATTAATAGGAGAACTTAAGGAAACTGTCAAAATAATTATTTGTTTTTAGAGGGTTTTTTAAAAGTATTTTTACATTCAATCACTGTGAATCATTACACCATACCAAATGAATTCTATAAAACTGTACAAATGTTGCCCCATGATGACAGCGAAACAACGTGTAAACTAATTTTATTCTTTGAAGTTTTTTCCATGTCTGTGCTCAAAATGAAGCTTGGTTGCATTTGATTACCCAAAATAGATCTACCATGCTAAGGTGAGAATGGCCAAATACTTAACTGCAGTAAATATACCTACAAGTTAGGTGCAAGAGACATAAATTCCCAATATTTATAGCATTAAAAGCACATTTAAAAATTGTCCAGTTGGGACCATCCGATGGCATAGTGGTTAAGGTGCTGGACTCCCACATGACAGACTGCTGTTCGAATTCCAGACCCAGTAGCTTGAGAATCACATAGGGTAGATATCTAGGAATAAATCTAACCAAAAAAGTTAAAGACTCCACAAGGAAAACTATGAGAAGCTAAAAAAAGAAATTGAAAATGACACAAAACGTGGAAGGACAGCCCATGTTCCTGGATTAGAAGAATTAATATAATCAAAATGGCAATTCTACCTGAATTAATTTAAATATTTAATGCAATTCCAATAAAAATACCAGAGACATTCTTCACCGATCTAGAAAAGACAATCATACAGTTTGTCTGGAATAATAAAAGACATCATATTGCCAAAGCAATCCTACGCAAGAAGAGTGGAGTGAGTGGCATCTCAGTCCCTGACCTGAAAATATATTATAAAGCTGTGATAATAAAAACAGCATGTTACTGGCACAAAAACAGACATATGGACCAATGGAACAAAATAGAGACCCCAGAAATAAATTCCCAAACATACAGCCAACTGATTTTTGACAAAGAGTACTAGTCAATCCATTGTGAAAGGAAAACCTCTTTAGCAAATGGTGCTGGAAAACTGGATATCCACCTGCAGAAAGATGAATCTAAACCCCTACCTCTCACCATTGACAAAAGAATCAACTCAAAGTGGATAAAGGATCTAAACCTAAGACCTCAAACTATAAAACTACTGGTGGAAAACACTGGGGAAACTCTGGGAGACATTGGGGTAGGCAAAGATTTCTTAAATGAGATCCCAAAGCACAGGCAATAATCCCAAAAATAGACAAGTGGAATTACATCAGATTAAGAAGTTTCTGCATGGCAAAAGACAGTAATTAGTGTGAATCAACAGCCCTTGGAACAGGAGAATATTTTTTGTAAACTATGCTTCGGATAAGGGACTGATAACCAGAATACACAGGGAACTCAAGCGGCTTACCTGAAAAATGATGGTTAACCCAATTAAAAGATGGGAGAATGAGCTGAAAAACCAACTCTCTAAGGAAGATATATGAATAGCCAAAAGGCATATGAAAAAATGCTCAACATCCATTATCATAAGGCAGATGCAAATTAAAACCACAATGAGATATCACCTAACCCCAGTCAGAATGACTAAGATTTAAAAAATAAGAAATGTAAGTGCTGGAGGGGATGTGGTGAAAGGGGAACTCTCCTACACTGCTGGTGGGAATGTAAATTTGTCCAGCCACTGTAGAGAACTATATGGAGATTCCTCAAAGATCTACAAATAGAACTACCATATGATCCAGCAATCCCACTCTTTGGTATCTACCCAAAGGACAAAAGAATGCTTAGTCAGAAAAGTGCTTGCACATCTATGTTAATTGCAGCATTATTCACAATTGCTAAGACATGAAACCAACCCAAATGTCCACAAACAGAGGAATGGATTGAAAAAGTGTTATATTCTCTATGGAATATTACCCAGCCATAAAATAAGTAAATAAATAAAAAGCAAGACCCTGACTTTTGACAGAAAGTAGATGAATATGGAAGATTTACTGCTGAGTGAAGCAAGCCAGGCTATGAAGGAGAGACATTGTATGTCTCTACTTAATACATACCGACTATCCGTACTCTGGCTAAAACTGAATGACTAGAGGATATAGAAACATAGAAAATGGTTATAGATACCAGATACAGTGTGTGAAGAGGGTGGGAGAAGAAAGAGAGTCTGAGAAAAAACATTAAGGAGAAAAATAGAGAGGCAAGACATTTATAGACAAAGAAATGGGTTATTATCTGTTGATGATAACGTGTATAGTATCCCCAACTGGACTGCTGAGAAATGTATTTATGTTGGAACATTCACTTTACAATCTAAGTGACATATGTGATTGTATTAAAGAAATTAGAATAAAATTTTCAAAATAAATAAAATGAAGAAAGAAAATCACGCAGGGCATATATGTGTGTGTGCCCAAAGTCCCATAAGGAGAATAGTGAAGAGATTAGGGTGTGGCCATTCCTCCTGGGGGAGGGGCAATTTTTCACTTTCTTTCTCTCTGTCTCTCTCTGGCAAGCACAGTTGCCCTATGGCAAAAACCTAAAAAAAAAAGAAAAAAGTCCAATCTGTAGTAGTGTAACATAAATGCGCAGGTACTGAACAACCCAACAGCAGAGTTCTTTCTGTCCAGTTTTTATGTATACAAATGTAGTGGCCATGATTTTCAACAAGCTGATTCTATACCATATGACAATTCTATGGCATCATTGTAAGTCCACTTGACTCAATAAATCACTAAATTTTTTTTGAATTTCCAATTATTTCCTCTCACTTGTTCCTTTGGGTTGTCTCTCCTTTCTACATCCACCATTTTCTTTCTTTTTTTTTCAACTTGCCAGAGGGCACTTGCACCACTCACTGCAGAGAAATTAGAAGAGAGAGGGAGGAAAAGCAAAAAAGCACTTGACTCTCCCATGAGGAATGGTCATGCCATAATCCCTTCTCCTACATTTCTCCCTCCTCTTAGGATTTTGGGCACACATGCATACATGCCAAGCATGTTTTTCAAACCCACTAGGTTTGGGACTCAAACTGCACAACTGGTCATGTAGAATCCAGCTCAGGTAACCACCAGGTCACAGGCTGGCCCATGTCTCTACCATTTTCAGTTCAAGAGTGAGGAGGCCAGCAGGTGGTGTGGTGGTTGAGGCGATAACTGTAGTTTGAGTCCTGGACTGGTAGCTTGCTTTCTCACTTTCCCTTTCTCTCTCTGATCAAATTAAAAAATAAATAATAATGACAAATAAAATTAAATAAATATTTTTTTAAAAAAGAGTGGCTTATGTGAGGGTCACAAGCAGCTTAGTGGCAAGAGTAGGAAATTAGGGAGGCAATTTATATACTATATAAGTTCCCAGGAATAGGTTATAGGTTGCTGGGATTGCAGCAATGACAGTAACACAGTAATTAATATTTACATACCACTTTCCTGTCTGTTAAGCTTTTTCACCTCCTCCACCCATCTTGGGCTTCACAGCAACCCTGCAAGTTTGTCTCTGTGTACTTAATCTTGCTTTGTCATTTTTATTGAATCATTATGTGCACTTAGTTTCCTGAGGAAAGAAACTGTGTCTTATATTTGATGACCATGCACATATATATAAACCACAGAGAAAGAAACAGTTTAAAACTAACTTCCACCTGTTAAGAGCTTCAAATAGAAGAATTTCTGAATTTAATGATGAAAGAAGTATTGAATCTTTAAGGAAACTAATGACACTATCAGAGAAAACTTAAAAAAAAGTCCTTGGTATATGGGCCGAAGGAAAGGGTCTGGACACGAGGAGAACAAGGAGAGAACACTTTAGGAATCCTCCTAGGAAGGGGAACCAGCAGTTAGCATAATGGCTATGTCGCTGGACTCCCATGTAGTTGACCACGGTTCACGTCCTGGACCCGGTGGCTTAGAACTCACGCCAGGCGCGTGTGTGTGCGTGCCCAAGATCCTGAGAGGAGAATGTTGGAGAAGGGATTGTGGCGTGACCATCCCCTCTGGGGGGTGATTTCTCGCTTTCTGTCTCTATGTCTCTCTCTGTCTGTCTGGCGAGCGCACGCGCCCTATAGTGAAAAACCTCTCAAAAAAAAAAAAAAAAAAAGAAAAGAAATCCTCCTAGGAAGGATTCATCCTGAGTCAGAGCCCTTCACACCCTGCACATAAAAGTGGTCATTACTTTTTAACAAATAAATTGTTTTCCATCATACCTACATATCATATTCAATTATTTTTTCCCATTGAAGTACATTTGCCCTATTATAAATTGTTGGTAATACCAACAGTGCAAATTTATAGGCATAAAGTTGACTATAATGGTTATATCCTAGTTCTTATTCTTAATTTTGTTTTATTTGAATTCTCACATTTTTTACATCAGTGAGTGAGTTCATATGTACAAGTAGAGAGGAAAAGTGTGAACAGCCCACAGTGGACCCTGATCACACTACAGTCCTTTTTGCCTGGCACGTTATTCAAGCTGCCAGGGCCAGGATTCAAATCCTAGTCAGCTATGTGCGATGCAGCCAGGGCCAGGGTTCAAATCCTAGTCAGCCGTGTGCGATGCAGCTCCCTCTGAGCAGCACCTAATGGCTATAGCACAGGGCCGGCCCCCAGTCTTAATCAGACTTGTTAGAAATTTATATTATCACACTTTTCAAGGAAAAAATGGAGTCTTACTTATCGATTCTACTCTTTTCCCATTTTCTAAGTATTATTCTGCTTTTAGGTTTGTTATATACCTACTCCTAATTTCTCTTGACTTCTTTTTTCTTTTTCTAACTTTTTGATGTGAAGGTTAGTTCTTTATTTTCAATCATTCTAGCTTAATAAAAAACATTGAAAGTTGTGAAATTTCCTCCCAGATAACTTCAGTTGCACCTCATAGGTTAAGACATATAATCTTTTCATTGTTGTTGATTTTACTACAGTCAATATTTTCTATTTTATTCCTTCTTTTTACTGAAATAATTAGAATTTTATTTTAAATTTTACCTGTGGTTATATGTCTTTTGCTTGTCTTATTATTTCCAGTTTGATTTCATTGCAATCATAAATGATTGCTTAGAGGACAGAATTGAATAAGGAACAGAGGAAAAAAAAAACATAAACATGAGACGTAACATTAGAGAGTCAAGACAAGTAATGAGGGCCAGCCACATGACATGGTTAAGGCAGCACAGGATCTGGTCCATTTAGAGGACAACTAAAGCAAATGTAGGACTGCACTCTGACCTTCTTAGGTGCTAGCACATTTGCCTTTGTTGGTCTTTTCCTCCATAAAAAATATATATATATATATATATATATATATATATATATATATATATATATAGGGCCAGCCAGGTGGTGTAGTGATTAAAGTAACTGGACCCATATGGCTGACACCACAATTTGAGTCCCAGACCTGGCAGCTTGAAAAACCAGTTTGGGGCATGTGTGAATGTGTGCCCAACGTCCCAAGAAGAAACTGGAGGAGGAGGAGGGATTGCAGCATGGCCATCCTCCCTGGTAGAGAAGCTTACTCACTTTCTCTTTTGTTCCTCTCTCTCTGTTTCTCTTCGGCAAGTACATAATGAAAATGGGGCACAAATGAAAAATAAAATAAAACAAACAAACAAAAAACAAAAGCTGGACAGAACAGAGGCTTGAATCTCTCAGTACTGGCAAGGCAGCAAGGTTTGGATAGTTGAACGGGGCCCAGGCTGTGAGGCAGTCTCAGATGACCAGAAGGATATGGAGTAGGACAGCACGAGTTAATGAAAGAAGTAAACAAGAAAGATAAACTTCAGAGAAAATCCAGCTGCCCTTCAGTGCCAATGGCCATGAAATGCTTTACTCCTGCTCTTGATCTGCTCTTACAGTCTAAATATTAGACTTAAGACTGGATCGTCTTTTTCTAGCGTCATTCCTCTATTTTCTATTTTCCTGGGTGCATTTAATTATTTATATATCTACTGTTAAATTGGAGGAATTGACCTCAATGTAGAAAACATGCAAGAGCCCTAACGGAGTAATCCACACCAGTCATGTTTTCTTTTTCTATAACTATTTCTGAGTCCCGGCCACAAGCAGTGCTCGCCATGTGATAAATATGGCGCATCAACCCCTAAACATCTGACTTACTTGCAGCCCAGTGTATGCCAATTGCATTCCCACAAAGCAGTAAGCAACTGCTCCCACTTTAGAAGGAATGAATGGCCAGGAGAACATTCCATGTATTCACCATCTACCTGCAATACTGCACTTGCAAGAGGAGTAGGCAAAGAGATGGATTTTCTGAGCTACTCACTATCTGTTTCTTTCAATATGATGTTGAATGAATGAAGTTGCCCAGAAGTTTCATGGCACTCACAAATCCCCAAGAAGACACAGATTCATGTAAGTTACCAACCAGGACTCTGGAAGCAGGCTGCCTGGGCTTGAATCCTGACTCTGTTACTACAGTATGACCTTGGGCAAATTACTTAAACTTTCCATGCCTCCATTTTTCTTATCTATACGTGAAAATTATAATAGTTTCTGCCTCATTCATTTGTTTTGAGGATTAAATAAGCTAATGCTTAAAAGTGTCTGGCACATAGTAAGCACTTGATAAACATTAATTCTTAACTATTTGTTATTCCAGAATATGAATATCCTCATCAATGCCCAGCCACAGAGAGTGACAGCTCCTGCAGAGAGAATGCAGCTACCCAAGAGATCACAGATACAGGACGTTCAAGATAGAGCTCCCATGTTATTCAGTCTTTCTCATTAAAAAGTAAAACAGTCATCCAGAAATTACAATTCCATTGTAAATCAAATTGGAGAGAAACCATGACTTCAGAAAAGATCAATTGATAGGAATTTTATACTAAAAGATTTTCTTTTCAGCTAGTGCCTAAGCAAAAGCTAAGTCCTGTCTGTGATATGCGTTAATAGGCCTGACATGAAATATGGGAGTCATAGCAGGGGATTCAAGCACTCTCCCAGAAGACAGTCCAGAGAGAACATGGACTGTCTTCAGCCATCCTGCTCAGGTTTAGTATCAGCTCTAAATCTCTAGCATAAGGATCTCATTACAATATAAATTCAGTCATTCTTAAAAAAAAAAAAAAAAAAAAAAAAAAAAAAAAAAAAAACACCCTCTTGTTGTTGTGTTGTCGTGCTAAACATTGGAGACACGTGGTGAATCAGACAAATACAAACCCTGTCCTAGTGGAATTTTCCAGCCAATATGAGAGACACATGACACAATAATCATACAGATGTTATTATAAGCTTTGAGACATGATAAGAAGAAAAGAGTAGGAGTCAGGATAATGTCAGGGTACTTTTAGTTGGGAAGACTCGGAGACAACATTTTTGAGAAAGGAGCGCCATGCTGTGCCCTGATGGATCAGGAGACATTAGCCAGGGAAAGGACTGCAGCAAATGGTGCCAAGAAATAGCAAACTTAAGACTTGCGGGTGGGAAATGTGGTGTGTGGTCTGAGAACTGGGAGAGGGCTGTGCTGGAGCATCATAAGTGGGATGGGCCTGCAGAGGATGCCAGGGATAGACCTCCAGATGATGTAGGTATGTTAGCACCTTTATTTCTTCCAAACACAGAGCAAAACTCAATGGGAATTTGGACATACAAATGACATTCTGGTTTGTTTTTCATTGGTCATCCCAGTTTCAGTCAGTAAAATGAGTCTGAGGGACTATAAAGGAAAATTCCACTAGGGAGGCTTTTAGCCTGGCTATTAGGTCAAGGTTGTGGTGAACACAACCAGATATAGAGACCCCTTTGCCATATCAGGTCTGAAAAGTCTCATGTCTGTCTTGGTGATGCACATGATACAAAATGGGACCCAAGCCATAGACACGATCACTGAAGTGAAGTTCCTCAGATTAAGTTTGGTTGAATCAAAAGGTGTCAGATATAACACCTGGTCATGTAGAAGTTTGCTGGGAATGTGGTATGAAACTGTGAAATGATTAGTGATTCTGTTGGGCCACCTTACTCTAGGCAATTGAGCAATTGACAAATTAGGCAATTGATCAACTTAGTGATTAAAAGTGAAGTTAAAGGATCTGGGTTAGGTCTATGGATAAGCAATGTTGCAAATATTCCTCAAGTGAATTCTACCTCCCCCAGTTGTCTTCAGTCCTACTGTGGTAGAGGCAGTCCAGGATCTGACCCATTTAGAGGACAATTAAGGCAGACGTAGGGTTGCACTATGACCTTCTAAGGCACTCAGCACTTTTGCTTTTGTGGGCCCTTTCCTCCATAAAATATGGCATGATGGTTAAGGTGGCTGGATCACAAATGGCCAACTTCATGGTTTGAGTCTCAGATCTGGCAGCCTGAAAAACATGCTGGGCATGTGTACATGTGAACCCAGAATCCCAAGAGGAGAATGGAAGAGAACGGATTGTGGGGTGGACCTCCCCTGTCTGTTCCTTTCCCTCTGACTCCAATGCCACTTCCCTAGACTCTAGTCCAAGCCACTCTCACCTCTAGTCTGGGATACACAGTAATGACTTCAGATCTAATTTACATGCTACTCTCTTACAAGAAATAATTCACCTATACACCATGGAATTACCTACTATAGATCACATCGAGTTCCATCCTAGCTTAGAACACTAACCACCTCCAACCTCTTGTCCTGGCCACTGGCATGTCTCTGACTTTCTCTCACATCACCTTCTTTTTTTTTTTTTTTTGAGATATTTTTGCTATAGGGCGCGTGAGCTCACCGGAAAGAGAGAGAGACAGAGACAGAAAGCGAGAAATCACCCCCCCCCCGCCCCCCGGGGCAGATGGCCACACTGCAATCCCTTCTCCTCCATTCTCCTCTTGGGATCTTGGGCACGCATGCACATGTACCCAGAGTGAGTTTAAGCCACTGGGTCTAGGACTCGAACTGCAGTTGACTACATGGGAGTTCAGCGACATAGCCATTATGCTAATTGTTGGTCCCTCTCACATCACCTTCTCTTGCTATCCACACTCAGCTACACAGGCCTTTCTGTCTTTTTAACCCACCAGGTGCTTGCCTTCTGTAAGGCTACTATACTTGCAGCTTTTTCCCATCAGAACAGGGAAGTATGTGGCCATATCTCTCAGTTGGTGAGGAGATATCTAGAGCTTGAAAGATTGGAATCTCTGAGGTGAAATTCCATCTTAGACCTAGAGCCCTCCCTCTCATCAAGACAGACGGCAGAGAATACAGATCCAAATATCCAACAGCTCACTTGCTATTTACATTCGTATGTTAACAAGGCCAAATAGAATGCATGCTGTAGAAGATAGTTGCATCCACCCAAATGCTCAGCCCCAAAGCTGGATTCTCCTCTCACCACATCCGAGCTGCCAACACACCCGACCCTTTCTCCACACTCCCCACACTCATCCCTGGTCCATGTTTTATAATCTCTTGACTGTGCCACTGTCATAACTTCTTTTTTTTAAAATTTTAGAATCTATATTATACTTACTTATGATCATTTTGCCCTTGAGCAGAAAGAAATTTATTCTTTTATTTTTTTTGACACCTCGGATCAGTCCAGTTGAGAATACTATACAATTTAGCATAAACAGGTAATAAACTATTTCTGAGTCCCACAAATGTCTTACCTCTCTATTTTTTCTCCCTAATTTCCTTTTCTATATTCTTCCCTTCTCTCACTCTCCTTCCACACTGTCTCCAGAGTCCATAACTATTTTGATGCTTTTATGTTCTCCTATCTTTCAGTCTCTACCATACAGTGCCATCAGTATATGTTAAGTGGAGACATCAGTGTCTCTTTTTCATAGCCTGACTTGCTTTACTCAGCAATAAATCTTCCATATTTGTCACTTTCTATCAAATGCCAGGGTCTTGTTTTTTATGGCTAAATACTATTCCATAGAATGTATGTGCTACACTTTTTCAATCCATTCCTCTGTTGACATTTGGGTTGGTTCCATGTCTTAGTAATTGTGAATAATGCTGCAATAAATATTGACATGCAAGCACTTTTCTGACTAAGTGTTCTCCTGTCCTTTGGGTAGATATCCAGGAGTGGAATTGCTAGATTATGTGGTAGTTCTATTTCTAGGTCTTTGAGGAACTTCCATATTGTTTCCCACAGTGACTGGACCAATTTATATTCCCACCAGCAGTGTAAGAGATTTCCCCTTCACCACAACCCCGCCAATACTTATCACTTGTATTTTTAATCTTCACCCTTCTGACAAGGGTTAGGTGGTATCTCATTGTGATTTTAATCTGTATCTCCCTTATGATGATGGATGTTGAGCACTTTTTCATATGCTTTTTGGTATGTGTATATGTCTTCCTTAGAGAGTTTTTTGTTCAGCTCATTTCCCCATCTTTTACTTGGATTAATCATTTTATTTCAGGTAAGCCACTTGAGTTCCCTTTGTGTTCTGGTTACCAGTCCCTTATCTGAGGCATAGTTTACAAAAATATTCTCCCATTCTGAAAGTTGTCTATTCAGATAATTACTGTGCCTTTTGCTGTGTAGCAACTTCTTAATCTGATGTAATACCACTTGTCTATTTTTGGGATTATTGCCTGTGTATTGGGGGTCTTATTTAAGAAGTATTTGCCTATCCCAGTGTCTCTCAGAGTTTCCCCAGAGTTTCCCGCCAGTAGTTTTATAGTATGAGGTCTTAGGTTCAGATCTTTGATCCATTTTGAGTTGATTTTTGTTAATAGTGAAAGATGGGGATTCAGTTTCATCTTTCTGTGGGTTGATACCCAGTTTTTCCAGGACCATTTACTAAAGAGTTTTCCTTTTCCCACTGGACTAACTGGTATCCTTTATCAAAAATGTAGTGGTTGTATGTTTTGGGGTTTATTTCTGGGGTTTCTATTCTGTTCTATTGGGCCACCTGTCTTTGTGTGTGTGTGTGTGTGTGTGCCAATACCATGCTGTTTTGATTATCACAACTTTATAATATATTTTGGGGTCAGGGAGTGATAGACCACCTACTCCACTCTTCTTGTGCAGGATTACCTTGGCATTATGGGATCTTTTATGATTCCAGACAAATTGTATGATTGTCTTTTCTAGATCTATGAAGAACGTCTCTGGTAATTTAATTGGAATTTCATTAAATGTGTAGATTAATTTGAGTAGAATTGCCATTTTGATCATATTAATTCTTCCAACCTAGGAACAGGGGATTTTTTCCCACTTTTTTGTGTTATTTTCAATTTATTTTTTAAAAGATTTTCATAGTTTTCTTTGTAAAGGTCTTCAACTTTCTTGGGTAGGTAGCCTATGTATTTTGTGTCTATGATAAAATGGATTACTTCCTTTAGTTCTACCTCAGTGAGCTTGTTGTTCATATATAGAAATGCTATAGATTTTTGGATGTTCATTTTGCATCCAATCACTTTACTGTATTCATTTATTACTTTGAGAAGTTTTTTTCATGATAACTTTGGGTTTTCTATGTATACCATCATGTCATCTTCAAATAAAGATATTTTCAACTCTTTTTTGCCTATTTGAATGCCTTTTATATTATTCTCTTTTCTGATTGCTTTGGCTAAGACTTCCAGCATTATATTAAAAAGCAGTGGAGAAAATGGGCAGCCTCATCTAGAACCAGTTTTTGGTGGAAAAGCTTTCTATTTTTCCCCATTCAGTGTAATGTTAGCTATACGTTCTTCATACATGACTTTTATTGTGTTGAGAAATGACCTTTCTATGCCAATTTGCAGAGTCTTAATCATGAAAGGATGTTGTATTTTGTCGAATGCTTTTTCTGCATCAATTAAAATGATCATATGGTTTTTATCTTTCTTCCTGTTAATATAGTATATTATATTTATCATTTTCCATATGTTGAACCATCCTTGCATCCCTAGAATAAAGCCTACCCGGTTGTGATTAATAATCTTTCTTATATGTTGTTGGATACAATTTGCAAGTATCTTGTTGAGAAGTTTTACAACTATATTCATCAGAGAAATTGTTCTGTAGTTTTCCTTTTTTGGCAAGTCTTTATCTGTTTTGAAAATGAGAATAATGGAGGCTTTATAAATGAATTTTGAAGCTTTCCTTTCTTTTGGATCTTTAGAAATAACTTGAGTAGAATGGGGATTAACTCTTCTTTAAAAGTTTTGTAGAAATCAAAAGTGAAGCCATCAGGACCTGAGCTTTTCTTTGTTGGGAGGTTATTTATTACTAGTTGAATCTCATGGCTTGTTATGGGTCTATTCAGGCTATGACTTCCTGATTCAATCTTGGTAGATTATATGTGTCCAGGAATTTGTCCATCTCAACCAGGTTCTCTCGTTGGTTGGCATATAGTCATTCATAGTATCTTCTAATGATGTTTTGTATTTCTATTGTGTCTGTTGTGAAATTGCCCATTTCATTGCCAGTTTGTCTACTCTGGTTCCTTTCTCTCTTCTTAATCAGTCTAGCTAATGATGTGTCAATCTTGTCAATCTTTTCAAAGAACCAGCTTTTGCTTTCATTTATTTTCTGTAGTTTGTTTATTTTCTATTTAATTTATTTCTACTAGAATATTTCTTATGTCTTTTCTCTTGGCATCTTTGGAATTTTTTTTTCCAATTCCCTGAAGCATGATGTTAGGTCTATTTGCCACCTTTCCATTTTTTTTCTTACATGCACCAGTTGGTATGAATTTCCCTCATATGACTGCTTTTGTGATGTCCCATAGATATAGATTATGGAAACTCCTGTATTCACTATCATTTGTTTCCATAAATCTTTTGAGTTTAGTTATAATTTCTTTAGTAGTTGAGAAGTCATTCATGAGTAGGTTGTTTATGTATTTACAAAGATTTTTCCTGAAATTAATAACAAGTTTAATTTTATCATGGTCAGAGAAGATCCTGGATATAGTTTTTATGCCTCTGAATCTATAAAGGCTTGATTTGTGCCCTACAATATGCTTAATCTGTGAAAAGGTACCATGATGGGGTGAGAAAAATGTATATTTTGTGTTCTTAGGGTGGAAAGTTCTATAAATGTCTGTCAAGACCATTTGATTTATCATATAATTTAGGTCCTGTATCTCTACTTATTTTTTGTCTAAAAGATCCATCTAAAGAAGATAATGGGGTGTTGAGATCTTCAGCAATTATAGTGTTGCAACCTATCTCTACTTTAGCTCTAGCAGTCTTTCTTTCACATATTTGGGTGCTCCTGAGGTGGGAGCATAGGTATTTATAAGCATTATGTCTTCTTGATGAATTAGCCCTTTTACTACTATAATGCCCTTCTCTGTCTCTTCTTAACAGTTTTTGTCTTAAAGCCTATGTTGGCTGAAATGAGTATCACAACTCCAGCCCTTTTTTGATTTTCATTTGCATTGAATACTCTTTTCCAGCTTTTCATTTATAGTCTATGTATGTCTTTATGAGGTGTGTTTTTTTGTAGGCAACATATAGAGGGTTTCTCTGTGTCTCTTGATCAGAGAATTTAATCCATTAACATTCAATGTTATTATCAATATTTTCAGACTTGTTCCTATCATTAAGTTAACCATTTTTGGGTTGCTTTTTGTTCTTTTATATCTGTCTGTCTGAAATTAGTTTTCATCATATAGCACTCCCTTCAGAACTTCTTGAAGAGCTAGCCTGGAGCTGGTAAATTCTTCCAAGTTTTGTCTATATGATAATATTTTTATCTTTTCTTCCCTTATGAAGGATAATCTTGCCTGGTATAGTAATCTTGGTTGAAATTGTTTTTCAGTTTACACTTTGAATATATTTCCCTATTCTTCCCTTGCCTACATTGTTTCTGATCACAGGTCTGAGGTTAACCTGATGGGATAATCTTTGTAAGTAACTTGACGTTTCTCTCTTGCCAATTTTAGTATCTTGTCTTCGTGGTTTTGGGCTATGATGTGCCTTGCAGAAGATTTTCTTGGGTTGATTCTCTTTGGGATCCTTTGTATTTGTTGGGCCTGGATATTTGAATGCCTCTCTAGGTTGGAAAGTTTTCTTCCAGGATTTAATGGAATAGATTATCAATGCCCTTATTTTCTTCAATTTCTGAGATACCAATTATCCAAATGTTTGGGTGCTTAATGATATCTAGTATTTCTTGTATATTGTCTTTATTTTTCTTGGTTATTTTCTCAATCTTTTTGATAATTTTTTCTAGGTCAGAGGTTATGTCTTCTATATCTAAGATTTGATCTTCTGAGTAATCTAATCCGTTTTTAACACTTTTGAGGGAGGTTTTGATTTCCTGTATTACAGTCTTCATCTATAACATTCTGTTTGATTCATTTTTATGGTGTCTACTTCTTCTTTCAGATTGTGAAAGAACTTCCTCATCTCCTGGAGCTCATTGTCTCTTTTCTCTTGCATCTTCTGGAGTTCGTTGTCTCTTTTCTCTTCATCTTATTTAGTTTTGTCACTACAAATATTCTGAATTATTTATCTGACATTTCTATGAGTTCTATAGTATCGTCTGTGGATGACAAGGGATTGATGATTTTCCTTGGGGGAGAGATATTTTCTTGGTTTCTCATATTTTTTGTGCCTCAGTAATGGCTCCTCGTCACCAGGTGAATTATATGTTTCTTCCTAAATTCTTCAAGTTAATTCTGAGTGTTCAAAGGCGAGCAGGAGGAGGTGATTGGCGATCTCTCTGCTGCTTTACCTCCCTGATGCTCACCCAGCAGCCTACACTGTTGTCTCTGGACTTGGACGATTTGAAGTCCTTCCAGTTTCCAGAGAACAGGTGTACCTGGAGCTGTGCTGCTGAGCTTCAATTGAGGAAGACAGAAGGGTTCACACAGTGCCTAATGCACGTTGTGTGCTTCAGGAAATGGTGACGTCTACGCTTTATGGAAGTCTGAAGTCTGCTGAAGTCAAAGGCATGTGGCAAGGAATGAGCCACAGTCTCTAAGCAGCTCAGTCTCCCTGTCGCTCAGTGCAGCCAGGCCTGTCTCTGGGGCAGATGGCATGGGGAGTAGGGAAAGGAGGGCTTCTCCAAGTCCCAATTAACACACCTGAGAGTTCAAAGGTAAGTGGGGGAGAGGATGAAGCCAGGTATCTACAGCACAACCTCCTAGCCTCAAATGGCTCACCCTGCACCAAGGCCCATTGCTGATGGATGCATGACCCAATGGCATGGGGAGCAGGGGGAGTGGGAAAAGGAGGACTTCTACAAGTCCCAATTAACACACCTGAGAGTTCAAAGGCATGTGTGTGTGGGGGGGGGGGAGGGGGGTGGTTTGAGTCATGGGCTCTGTAGCACAGCCTCCCAGCTACAACTAGCTTGATGTGCAGCAAGGCCAGTTGGTGGAGCAGATGTCCCAATTGCCACTGCCACAACTTCTAATGATCTTTCACACTTGTCCACCCCCCCTTTACTCTTAGCAGCAATCAAAGCAATCTTTTAAAAACTTAAATCCTATCATGCTCTACTCAAAACTCTTGAAGATCTTGTATTCAAATGGAGTCAGGGTTGTTTAGTCGATCTCCCTCATCTCCTATCTTATGTTTGAAGACCACAGGGTAAACAACATATGTTAATGGATGCAAACTGCATTTGCATGCTTGTTAAATAATTATGACTTTGATGTTCTACGCCATTAAATGTAACACTCATGTGCATGTGTGACAGTTTGGTTTTGGCAATGAGCCCCTTTAAGATGAATGGAGCACCTGGTCAGCTAGCATAGCATTGCCCTGCTAGCTATTCTGCCCTGCTAGCTAGCCTGCTCTGCTTGGCCTTGGTTCTGCTAGCTCAGTACTGATGGCCTTGTCTTGGCTCAGTCTTGTCTTGGCTCAGCTCAGTTCCATTCTCCGTGATCTCCAAGAAAGAATAAGCCACTCTGTGAGCATTCCCTACATGCATTACTAGCTCCAAGACTGAGGAAGCACTAATGGGCTCTGCTATTGGCTTTGTGAGCCAAGTGAGAACTCTATGAGCCCCTACTAAACTCTGTCAATAAACAATATGACATCAGTGCCTCATGTATTTTTCCAACTCTTTGCATCTCTGTTGGACCCATCCTTTGGAGGAAGAAAGAATCTTGTTAAACAGATTTCCCTTCATCTTTTGAAATCTCTCTGGTTAATCTGGCCACTAGTTACTCCTCTGGCCTCATGCTTTATACCATGCTTTCATCTGCAGCCCAGGAAGAAGGTTAAAGATATAGACTCTGGAGCAACTCTGTCACTCATGGGCTGTGTGATGTTAGGCAAGTTGCCTTGTGTCTCTTTGTCACCGTTTCCTCATCTGTCAAGTGAAGATGATGATGATAATACTTTACTGAACTATTACAGTATGAATGAATCTTGAGAACAATTTCCAGCAGACAAGCCTACATCCATGTTTGGGGTTTCAAGTATTTGATGCCTTGAACCTCTACTTTTGGAAAAATGAATGAGTACAATAGAGACTAAAGAAAGACAATGTACTCACCAGTTGTTACAATCAAGTTTTAGATACACGTTTTTGAAAAGACTTCAGCTGTACACATAGTGGAATATCCCCAAACCCTTTAACAGAAGAAAAACCTGAGAAAGTCTCATGAGTGTTGATAGCATTTCATTGTTTTATATTACAGCTTGGTTAGTTAACCAAAAAAAAAAAAAAAAAAAAAAAAGTCTGTACAAAACTCACTTTTTATTTATTAGTCCCTGGCATTAAACACAGTCTCCTGGGGAAACCAGTCTTGGACTCCAAAAGAGACACAAAAGATGCTGAGTTGGCTTGCTCATGAGAAGGAAGCAGGAAATCACCTGGAGCTGTGCGAATGGTGGGTGGGTGGGGCAGGTGGGCGGAGAGCCATGATTGGTGCTCTTTGTTTGGCAGAGTGGCTATAAATCACCCTGCGTCAGTCTGGTGTGACAGCTTGGGCTTCCCCAGGACTGATAGGCATCCAAGTTATTGCTCTAATACATCTTTTTACAAAAAAATACACAACAACCTCTATCCCCCTGAAGGCGTTTTCTTTTTCCTGATACAATGCCTTCCGTTCCCAATTCTGATGAGCTGATTTTTTTTGTGAATGGAAGAAAGGTAAGTTTATGACTAAATTAATTTTCATATACCAGGGGTAAAAAGACAATCGCTACGATGCCATTTCTTATATTTTTAACCTCTCTCTTCTGACTTTTTCAAATCATATATAGTGATATGACTTGATCATGGGTTGTTCAAGTTTGGGTGCAAAATGATTAAAGTGTGGGGGTCTTTTCTTGCTTCTCATTTTTCTCTTGGAATCAGTAGGAAAAAAAATCATGCTTTCACTTGTTATATTACAATGAGAGTGAATTCCAATAGTAGGGGCTTAGGGCACAGGTGCAAAGAGCTGTATCAACTCACCTTCATTCAGATATTAGCTCTACTTGAATTTACCAATGCCATTTTCATAAAAAAGCATGTGACACTGGGGATAATAATAGCAAAGAACTCTCATATTATTTTGTTTTGCCTTAATAAATTCCCTCAGGCTGATCAATTAACCTAGAGGCTGAAGTGCCCCCTGCCTGAGCAATGCAATAAGGCTGGTTTCTCCCCTGCAGAACAGATAAGGCTTAACCTATGCCAGTTATTCTCAACTCTGCGCTTTAATGAGTGAAATGAGTAAATAAAAAGTCTGGGGTGTTTTAAGTTAGAATGCATATATTACTGTTCAAGGCAATTAGAAAAAAATAGTAAAATAATAAAATGGAAAATTATTTTAGAAAACAATCTGTTGGAATGTTTTTGCTTTTCTAGTCTTAGTTACAATAAAAAACTGATGTTCTTTCTGAAGGAGGAAGCTAAACTTTAATAGCAGCGAAAATTCTCAAGAATTTTACCTCTCAAACAGAGGAAAGGCCATTTATAAAACCTAGACACTCATAGATAAAAAGTGAAACAGAAAGAAAAGAATGAAGAAAGTCGAGGTTTTGTGATCTTAAATGACCTGAAGCCAACTGGAACATTGGAAAATGAATTACCAAGTGAATGTGATAATTCAGAAACTGAAAACTTCTATATGTGAGGAAAATGGCCTTTGTGGTTTTGCCTTTGTTGATGAATAAAACTATTGCTCTCTTGATACCTAAACTAGAAAAGCTATTCCCTCTCCAGGCTTCTATTCTTTTTCATTCAAATCCTATATTTCGGTGCTTTTATCTCATCCTGGTTTACAAATTTCTAAGACAAGTTGCAGATCACAGAATTGGAGGAAATACATTCAACTCTTTGAAGCATTTGTTGGTGCTGTTGTTTTTCTTCCCAGGGCATAGGCTGAGTAAAGCACACACCTCCATCTATGGCTCATCACCCAGTCTGCACGAAGTTCCTCTTTGGTTTCATAGTAATTTATTCTTTCTTTTTATTCCCTATCTTCTTTCTTCCTCTTCCATATGCATCCTCTCTTGTGCATTTTAAATATATATCCTCTATGTACTTTCTTTCTTTCTTTCAAAAAGAGGTTTATTCAACTCATGGCTTGGTGGTCCAAGGTCCAGGAGCTGTATCTGGTGGGCATGTTGCTGAGTCTTGATGACATCATAAGGTGAGAGCAGGGAAGAGAGGCTGCCCATGAGTCTATCTATTCTCATTCTCTCTCTCTCTCTCTCTCTCTCTCTCTCTCTCTCTCTCTCTCTCTCTCCTCTCTTTTAATTGCCAGAGGCCATGTGTACGCACCAGAGAAGACAGACAGAGGAAGCACCCCATAATGGAGCATGATCAGGCCACAATCCCCTTTCCTTCATTTCTCTATCCTGTCAAGATTTTTAATATGTACACACATGCATCCAGTGTGTTTTTCAAGCTTATAGGGCCGGGATTCAAACCCTGGTCAGTCATGTTGGATCTAACTCCCAACACACAACTGCTACAAGCAGACCCTTTCCGATCTACTTCCTACAGAGTTATTTAGAAACACAGATTTATCCTGGAAACAGTTATACAGTGTGTGTGTATTCTTAACCTACACACATGGTGTTGTGATTTATAAATCTTTTGTTTCTTCTGCAACTCAGCACCGTGTTTGAGATCTATCCATTGTTCTTTGAAGACCTGGCTCATGACTTCTGAATGCGTAGTTCTCACAGTGCACATCTCCTTCATTTCCTTTTAAGTCTTAGTGGTACACCCATAGGAGGCTTCCAATTCCCTTTTACCTGAAGAAATACTGCAGTGAACTTACCACGATGTATTTCTTCCCTGACACTGGCAGGAGAATCTCTGTGTGAGATTGCAGCAGAGCGATTTCATAGGTCCTGCCAAGTTCCAGGATACTACACAAGTTACATTTCCCACAATTCATTGCATGAGATACGATTTGCCAATCTGTGATGTGCCAATAGAATCAGAGTGTTGCTAATCTGATGGGTGGAAAGTATGTCTCATCGATGGTTTCATTTGCGTCTCTCTGATAACTAATGAGTTTCCTATTGAAAGCAAATTTATTTCCTAAATAGAGTATTTCTCACATGATTACTGAAATATTTGAAATAACTGCCATGCTATGTATTCAATAAACCAGAATTACAGCTGGAAGCTTTTAATTAATCTCCCAAAGTCTAATCTTGATTTTCTTCTTCTTCTCTTGGAACCTTGCCATATTTCACACTTTTGGGGCCTGAATCATCGTCATGACTGAGGGAGACAGCCTTTACTCAGATGTTACATAGGTTGGCTGCTAAAGTGATTGGGGAGTGTCATTTATTTGCCTGAAAGGTTGTTGCAGAATAGTGTCCCATTCTGTGACAGAATCGTGTCACGGGCCATCTTCCCCCAGTACACAGGAGACCGGGAGAAGGCATAATCACCCTGCTATGCCCATTCTCATCCCCTTTTGTTTCCACCTTTGGAAATGATTCCACAGCTACATTTACAGTGTTAAAGAACATGTAATGATAATGCTTTGCCTCTGTGACGCCCCTATGCTTAGTCTTCCGAGTGGAGGATTCTGAGCTCATCTGTGGCCTAACAAGTTTTCTGAGGACTGGAAAGGAGACTTGGAAACTGGAGGCACTGTATGAAGAAACAATGTGGTTTGTTATCTTTTTCTGAAGTAGTAAAAATAAGAAGACATACTTTTTAGTAGAATGATGTCCTCCTTTTCTGGGTTCAATATTGTTTCCCTTCCAGGTAAATATCTCTCCAATTTTTTTTTCCATAGGGTGTGTGTGCTTGCTAGAGAGAAACAGAGAGACAGGGAGAGGGATAGGGAGAAATCACCCCCTGGGGGGATGACATGACATACTCCCTTCTCCTCCATTTTCCTCCAGGGGTTTTGGGCACACACGCACATACACCTGGTGTGAATTTCAAGTATCCTGTCCAGACACCAACAGCAGTCAGTCATGTGGGAGTCCAGCACCTTAACCACTATGTCACCTGCTGGCCCTTCTTCCTTTATCTTTGCCTGACTGTTACCAGCAGAGGAAGTGTCTGGATCACTTTTGGCCAGGGAGGGCAGCCTGGAGCTCTCTGTGAGAGGCAGAGCTTCGATTCAGACCCCTTCTACTTTCCTGTCACATCATCCTGGCATCCTTACACCTCCATTTCACTGGGGGAAGCGGGAGTGGCTTCCTAGCAGCACAGGTAGAAAACCAAACCTTCATGTTAGGAAATCTTCTCTAACTGATGTCTCCTCTGACTTTTTATGACCACAAGTATTTGATCAGTTTTAGAATCCATGAGTCTGTTCCCCATCCAGGACCTTTTCAGGTAAGTTTTTTTAAAAAAATCTAGAACCTATCATTTTCATACATATTTGGAAATTCAGAGACATGGAAGAAGTGTTCCACTATTTCTTAAAAATTCTTGTTCCAAGCATTTGAGAAGTTTTTCTTTGCTACATTTTACTTTGGAAAGCCACCAGCTATGAAACACATGCCACTGAAACAATGAATAGTTACCATAACCTGTTGATACTATCTGTCTTAAATGCCTTCTCTCATTTCACAATTAGGTAATAGAAGAGAATGCTGACCCTGAAGTAAGGCTACTGTTCTACCTCAGGAAATGCCGTATCCTTTTGTTTTACTATAATCGATCGGACTTGACAGTAAAACTTGTACATGCTAAGACTCATCAAGAAAATTACCGATGGTTGCTCTGATAATCGACCTTGTGTTCCATTCATATAATCTAGTGGAGTTCAGAGACTGCATCAAAATGTGATATGCTTGTACATTATTCATTGCACTTTTGACTGGAACAAAACCAAAAGAATCACCAAGGGAACTATGAGCATGTTCACTTTGGAAGTAATTTCTGAGCCCCCTGGTCATCTTTATGCTACCCAAACTTGTGTCCAGCCAGAACTTGAGGGTTGCATGTCACTGACAATAGGACCCCCCAAAACATCCTATTGTCTTGCCCTCACCTTTCATAACCCTCATCAGAGAAGAAGTTCTATTGATGTATTTCAAAATTCCAACATGCATCTACTGCACTCAGCTCTCCGCCTTTGGCCTTGACTCTCCAGTCCTTTAAGACTGTCAATAGAGCTTCAGTAAATAGCTGTTCAAGAAAACTTTCTTGATCATGGGTGCAACTATAATGGGGTAATATGAGGGAGTGTTTGTGGCAGTGGTTACACAAATCTACAATACGTATTTAAGATTACATTGCATAGAACTATATACATGTGCATGTGAGTGCATGTATGAAAGGTGAAATCTGAGTAAGTTCTGTAATGTAATTATCTGTGTTTTACCAATGGCAATTTCCTGGTTTTGTTGTACTATTGCTTTGTGGGGTATTATCAGCTGGAGGAAGCTGGTTGATAAGTATACAGGATTATCTGTCCTGTTTTTGCAATTTCCTATGAAACTCTATTTTTTTTCTACAGGGAGCATGTGCTTGATGGAGACACAGAGAGACAGAGAGACAGAAAGCGAGAAATTACCCCCGAGAGGGGATAGCCATATCGCAATCCCTTCTCCTCTGTTCTCTTCTTGGGGTCTTAAGCATGCATGTGTATGTCCCTAGCATGAGTTTGAATCCTCCAGGTCAAACCACAGTTGACTATGTGGTAGTCCAGTGATGTAACCATTACACCATCTACTGGTCTCAAAGCTCTAATTATCTCAAAGTTATAGTTAACATATATTTACTGTGCACCTATGAAGTGCCTAGCACTGTGCTCGGCTCTAGGGATCCAGGTGTGGAGAAGGCCATATTTTCCCCTCTCTGTTTTTTTGTCTCCCAATATACACTTCTGAAAACACTATTTCACTTCTCCCTGTTCTTCCCTTGCCAAACTTCCCTAAGAAACAGTTTGGTCCTGATGCCTCATTTTCTCTCCAGACTCCGTATCTCACTACTTAACACCCTTGCAATCTGGTTTTCTACTCTAACCATTATGGCCTCCTAATGTTCCAAATCCCCCCTCACTGGTCCTGCCATCTTCAAAATCCCACTATTAGTCTCAAACCCCTCACTCTACTTTTAAATCCTTTCTAAATCCACTACTTATTTTGGGCCAGCAGGGTGTGGCATGTTGCTTAAGGCAACCGGATCCCACATGGACAACTGCACATTTCGAGTTCCATGCCCAGTGACTTGAGAGACATGCAGGGCATGCGTGCATGTGTGACCAAAATCCTGGGAAGAAAAGGGATTGTAGCATGGCCATCCCCCATTGGGGTGATTTTGCACTCATTCTCTCTCTTTCTGGTGAGCACATGTGCCCTCTAGCAAGCAAACGAACAAACAAAAAGGTCAAGATAAGTCTACTACATATTTCGCTCTGTTCTCTCTAGACATCTCAAAAATGAAGAAATTCATCTATCCCAGAAGCAAGCTAAAATTCATGGACTATCAAGTAAACATGGCCAGATCAGTCCTGTCCTCTCATTTTCCTCTCTCCCTAGTACCCACTCTGAACACCTCTTTCTAGAACCTACTATAAACAAGTAGTTCTGGAGAAAAAAGTCTCTCCTGGTACTCCCAGACCCCGTAACTTTTTATTAGAGTCAGCAGTTCTAGAATGGAGTCAGAGATGTTATTTTTAACTTGATCTTCAAGTGGATGGTTCTCATGAATGGCCAGTACAAGGATGACTATTTCTGGATATAGTACAGGCCTGCTTCACTTTTTTTTTTGGAGAGGTTTTTGCTATAGGGCACGTGCACTCGCCAGATAGACAGAGAGAGACAGAGAGACAGAAAGCGAGAAATCACCCCCCAGGGGCGATGGCCACGCTGCAATTCCTTCTCCTCCATTCTCCTCTCGGGATCTTGGGCACGCACACACACGCGCCTGGCGTGAGTTTAAGCCACCGGGTCCGGGACTCGAACCGTGGTCAACTACGTGGGAGTCCAGCGACATAGCCATTATGCTAACTGCTGTTCCCATAGGCCTGCTTCACTTTAACAGGACTCCCATGGCCCCTTCTAAGCCCTGTACCTACATTTACATTCATAATTAAATATACATATTATATATATATATATGTGTGTGTGTGTGTGTGTGTGTATGTGTGTATATATATATATGTATATATATGTGTATATATGTGTGTGTGTATATGTGTGTGTGTATATATATATATATATATATATATATATATTTCACCTTTAAAACAGGTTTTTCATATTATTAAAACTTTAGACTTTCACAAAACCCCAATTTGCTGCTGACCTGGGCTCTGGCTTAGATGTCATTTCTAAGGTGAATGCAGTCACACAAAGAGCAGGTTTGTTTGGAGGTACTGTCACCTCCCTTCCATTCCCTTCTCTCTTCCACCACCATTCTACTCCCTCCTTGCTCCTCATAGGAGCCTTGGGAGGCCCCAAACTCTTATTGAGTCACCACACGCAGTCTGGCTGCCTTGCCCAGACATGCTGGGGCAGGATTCTGTATGGCCCCTCCCTCAACACCTCTAGGCCTGGTTTTAAGCAGTCTGATCAGATGAAATACCACAAAGGTGGTCCACAGCTACTTGGGGCAATGAGGGTGCAACAGATTGGGGTTGCTTGATCTCTGAGATCTTGGCTCCCGGATAAAACTAGGGACATGGAACATCTTGGAAACACCCCCAAACATTTGCCCTTCATGTAACCTTTACTGCAGCCCTGACATCTCTTGCATTTCTCAAGACAATTTTTTTTGACAGACATTTTTTGCTATAGGGTATTTGTACTTGCTGGAGAGAGAGAGAGAGAAAGTGAGACAAAAAGCGAGAAATCTCCTCCCAGAGGGGATGGCCATACTGCAATCCCTTCTCTCCCATTCTCCTCTTGGGATTTTGGGCATGTGTGCATACATGCCCTGCATGAGTGTCAAGCCCCAAGGTTCAGGACTCAAATAATAGTCAGCCCCACGGGAGTCCATTGCCTTAACCACTACGCCACTTGCTGGTCCCTCTCAAGACAAGTTTTCATTTCATTCAGCTAACAAATTTATCAAATAGCAAATGTTCAGATATAATCTAGACAGGCACGTGCTCTGCTCTCAGCCCAGTGAGGCAGACAAGACAAGAAATGAACAGATGGGGTGTGCTGAATGCTACATTGTGGGCATCTAGGGAAGAGCAGTCAAGGTGAGCTGAGGGAGGGAGGAGAAGACAAGGGTTGGGAGGAGCTTCAGGGCAAACTAAAGACTGAGGCCAAAGGCATTCTATTCAATGACACCATCAAATTTGAATTTGAATGCTTGGGATGTACTTACACTAAAATGTTATTCTTTGTTTATCCGAAGTTCGAATTTAACTGAGCATCCTATATATTATCTGGCAACCCTACCCAGTAAGGAGCCCAAGGAGGAGTCAATGGAATATGAAAGTAACTGAGTCAGCACTTCTAGTGAGGAGAGAGGATGGGGGCATCTTCCCAGCTATTGGATGTCCAGAGAACAAAACTGCTGGCTAAATCAACTTTTCACTTTTGTTTTTAAGTTTGCCATAGGGCACATGTGCTTGCCAGAGAGAGAGAGAGAGAGAGAGAGAGAGAGAGAGAGAGTGAGAAATCACTCCCCAGAGGATATGGCCACAGTGTAATCCCCTCCATTTTGGGATTGTGGGAGTGTGTGCACACACACCCATCATGTTTTCCAAGTCTCTGTGTCTGGGAATCAAACCACCCAGTCGACCATGCGGAATCTAGCCACCTTAACCATCACGCCACTTGCTGTCTCCTCAATTTTTCACTTTTTACTGGGGGCAACTTCTAAATGTGCATCACAGAGCACAAGACAACAAGAAAAGTGACCCTATCTTTGAGCCAGACAGCAACTGCATTCTTCACTTGGAAATTCCAGGACAACAGAAGCAGAAATAAAGGACTGCCTTGCCTTTTACCCCTTATTCAATGGAGAACTCTAACTATAGTAGATATGACCCACATAGCTTTTAGCCTTCTGCCTAAAGGTGGAAAGCTTGACTTACTAGAACAGTCTTGGGCCCTGAAAAGGCACAGCTGGCTCGACTAGGGACAGAAGAACAAAGAAGATGGGGTGTGCAGCTCCTCCAGGGAGCCACAGGGAATTTCTCAGCTCCTTACTCCAGCAACCAGGAGTGTCCTAGCCCTTCCTACTTCTTCGTAGACAGAAATTTTCAAGGTGAAAATTAGTCTTAACCAGCGCCCAACCCAATTATGATCTCCACCCATGAAATCCTATTAAAGCTTTCCTCAGAAAAGATCTCAAACAAATTCAAGCAGATTCTCAGAGAACCTAAAGCAGAGGATTTACATATATTACTTGTTCTCCCTTTGTGGAAAACACGCAAATGTCTTACAGGGAGAAGGTGCATGGTGCTTGTTGACATTACTGGTTCAGGAGTCATGGTTATTAAACTAATACTATTTAATCCCCTAAGGATGTAAACGCATTATATTACTATACCAGGGAAAGTTCAGACTCTCAGGGGGAAGTCTCTAAGTTTTGCACACAAACTAACTTGACAATAGTAACGTGACTTGGGTCTGAAATCTACTATCCATAAGTCTGATTTTTTTTCAAGAAATTCTCTAATAGTTTATTTTCTATATCCTAGTTATAAAGTTCAGAGCAGAATTTCGGCACTAGATACTGACACATACCAAGTTTCAAATATTTATTAACCAGTGTAAATCTGAACACATCAAAATGATTTCATGCATTTAGAGGAGAAATATTTCCTGGTTAAGTAGAAAATTGTGCGGATGGCTTCTGGAAGACCTTCCTTATTAGCAGCTTTATAAGTGAAACATTTCATTTAGAAGTCTGGACCTTCTTTCCTCAGTTTGCTATAATCCACATTCACTGAGTAAAACTTGTGTTGATCATTGGGACCCAGTTTGTTCCAGGGTTCAGGGTTATTCTTTCTGTCCCAAGAGACATCGGGATTGAACATTGCCAAATGCATGAGATATAGTGCTGCCCCGATACCTCCAGCTCCAATGAATATAAACGGGGGATCAAGCTCGGATACTTCTTGGCCTGGCACAGGATCTGGTGGAGCATGTTTACGGTGGAGGACTCCGGTCTGAAAGAGAAGAACAAATCTGCCAGGCCAGCGACTAAACACTCTTTCCGTAAGTCTGAATTTAACAGACATTTTCAGAAGCCATTTCAGTGCAAACCCTATCCTAACTGGCAGTCTTAGTGTGAACATCCATATAGTTCCTGCAGAAATATTAATGTGTTCAATTTTAAGGACCTTCCCTAAACTCACTAGAAGTGCCATATTATTACCTAATACTTAAAAAATTTTAAACTCAGAAATGCATCTGGGCCTGAGGTTTTCAGAGAAGGGTCTATAAGGATTTCCTCCCATCTTTCATCAATGAACTTATTTATAAGGAAAAAGCTGAACAGTCTCTCTAAGCAAGCTATCTTGTCCAACTCAGTACACGACTCAAAAAAAAAAAAAAAAAAAAAAAAAAAAAAAAGTAGGGACCCGCAGTTGGCGTAATGGCTATGTTGCTCTACTCCCATGTAGTCAACTACAGTTCGAGTCCTGGACCCAGTGACTTAAACTCATGCTGGGTACGTGTGCGTGCATACCCAAGATCCCGAGAGGAGAATGGAAGAGAAGGGATTGCGGTGTGGTCATCCCCCCTGGGGGGCGTGATTTCTTGCTTTCTGTCTCCCTCTCTCTGTCTTTCTGGCAAGTGCACACGCCCTATAGCAAAAACCTCTCAAAAAAAAAAAAAAAGTGTTGCTTATTATGAGTATCTAGCAGCCTGGCAGCCTTTTTCCTTGACTCTCTTCCTTTAAGTTCGTCTCACAGGCACTAAGTATGGCTGTGGAGGAGGCGGCTGTGGTGCCTGTACAGTCATGGTGTCAAGATACAACCCCAAGACCAAGAAGATCCAGTATCCTTTGTGTTGGCCTGGCTGCTGCTCTGGGCACATCTGGGAAGGGTGTGGAGCTTTCTGCTTTTCTTGCCAATGTGCACTCCGCCCGCCTTCTCTGGACAGCTAATATACTCATACTGCCGCCAGGCCTGCTCTCCTTGGAAGCTCCTAAATTCCCGAACTTTCCCCCGGGGATTCCTCCCTTTTCCTGTCAGAATATATCTGTCTTATGTACCAATCCCCTAGGGCTCTGCTCTCTCTTGCTATAAAAATACTTCCTTTGTTTTTGAGTAGATACCAGGGTGAGAGTCAGGCCAGCTCGGCTTAATGCAAAGAAGTAATAGTCCTGGTCGAAGATTTAGATTTTCAGCATACACAAAGAAGAGTTGTTTGCCTGCAAGAACTAAAGGAGACTTTAAATCCTGCTATGTGATTGAACCAGCATCTCTTTGATCTAAAAATGTGAAATTGTTTACTGAATGTGGTGGTGAAGGAGGAGTTGTTCAGCATGATTCTCAAGCTTTTGTCTTAGGTGCTTGGATTATGCAGTTTGCAAATTAGAGAATTTGGGAAGAGAGGAGCAGAGGGGAAAGTTGTAAGTTTATCTTGGGACACATCACATTCGGGGTAATTGTGAGGGATCGTCCAATAGACATCGAGTTATATAGGTCTGTTACTTAGAGAAGAGGTCTGTCTCATCTGGAGCTGTAACTTATTAGAAGTTATCAACATAATCATAACAATGATTATAAAAATAACCAACACGTATTGAATGCTTATTGTGTGCCAGGCACCGTTCAAAGTCTTTCATGCTTATTATTGTGTTTAGTGTCCAAACAACTTTGGATATTACCATCCTTCACATTGAAAAAAGAGGAAATTGATGCCCAGGACATCCAGAAAGTAGCAGGAACTGTAGGAGACCTTATAGGTCTGGGACACTACGAGCAACAGAAAAAGAAGTGGTCAAAGGAGGAATTCCAGGGACCAGCAGTTAGCATAATGGCTATGTCTCTGGATTCCCACATAGCTGACCACGGTTGGAGTCCCGGACCCAGTGGCTTAAACTCACACTGGGCACGTGTGCGTGCATGCCCAAGATCCTGAGAGGAGAATGGAGGAGAAGGGATTGTGGCATGGCCATCCCCACTGGGGGGTGATTTCTCGCTTTCTATCTCTTGGTCTCTCTCTGTCTGTCTGGCGAGTGCACGTGCCCTATAGCAAAAACCTCTCCAAAAGAAAAAAAAAAGAGGAGGAATTCCAGTAGAGACCAAGAGGAAAGAGGAAGTAGCCTGTTAATGGAGGAATGACAGAGGAGAAAGTTCTAAGAGAGTCGAAATGGTCCCTCCTATGAAAACACCAGGGAGTGGCCCAAGGACATCATATCATGCCTGGGGCCATGTCAGTAGAAAGATGGGGCTGGGAGGGAGGTGCAGGTAGTATAGGAGTACCTAGAAGGTGAGGAAGTTGGGGACAGCTCATGAAGAAATGACTAAGAAAGGAAAGAAAGATGAGCTAATGCTGGAAAGAGACTTAGGTTTGGGGGTGTTTTGTTTTGTTCTGTTTTGTTTCCTAGCACAGCAAACATTTAAAGTTATTTCTAAATGCAAAGCTATTTAGAGATATGAAACCCAGAAAGGAAAAGGTTAGGTGGACAATTGATAAGCGGCAAGTCTATGTAAAGACAAGAGTTGGTCCAATCCAGAGCATATGGAGGAGGAGGAAAGATTCTTCACTCTCTGAGCTTTGAATGGAAGAGGGAAAACAGGATAAAAAGAATAGCATTAGGCTGAGGGTTCAGTGGAGATCGGTGAGGGGACCTGGTGCCTCTCTTTCCTGGATGAGACAGAAGGGTAAAACCAAGGAGAGCTCTGAGCACTGGAAAGGAAGAGAGGAGATAAGATTAGAGGAAGTTAGGCCAGCTGGTGGCACGGTGGTTAAGGCGCCTGGATCCCACTGACTGACTGTGAGATTCAGTAATAGACCTGGCAGCTTAAAAAACATGTCAGGTACGTGTGTGTGCATGCCCAAAATCCTGAATGGAGAGTAAAAGAGAAGGGATTGCAGTGATTATCCCCCCCCCCCCAGGGTGATGGGGGGTAGTAATTACCCAGGGAGTAATTTCTCACTTTCCCTCTCTGTCTTTCTCCCATGAGTGTACTGGTTCTATAGTAAAACCTAAAAAAGAAAAAAAAAAAAAAAAAGAGAGAGAGAGAGAGAGATTAAGAGGAAGCAAATTTTAATAGGGAGATATTTGGAAGACAAACAAAACAATAATGTATTTGTTGCAAGATGTTCCTGGGATCCACACTACTTTTGTACACCAAGTACTCTCCCAGGGTCCCTAGCCACTTAGCCAGCTGGCTCCTAAACAGCTTTAATTATTTAAAGGGTTGGAGGAACCAGGAACAGTACTCTACAGTCCCTGGGAAAAGGACCATTTCCTATACTAGAAACGAAAATAGGACTCAGTGGAAAGAAAGAAACTCAATTTAACTAATGAAGTCTGGACCCTGTTCCTTCCAGTGAGATGAGAATCTGGTGCTAACCACATCTGCCGTGTCATTAATTCAAGGAAGACATGGAGAAGACAAGGGCATGAAATGGTGACTTCCAAATTTGGCCATATATCACAATCATCCAAGGAGTTTTAAAAAGTGATTCATTGATCCCACTCCAGAGATTCTGCTTTAATTGGCTAGCCCAACCAGAGTACATGTATTTTTAAAAGTTTTCTGTAGTTTGGAATTACCAAGCTAAACTACTCAATGGTGGTTTACGTAAGTAAATATATCAATATACCGTCTAATGGTGAGTAAAGGGTTTCCTTTTCCCTAGAATGAGAAAAAAGAAATTCAGAGTGAGAGTCCCTTGGAGGTCCCACATGAAAGTCTGTATTATTCTTTTCTCCCACTTCTAGGATTCTGCACCAGCTCTAAGTCCTTTCTTGAGTCAATTTAGAAATGTATGGTTTAAAATCTAGTCTGCTTCATATTCTCTAGGAAATACAGCCTCATGGCTCTCCTGGACTGAAACAGCTCCCTGAACCATGTTCCCCACTCCCCACAATTACGATGCATGTTCTTTACATAATTCCATCACAGCCATTATCCAGCGACAGCGTGCCTGGTGCCCATCTGCTCTCTGCACGGGGCTGCTATCACCACGGTGGAAGGTATAGGAAGCATCAAAACCAGGATTCACCCTGTGCAGGTGAGCACAGAATACCATCAGGACCAGATGTTGCTGCAGAATCCCATAAAGCCTGATGTATGCCAGTTAGGTCAACAATTTTGAAACCCTTGTGTTTTTAAATTCTCATTTTGTAATAGTGAGTGCTTTATCACAAGGGATCTTTGCAGAAATCTTTTCAAGATTCTTTGATTGAGTTTAACATTTTTTAACCCCAAGAAACAGTCCTCAGTCCCATCCTTGCCCTAAACTAAGACAAGAACAGTCCAGTATGACAGGAGAAGAAAATGAGATAGGAAATGTGAAGGTTGTTGAGACTCTAGTTGTCTACCACATTTCAAAATCACTAAACTGAAAGAGATGCCAGTTATGTTTGCAAATAATAACACCTAGGTGTTCTCCAACTGTCTGACAAGTAACTGTACACTCTGCCACAATAAAACACAACTAAACAAACCAAAGAGTTTACTGAAGTCTAGAAGACCTTTGAAATAAATGGCCATGGCATTTTCATATACTAGAATGGGAACCTCTGCAAGGGTGAAATCTTAAAGGCAATTTATAGGTAGAAAATTATAAATACCCATATTTTCCCTTGAGATTCCTTCTCTCTCTCTCTTTTTTTTAAAGAATTATTTTATTTAACTTTATTTATTGATTTGACCAGAGAGGGAGAGAGAGAGAGAGAGAAAGAGAGAGAGAGAGAGAGAAAGCTGCCAGATCGAGGACTCAAACCATGGTCAGCCATGTGGGAGTCCAGCACCCTTAACTACCACACTACCTGCTGGCTCCGAGATTCCTTCTCTTCAAAGACTGTGACTGGGGTGGCCAGCAGGTGGCATAGTGGTTCAGATTCTGGATTCCCACATGGCCAAACATGGTTCGAGCCCCAGACTTGGCAGCTTGAGACTTATGCTAGGTGCGTGTGCGCATGCACCCAAAATCCCAGGAGATGGAGAAGAAGGGACTGTGATATGGTCATTCTCCCTGGAGGGTGATGTCTCACTTTCCCTATCACTGTCTCTTTCTGTCTCTCTCCTGCAAGAGCACATGCCCTATGGCAAAAACCTTAAAACAAAACTGGGACCATCAGTTGGCATAATGGCTATGTCACTAGACTCCCATGTAGTCAACCACGGTTGAAGTCTCGGACCCAGTGGCTTAAATTCATGCCGGGCACGTGTGCGTACATGCCCAAGATCCCAAGAGGAGAATGGAGAAGGGATTGTGGCATGGCTATCACCCCTGGGGGGTGATTTCTCGCCTTCTGTCTCTCTGTCTCTTTCTGTCTTTCTGGTGAGCGCATGCGCCCTATAGCAAAAACCTCTCCAAAAAAAAAAAAAAAAGGTGGTTGGGACGTAGTGGTCAAGATTCTTCTCTGACCATGTGTTACCTTAGTAGTGTGTATCTTTCAGCCATTAACTTAATGACTTTTATTTTGGTTAAATTTTAACCCACACTTGGCCAATCACCTTAGCAATCATAGAAGCCCTTCACACCGCACCTGTCAGATTTGTTTCCCTTCAGTCTTAGTGGTAGAGATGCTAGATTTGCTCAGTAGTGCCCTGGACCAAGCTTGTACTGACGTGCAAGAACCAATTGTTAAATTTTCAGGGATTGTTCAAGCTAATCTTTAAATACAACTATTATTTAAAATTCAAGCATACAAACCTATAGTTAAATCATTTATAGAATAATAGCAGAGTGGAAGTATTTATACTATGAAAATTAGCAAAAGATAGAAGTCAGAGAGCCTGTTGCTCAGTATTTACCAGCCTGTTTATAGCAGCCAGGTTTATATGCTACCTCCTCAACAATTCGCCCTCTGCCTTAGCTCCAATACCGCCATCCTCACTTCTGGCATTAGGACAGTATCTGCCTTAGTTGAACTATAGATAAAGTATTTGGCTTGCATTTTGGGAATCATACTACTTGAAAAATGCTTATTTTAAAACATCAAATCCAGGACCAGCAAGCAATCTGGTGGTTAAGACTCTGGACACCCACATGACTAACCACGCTTTTAGTCCCAGACACAGCACTTGAAAATCAAGGCAGGCATGTGTGTGTGTGTGTGCCCAAAATCCAGAGAGGAGAATGGAGAAGGAATTGTGATGGGGCCATTCCCCCTAAGGGGTGCTTTCTCACTTTCTCTCTCTCTCTTTTTCTCTCTCTCTCTGGCAAATGTACATGGCTTATGGGGGAAAAAAAAATCTGAATGACACTCAAGTCAGCCGATTGAGCACCTGAGAGGCACGTAAGACTGACAGAGGGACCCACAGAGTCAGGTCTCCCATCTGTGTCTTCATGACATAGAGCCTTTGTAGAGTAGATTAAGTTACTGTTGCTTCTCACTCCTGTCTTTGTTCTGTTGTTGGCCTTGCATGTATAAAGTCAAATACACATTCACGTGTGTAAGTAGCACACAGCTACTAAATAGTACTTTACAATTTTCAAAGCCCTTGTTAAAAATTCCTTAATGTAAGTGAAGAAAGGAGTGAAACAACTTGCCAGAGGCTATGCTAATGATTTGCACACATTTGTTCATTTGTTCTTTTATTTATTTCTTTTTGTGAGGCACAGCATGCATGCAGTGTGTGATTATCCAATCAGAGACACAGACATAGTCATCTTCTTAACATTACGTCATGGTGTACACATTCGATACCAGTTCTCCTCATTTCTTTTAAGTATGTATTGAGTAGTCAATGATTTTTATCCACTTTGCTGTGACATGTCATTCCATAACCCATTCCTCTTGTTTACATGCATTCTAACATCCATGATCATCTTCCTCTGAACCTCCTTTATAACCCCCACCCCATGCAGCATTTGGCATCTACCGTTAACTCTACTTCTATGCCACAAACCCATTCATTTGTCCTTATACCTGTTCTATAAAGGAGATACTACTATTATCCTAATTTTAGAGATCAAGAAAAGTCACATAAATCACCTAAGGACCCACAATTATGAGTTTCAGAAAGGACCCAAACTCACATGAGCATGACATGTTACTTACTCGCTAAACAACACTCCTAATTCACAGATAAACCAGGATCTATAGAATAAAATGACTTCATGAATACTTACCATCAGACTCTCCAAAAATAGCATACGTGTGATTTCAAGAGATAAAAGTGTCTTTCCTCCAGGAAACAGCTTCCATCCTTCAGTTATTTCTGGAAAGCTAAACAGATAAGTTCTGTTGCTTGCTGGTGTCCAAGATATGGAAGTGAGGTCTAAAACATAAATGCTGTGCTGTTGTGTCCAGGAAAGACTCGCCAAGTGTCACGGCACGCAGTGTGGATTCTGCAGCCCAGGCATGGTGATGTCCATCTACACGCTGCTCAGGAACCACCCCGAACCAACCCCGGAGCAGATAACCGAAGCTATCGGAGGTGAGCTTTTTAGGCCCCCTATAGGCAGAGGCCAGAATAGGGAGTACTCAAGAAACTGGAGAAAGCTGTGGCATCACGTTGCGGTTTCGGGCACCTGGCCAGCAGTGCCTCCTAGAACCTGTCTCGATGCCGGTCTTTTCCAAGAAGGGCTGTTTTTGTTTTGGCGGCAGCGATGCCAGTTATGCAATATTGGTTTCAATACAAAATTTTTTCTTTGGGCCAGCCTGTGGCATGGTGATTAAGGCAGCTGAATTCCACATGGCCAACCAAATGATTCAAGTTCTGGACCTGGAAGCTTGACAAATGCCCCAGGTACATGTGCATGCGTGCCTGGAACCCTGAAAGGAAGGAGAGATGGAAAAGGAATTGCAGCATGACCACGCCCCCCCCCCGCCCCCCCAGTCCCCAGAGGGTGCTTTCTGATTTTGTCTCTATTTTTCTCTATCTCTGTTTCTCTCCTCCAAGCACATGCACTCTCTGGCAAAATTAAAGACAAGCAAACAAACAAACAAAAAACCCTCTTTTCTTTAGTGGAGCAATTTGCCACTCTGCATAGGCATTTAAATGGGCTGTTTGTAAAACTTTTAATACAATCTTTTCCAAATGTGGAAATGTGCGTAGTGTAAAAGAATGAGATTCTATTGTTTGTTTTTTAATTAATCTATCAGAACCATTTATTAAATTTGCTTACTAAAATTAATTTTTCAAAGAGAAAAGACTTTTTGATACTTTACATTTTTATGTTCTGATTGGGACAATTTTAATAAGATCATAGACAACAATTAGTTATTACAATTAAACTTAGTGAGCAGTTCAGTCTCCTATAACAAATAGTTATCAAATTTAAATAGACAAATATAATTTTCTGCCAAGAAACACCCAACATATTAACAAATGTAGTTTTCTCAGGGCTGTTAGGATAACATGGTGGTTAAGGCATTGGACTTCCACATGACATGGATTGAGTCCCAGATCTGATGGCTTTAAAAACCACACCAGATGTCTATGTGTGCATGCCCAAAGTCCTGAGAGGAGAATGGAGAAGGGATTGCAGCATGGCCATCCCATCTGGGGGTTGATTTCTCACTCCCCCCCACCCCTTCTTCATTCAGAATTTTAATCTATGGTTTCAATTATAATTTTACCAAATTTGAAAGGATTTTAATAACAGATAATCTTTGTGAGTTAAGTAATCCACACAAATGAAGTATTTACAGCTTTGAAAAGCAGAGATCTTGTGTTTGCCATGTTGTTTGTGCAATTCATTTTTTTCTCTCTAAAATTATGAATGCTTGCCACACTGATAACCTTTATTATTATCTTTTTTATTTAATTTAATTTTAATTTCTTTTATACATTCAATCACATGTGTTACTTAGCTTGTAAAGTGATAACCCTTATGTTTATATTTTTAAAGTGATGATATAAAGCTCAAAGAAGTGAGTCCTACAGTCACTATTTCTAAAATACCAACTCATATAACTCACTATTTCATCTCATCTATTTTTTTTCCTTCAAGACTAAGGGAATAAAATTTTTTAATTTCCTTTATTTTCCCCTAGAATCAGGAGAATTTCTGTAATGAATGTAATAAATTTTCTCTTAGTAGGCCTTTAGTAGAGTTGATAAACTTAGAACTTATATAGCCAAGAACAAAAACTGAACAAAAACCCTGATAATCTCTCACTCCTGCCTTTTTTGTGTGCTTACAATTGATCAGAGGGAAGGTATCCACCACTTCTCAAATATTTATTTTTTTAAAAAAATTATTTTATTTATTTATTTTTTAAAAATTTGATCAAAGAGGAACAGAGAGAGAGAGGTAAAGTGAGAAAGCAAGCCATCAGGTGCGGGACTCGAACCACAGTAAGCTATGTGGGAGTCCAGTGCCCTTAACCACCATGCCACCTGCTGGCCCCAACTTCTTAAATATTTCTATTTCATGCCATGTAGTTACATTTTAGACATTGCAGCTCTTTCCTACTGTAAAAAATAAATTCTAAATTCAGGCCCTTCTGTGTTTTTAGTTCTTAGCAAAAAGAAAGATAGATTATGGAGACTACAGCCATTCTTATGTAGGTGATTTCTTTTTAAACTAATCTCATTTTAATAAAAACAAAGGAATATACCTGTTACCCAAATTTCTACCTGACTTACTGGCATCAATTCCCATACAACACTACTTCTATGTGTTTAAGCCTGACCAATCCACACAACACTGCTTCTATATGCTTTAAACTGGAATTAAACATAATTATTATGTTGTATTTTATTTTTTTAATTTGCCAGAGTGCATGTGCACTCACCAGAGAGAGAAACAGAAAGACAAAGGAAGGAAGAGTGAGAAAGAAACCCCCTCATGGGTCATAGTCATGCCACAAGGCCTTCTCTCCATTTCTCCATCCTGTTGGGATTTGGGGCGCCCATACTCAGGCACCTGGTGTGTTTTTCAAGCTGCAGGGGCTGAGATTTGAGCCACATAGTCAGCCATATGGGGTCTGGCTGCTTTAACCACCAGGCAACAGAGTTAGACCAAACATAATTTTAAATTTACTTCTGCATGTAAAAGTAATACATTTATATTATGAAAAATTCCCCCAAATGAAAAATTGAGGGGAAACTCATTCATGTTTCTACTACCAACAACAATCATTGCCCAATATGTCTTTATTCTTTGTCATTTCCTGTGCATAGGTTTTGTTTGCTAATTTGAAACAAGTGTGACTACTATATATGCAAATTTATATTATATGTACAGTTTTAATAGTATAACATAAGAATTTTCCCATGTAGGGCCAGCAGATGGCATAATAGTTGCTTCACTAGACTCCCACGTAGTCAACTGCAGTTTGAATCCCGGACCCAGCAGCTTAAAACTCACACTGGGCGTGTGTGTGCATGAGTGCCCAAGAGCCTGAGGGGAGAATGGAGGAGAAGGGATTGTGGTGTGAGGAGTGATCACATCCCCCCTGGGGGAGTGACATCTCTCTTTCTGTCTCTCCATCTTTCTCTGTCTCTCTGGCAAATGCACATGTCCTATAGCAAAAATCTCTCCAAAAGAAAAAAAGGATTTTCCCAAGTTATTAAAATGTCTTCGTAAATATAATTCATACAAGCTATAAAATTTAAATACATGTATTTTTAAAATCTAGTGGTTTCCTTGGGAACCAGCAGTTAGCGTAATGGCTATGTCGCTGGACTCCCACGTAGTCGACCGCGGTTTGCGTCTTGGACCTGGTGGCTTACAACTCACGCCGGGCGCGTGTGCGTGCGTGCCCAAGATCCCGAGAGGAGAATGGAGGAGAAGGGATTGCGGCGTGACCATCCCCCCTGGGGGGTGATTTCTCGCTTTCTGTCTCTATGTCTCTCTCTGTCTGTCTGGCGAGCACACGCACCCTATAGCGAAAAACCTCTTCAAAAAAAAAAAAAAAAATCTAGTGGTTTCCCTCAGTTTTTCACTATACTTTAGAAATGTTGACCAAGATAACACCAAATATTTACTGAACACCAACTGTGCTGTTCTGGTATGATGGTGGGGGAAGGGGTGTTCAAGAACATCTAGATAGTGCTCACTTCGGCAGCACATATACTAAAATTGGAATGATACAGAGAAGATTAGCATGGCCCCTGCGCAAGGATGACACGCAAATTCGTGAAGCGTTCCATATTTTTACGAACTCCCACCCCACCCCACCCGCAAGCCGGATCGAGCCGGCCAGTGGTTCCGGACACCAGGCGGACTGAGGCTGAAGGCCTGACCAGCCTGGTCCTGTCACTCATCCTCTGGCCCTTTCCTACTAGCCTTTGGAGTCTCTGGATTTTGTTGATTTGAATAGCGCGCGGCGTGCTTTGCACGCTGCATGTTTTTCTTTTTTCATTTTTCTTTGCTCTTGAGGTGTTCCTTATTAGGTCAGTTGGAGGCTCACCACTCCTTAGAAACAGGGAGGACTTTGGGCCATCCAGGACTAGTTGCAACAGTTAATGGTAATTGTGAGCAACAGATAGGCTAACCATAATAGAAATCATCAAATTTCTAATCCTAAACAAGTTTTAACACTCAGAGTTACCTTAAATAAGTTAGGAAGCAACATATAGAGTACCTGATGACTAGGAACAATCGCAGAGGCCCAAGAAATATAAGCAACCAACAAAAGGCCTCTCCCTCAAGGGAAATCATCAAGCCTACATCACCCACTGTCAATACAATGGACGTCATGGACATGTCTGATAAGGAATTCAGAATATTTGTAGTGACCAAACGAACTGAGATGGAAGAGAAAAGAGACAAGGAGCTGCAGGAGATGAGGATGTCCTTTAATGACTTGAAAGAAGAAATGGATACCTTAAACAAGAACCAGACGGAACTTCTAGGATTGAAGAATATGATACAGGAAATCGAAACCTCCCTTGAGTATTAAAAGTAGGTTAGACCAGGCAGAAGATAGAATCTCTAACGTAGAAGACAAAACATCTGACCTAGAAAAAAGTATCAAGAAGATTGAGAAAACAACCATGAAAAATGAGGACAACATACGAGGAATACTGGATACCATCAAGCGCCCCAACATCCGGATAATTGATATTCCAGAAGAGGAAGAAAATAATAAGGGCCTAGATAATTTATTCCATGAAATCCTGGAAGAAAACTTTCCAAACCTAGAAAGGCATTCAAATATCCAGACCCAATAAATACATAGGACCCCGAGTAGAATCAACCCAAGAAGATCCTCTCCAAGACACATCATAGCCAGACTGGCAAAAACAACAGACAAAGACAAGATACTAAAGTTGGCAAGAGGGAAACATCAAGTTACTTACAAAGGTCACCCCATCAGGCTAACATTGGATCTCTCAGAGGAAACAATGCAGGCAAGGAAAGAATGGGGAAGCATAGTCAAAGTGTTGAGTGAAAAACAATTTCAACCAAGGATGCTATACCTGGCAAAATTATCTTTCATATGGGAAAAAAAAGATAAAAACATTCTCGAACAAACAAAATTTGAAGGAATTTACCAATTCCAGATCAGCTCTTCAAGAGGTTCTGAAGGGAGTACTATACCAGGAAAACTAAAGAATCAGGCAGACAGTTATACGAGAACTAAAAGCAATGAAGAAAGTGGCTCACTTAATGATAGGATCAGGTACGGAAATATCGATAATTACATTGAATGTCAATGGATTAAATTCTCCAGTTAAGAGACATAGACTGGCTGACTGGATAAGAAAACAGAAACCCTCTATCTGTTGCCTACAAGAAACTCACCTTATGGATAAAGACAGACATAGACTAAAAGTAAAGGGCTGGAAAAAGATACTCCATGCAAATGGAAATCAAAAAAGGGCTGGAGTAGTGATATTGATCTCAGACAAAATAGATTTCAAGACAAAGACCGTAAGAAGAAACAAAGAAGGGCATTATATAATAGTAAATGGGGTAATCCAACAAGAAGACATAACCCTTATAAATATCTACACACCCAACTCAGGTGCACCTAAATATGTAAAGGAAAGACTGCTGGAGCTAAAAGGAGAGATAGGGAGAAATATTATAATTGTTGGAGATCTCAACACCCCATTATCTCCTTTAGACAGATCTTCTAGACAGAAAATAAATAGATACAGGACTTAAATGATACTATAAATTGAATGGGCTTGACAGATATCTCTAGAACTTTCCACCCTACATCCACAACATATACATTTTTCTCACCCCGACATGGAACCTTTTCAAAGATTGATCATATGTTAGGACACAAATCAAGCCTTTACAGATGAAAAGGCATAGAAACTGTATCCAGCATCTTCTCTGACCATGATGGAATTAAACTCAAGGTTAATTTCAAGAAACAACCCCGAAAATACACGAACACATGGAAACTGCACAACCTACTTCTTTTTCTTTTTTTTTTTTTTTGAGAGGTTTTTTGCTATAGGGCGCATGCACTCACCAGACAGACAGAGAGAGACAGAGAGATAGAAAGTGAGAAATCACTCCCCAGGGGGGATGGCCATGCCGCAATCCCTTCTCCTCCATTCTCCTCTCGGGATCTTAGGCATGCACGCACACACGCCCGGCGTGAGTTTTAAGTCACCAGGTCCGGGACTCGAACCGCGGTCGGCTACGTGGGAGTCCAGCGACATAGCCATTACGCTAACTGCTGGTCCCATGAACAACCTACTTCTGAATGACTTCTTCACTACTGAAGAAATTAAGGCTGAAATAAAAAAATTTATGGAAACAAATGATAATGAGTACACAAGTGTCCAGAATCTATGGGACACAGCAAAAGCAGTCGTAAGAGGGAAATTCATAGCAATTAGTGCACATAAGAAAAGGATGGAAAGATGGCAAATAGATAACTTATCATCATGCCTCAGAGAATTGGAAAAACAACAACAAATAAACCCCCCAATGCCAGGCAAAAAGAAATAATAAAGGTTTGAGCAGAAATAAATGAAATAGAAAATAAACGAACCATACAGAAAATAAATGAAAGCAAAAGCTGGTTCTTTGAAAAGATTAACAAGATTGACACACCATTGGCTGGAATGATCAAGAAGAAGAAAGAAACAAACCAGATTAATCAAATATATGATGAAACAGGCAATATTACTACAGACATAGCAGAAATACAAAATACCATTAGAGGATACTATGAGCAACTATATGCCAACAAACAAGATAACTTGGAGGAGATCGGCAAATTCCTGGATGCATATAATATACCAAGATTGGATCAGGAGGACATAGAGAACCTGAATAGACCCATAACAAGCCAGGAGATTGATTCAGTAATAAATAACCTCCCAACAAAGAAAAGCCCAGGCCAAGATGGCTTCACTTCTAAATTTTACAAAACTTTTAAGGAAGAGTTAATCCCTATCCTACTAAGATTGTTTCTAAAGATTCAAAAGGAAGGAAACCTTCCAAATTCATTTTATGAAGCCTCCATCATCCTCATCCCAAAAGCAGATAAGGACATGACAAAAAAGGAAAACTACAGACCAATATCATTGATGAATACAGATGAAAAAATTCTCAACAAGATACTTGCAAATTGTATCCAACAACATATAACAAAGATCATTCACCACGACCAGGTAGGCTTTATACCAGGGATACAAGGGTGGTTCAATATATGCAAGACCATAAATGTAATACACCACATTAACAGAAAGAAAGATAAAAACCATATGATCATCTCAATTGATGCGGAGAAAGCATTTGACAAAATACAACATCCTTTTATGATTAAGACTCTCAGTAAGATTGATATAGAAGGGTCATTTCTGAACATAATAAAAGCAATCTGTGAAAAACCTACAGCTAACATTATGCTGAATGGGGAAAAGCTGAAAGCTTTTCCTCTGAAAACAGGTACTAGGCAAGGCTGCCCACTTTCTCCACTGCTCTTTAATATAGTACTGGAAGTCTTAGCTATTGCAATCAGAGAAGAGAACAATATTAAAGGCATTCGCATAGGCAAAGAAGAGTTGAAAATATCTTTATTTGCAGATGAAATTATGGTATACTTAGAAGACCCAAAGGTATCCATGAAAAAACTTCTTGAAGTAATAAGTGAATACAGTAAGGTGGCAGGATACAAAATCAATATCCAAAAGTCTATAGCATTTCTATTTATGAACAACAAGTTGAACGAAGCAGAGCTGAAAAAAGGAATCCCTTTCACTGTAGCCACAAGATGTATAAGATACCTAGGGATAAACCTAACTAAGAAAGTCAAAGACCTTTATAAAGAAAACTATGAAAATCTTTAAAAAGGTATTGAAAGTGACATAAAAAAGTGGAAGGACATCCCATGCTTGTGGATTGGAAAAATTAACATAATCAAAATGGCAATTCTACCCAAATTAAACTACATGTTTAATGCAATTCCAATCAAAATACCAGAAATATTCTTCACAGATCTAGAAAAGACAATCATAGAATTTGTCTGGAATCATAAAAGACCTCGTATTGCAAAAGCAATTCTGTGCAAGAAGAATGGAGTAGGAGGCATATCACTCCCTGATCCCAAGATATACTATAAAGCTGTGGTCATCAAAACAACATGGTATTGGCATAAAAACAGACAAGTGGGCCAATGGAATAGAATAGAGACCCCAGAAATAACCCCCAAAGCTTACAGCCAACTGATCTTTGACAAAGGATATCAGTCAATCCATTGGGAAAAGGAAAACCTCTTAGTAAATGGTGCTGGAAAAACTGGGTATCCACCTGCAAAAAGATGAAACTGAACCCCCATCTCTCACCATTAACAACAATCAGCTCAAAATGGATCAAAGATCTGAACCTAAGACCTCAAACAATAAAACTACTGGTGGAAAATGCTGGGGAAACTCTGGGAGACATTGGAGTAGGCAAAGACTTCCTAAATAAAACTCCCAAAGCACAGGCAATAATCCCTAAAATAGACAAGTGGGACTATATTAGACTAAGAAGTTTCTGCACAGCAAAGGACACAGTATCAAGTGTGAACTGACAACCCTCAGAATGGGAAAATATTTTTGTTAAATATGCCTCAGACAAGGGACTGATAACCAGAATACACAGGGTACTCGAGTGCCGTATGCGAAAAAAGAATGATGAACCCAATTAAAAGATGGGAAAATGAGCTGAACAAAAATCTCTCTAAGGAAGACATATGAACAGCCAAAAAGCATCTGAGGAAATGCTCAACATCCCTCATCATAAGGGAGATGCAGATAAAAACCTCAATGAGATACCACCTAACCCCTGTCAGAATGGCAAAGATGAAGAATATAAAAAATAAGTGTTGGCAAGGATGTGGTGAAAAGAGAACCCTCCTACACTGTTGTTGGGAATGTAAACTAGTTCAACCACTGTGGAGAACAATATGGAGGTTCCTCAAAGATCTACAAATAGAACTACCATTTGACCCAGCAATCCCACTTCTGGGTATTTACCCAGAAGACAGGAGAATGCTCAGTCAGAAAAGTGCTTGCACATCAATGTTTATTGCAGCATTATTCACAATTGCCAAGACATGGAACCAACCTAAATGTCCACAAACTGATGAATGGATTGGAAAAGTGTGGTATATATACTCTATGGAATATTACTCAGCCATAAAAAATAACAAGACCCTGGCATTTGATAGAAAGTGGTCAGATATGGAGGATCTATTGCTGAGTGAAGTAAGCCAGGCTATGAAAGAAAGATATTGTATGTATCCACTCAATATATACCGACTATCCACACTCTATGGTAGAGAGCGAAAAATTGGAGGACATAAAAGCAGTGAAGGTACTTAACAAGAATAGGACAGTGTGGAATGGAGGGGGGGTTGAGGAGAAGAGGATAGAGAAAGATAGCAAGAGAACAATAGAGAGGTAAGATGTTAGTGAGAAACAGATATGGCTTATTACCTGTTGGTGATGACATGTATAGTATTCTCAACTGGATTGGTCTGAGAAGTATTTCATGATGGGTAAAGTCTTTTTACAAGCAAAATGAGAAACAGTGATTGACTGTTTTAAAAAATAATTAGAATAATAATAATAATGATTGGAAAAAACATAGAAAAGATATTGAATGATGAAGTGGGGAGATTAATGTCTCTGTATTGACTGACATGCATGGCATTCCTTTTTGGAAAAGCAATGTAACACACTGTTAAATTATATGTAACCCAATGTAATATAAAGAAGATTATGGAGAAGGGAACAGAACAGCCCTTTTTCAAGAGACAGACAGCTCCATGGCTCCTGCGATCTAGCCATTTTGGGAGAAAGGATGATGTCCCACTGATAACTGGGCCTCCAGCATACAAAACTCACGTGATTGAACTTCCAAGTTTGGGAAGAAAACGACCATCCATCAGATGACTAGAAATCGCTGCAGGACCACAAGAAATATGGGAAGCAGGAAAATACCTCTCCCACAAGGGAAAAGGATAGCTCCTCTTCATCCACACACAGTTCAATGGAAATCATGGAAATGTCTGATAAAGAATTCAGAACATTCATAATGGCAAAGCTAACAGAGATGGAAGAGAAGAGAGACAAGGAACTGCTGAAGAGGAAGGAGAAAGGAGTTGAAGAGTTCCAGGAGGTGAGGAAATTCATGCGAGATCTAAAAGAGGAATTTCACACTTTACAAAAGAATCAGATGGAACTGTTAGATATGAAGGCTATAATACAAGAAGTCAAAATCTCCCTTGAAAGTATTAAAAGCAGACTAGATCATACAGAAAATAGAATCTCTAATGTAGAAGAGAAAATGGCGGGCCTAGAAAAATCCACCATGAAGACTGAGAAAATGTCCCAAAAATTTGAGAATAATATGCAAGAAGTACTAGATACAATTAAATGTCCAAACATCCGGATAATAGGCATCCCAGAGGGTGAAGAGACTCATAAGGGCATTGATAATCTATTCCAAGAAATCCTGCAAGAAAACTTTCCAAGCCTGGAGAGGCACTCAAAGATTCAGTCCCAAGAAATACAGAGGACCCCAAATAGAATCAACCCAAGAAGATCTTCTCCAAGACACATTATAGCTAGATTGACTGAAACCACAGACAAAGACAAGATACTAAGACTGGCAAGAGAAAAAAGGCAAGTTACCTACAAAGGGTATCCCATCAGACTAACGGCAGACCTCTCATCGGAAACAATGCGAGCGAGGACAGAATGGGAAAATATATTCAAAGTATTAAGGGAAAAGCAATTTCAACCGAGAATTCTGTACCCAGCAAGGATATCGTTCATTTGGGAAGAAAAGACATGAACTTTCCCAGATAAACAAAACCTGAAAGAATTTACCAGCACCAGACCAGATCTCCAAGAAGTTCTTAAGGGAGTGCTATGTCAGTAAAATTAAATGCAGACACACAGAAATAAGAGTTCAAAAACTAAGAAAATGGGCAACTTAATTGTAGGGACAAAGTCTGGAGTTGAGTATTATATCCCAGAGTTCAATCTGGAAGATCGTACCTCAACAGAAACAAGATTAAGTACTTGAGTGTGAACTGATGAAACAGAATTCTGTGACTTGACAAAGATATTGCTGCTTTTCTTCTAAGCTTTGTTGTCTGGTTTTAAGGATTTTTATCCTGTCTTGAGCTATCAATGGATTCATGTACCTACTATTTGAACAAAATACCAACCTGTTTCTAGGCTTCAAATTTCAAGGAAATATCCTTACCAGTTCAAAACTGCATTTCTTGAAACCACCAGCTGAACTTGCTATTGAAAGAAGTTAGATTACTTATGATATGGTGTGGTCAACAAAATGTTGGGGGAAAAGGAATTGAAGACAACTGTAGACAGCAGAAATAGTTTAACAAGAGAGTGGAATAGGGCAGAGGGTCAGACATGGGGTAAAAAACATATATATATATATGAAAGTAGTAATGGAATTTTATGGATGATAACATGCATGATTAAGCCACTATGCAGTTTACTCTAGAGGAGAAACCACATTTAGTATGTTGTGATGATGCTCAGGGAATGAATGTAAATTAAAAAAAAAAATTCAGAGAAAAAAGTACTAAAACTGTTACCAAAATTTAAAGAAAAAACTGTGTATTTGATGACCACAGTAAGCTATATAGCCCCAGCTAGGTACTATTTTATAGTATGTTCATTCTACTCACTGAGGTTTATGCCTAAAGTCAGACATGAGTTCTTGTGTATGTATATATCAGCTGTGCTTGCTATTGCAAATATTTAGACAAATTAAGTTCATTAGAAAATCAATTAAATGGGGGGAAAGGCATAGAAAGCAATCATGGATACCAGAGACAATGGGAGGATGGTTGGACAGGGCAGAGGGTTAGGGATAGGGAATCAAGGATGGTAAAAAAAAAAAAAAAAAAAAAAAAAAAAAAAACGCAAAATATACAAGACATAAGAAATGAAAAATTGTTTGTTGATAACACGTATGTTGATGTGCTTGATTGAGCCAACAGACAGTGTACTTTGGATGAAAAATTCATTTTGTATACTGTAATGATGTATAGCATATTAATGTTTAAAAAAGAAAAATAAATTAATAAATAAAAAAAGAAAAGAAAAAAAACAAAAACGAAAACGAAAAAAAAATAGAGATAGGATCAAAGTCAATATTCTCTGTAATGTAATCGTACGAATAGTGGAAACTGATTGCAATAAGTTCATCCCCATACCAAATAAAATTTCAATTCTTTGGGTAAAAAAAAAAGAAGATTATGATGATAATAAAAAAAATTGACAACTTAAAAAAAAAAAGAAAACAAGAAAAAATTGTAGACATTATGACCTATGCCCCTAAATGCTTTACCATGTATTTCCTAAGAATAAAGATATTTTACATACCAAAAAAAAAAAAAAAACAAAAAAAATCTAGATAATCCTTGCCCTCTCCAGGAGCTTAAGATCCAAAAAGGAAATATAAGGCACATACATAAGTGCCTTAAAGAATGGTCCCAGTCTGGGAATCAGCAGTTAACGTAATGGCTGTTGCTGGACTCCCGCGTAGTCGACCGCGGTTCGCGTCCCGGACCCGGTGGCTTAAAACTCACGCCGGGCATGTGTGCGTGCATGCCCAAGATCCTGAGAGGAGAATGGAGGAGAAGGGATTGCGGTGTGACCATCCCCTCTGGGGGGTGATTTCTCGCTTTCTGTCTCTCTGTCTCTCTCTGTCTGTCTGGCGAGCACACGCGCCCTATAGCAAAAACCTCTCCAAAAAAAAAAAAGAGAGAATGGTCCCAGTCCATTTTTCCTTAAAAGGGCATTTGAAGAAAAGATTGAATGAGATGGTTTGACAAGGGGCCACAGGTGATATATTATGAGGTGGCAGGTACACAAGGTAGGTAGAGATAAGAACTAAGGCAGAAAAAGTTGGTTGGGAAAACTATGGGTTTTTCGGTGTGTGGTATTCCAGGAAAAAAATGTAATTTGTAAGATTTATTTTTAAAGAATATCTCCAAGAAGAACATTTGTTCCAAAAATTTATCTTGCTATCTTTAGAGAACTAAAAAATCTTATTACCAATATAGCTGTTCTATTGAAATAGCTATATATATGAAAGCTGATGCAATATATTTCTATATTATTCATTAAAACTTGGTCCCTTTTTATCCAGGTAATTTGTGCCGCTGTACGGGATACCGACCAATTGTAGAAAGTGGGAAAACTTTCTGTGCGGTAAGTTTAAAAAAGAAGAATATTGGGGCCAGCAGATGGAGTGGTGGTTAAGGTACTGCATTCCCACGTAGCCAACCATAGTTTGAGTCTGAGACACAGCAGCTTGAAAATTACACCAGGTGTGTGCATGCCCAAAACCCCCAGAGAAGGAGGAGTTGTGGCATGACCATCTCCCTGAAAGTGATTTCTTACTTTACTTCTCTCTGACTTCCTCTGGCCAAAACAAAAAAAGAATATTTATTCTGTTTACATATTAGTGCATATAATAACCTATTACATTCAGTAGTATCTAAAATAACCCTATGTTGATGTTTCTAGCCCCTGGAAATTTTTAAATGCCCACCATTTGTATTTTTTAATAAATCCTTAGCATTTATCTTATTTATAGCCCTAAATTTGACACTTCCTGAGAAATATAGCACACAGTCTATTACTACAAAATGTATACAACTACTGAAGAAAAATGAAAAATAAAAACAATAAAAACATAACTGAAAAAGCAAAATATGAAAAGCTTAAGCTATCTGATATACAATGCATGTGAATTTTAAAGAAACACGTATCAAAGAAAATTAATAAATGCAAATGGAAGAGACAGCAAGAATTTGCTAGAGGAGAGTTTTGTACTAGCTTCTAAAGGAAGTGAAAGAAATGAATTGCTGAAGAGGAGGCCTAGAAAATTATTACAAGTAAGAAGTGAATGAGAATAAGAAAAAGAAAATGACAAAGATTTGGGTAAGAAATCTATGTTCTTGAAGCATTGAAGAGTAAAAGATACTGTATTGGCGAGGGAATTTATTCTTTTTCTTTCTTTCTTTCTTTTTTTTTTTTTTTTTTTTTTTTTTTTTTTGAGAGGCTTTTGCTATAGGATGTGTGCGCTTGCCAGAAAGACAGTGAGAGACAGAGACAGAAAGTGAGAAATCACCCCCAGGGGGGATGGCCATGTTGCAATCCCTTCTCCTCCATTCTCTTCTCAGGATCTTGGGCACACACGTACATTCACCCGGTTTGAGTTTAAGCCACTGGTTCTGGGACTCGAACCGCAGTCGACTACATGGGAGTCCAGTGACATAGCCGTTACGCCAACCGCTGGTCCCATGCTAAGGAATTTATTCCTAAAGTTGGTAACCAGCATGTAGTCACTGTCTACTCTCAAGCAAGGAGAAATACCATAAGAAAAGTATTTCAATAGGAATATTCTTGACACCTGATTACTTGTGGAGACAAGGCAGGGAGTAAGAGCATGGACAACGCCATATCCCATGTATGAAGGAATGACAATCCAGGCCAGTGTGCTATATGTGGGGACAGAAAATTAATTTGTAAGACGGGGATTGTCATGGCCAGCAGATGGTGTAGTGGTTATGTTGTTGGACTCCCAGATGGCTGACCATGGTTGGAGTCCCAGACCTTGTGGCTTAAAACTCATGCCAAGTGCATGTGCATGCATGCCCAAGATCCCAGGAGGAGAATGGAGATAAGATTATGGCATGGCCAACCCCCTTGGGGGTGATTTTCACTTTCCCTCTCACTCTGTCTGTCTGTCTCTCTCTAGTGAGTGCACACACCTTAAGGCAAAAAACTCTTAAAAAGGAGGGGAGGGGGACGGCCAGAATAATAACCATCAGACAGCAAAGAGTGAAGTGAGAAATTCAGATCACCTTCAAAGTTCAAAGATTGAGGAACCAGATAGAAGTTGGAAAAGAATGATTTAGGGTTTGAGCAGAAAAATAGTTTTAAGATTTTTTTTTCAGAAAGTGTCAAGGGGAGACATAATTTTGAAAAAGTTTTAGTTATGATATTTTTCTACTTTTTATGGTAAAAAATAATTTTATATAATTTTGTTGACCAAAAACACTTCAAGGTACTTCAGTTCATCCCAAATCCTATAAAGTCTTTGAAAAATAATGTGTTTTATGCCAGTAATGATAAATTTCAAGAAACTTTACAAACTACATTCTAGGTTTTTTTTAATAAACTCTAATTTTAATTCCATTTTTCATTAAGTTTCTTTTGTTATTTGCTTTATTTAGTTGTAATTTGCTAATTTACATATGCTCACTGGAGAGAGACAGAGAGAGAGAAGAGTGAGAGTAAGAGTAAGAGAGAGAGAAAGTGAGAAAGCACCTCCCAGGGAGGATGGCCAGCCACCATCTTTTCCTCCATCCTCCTCTCAGAATTTTGGGCCTGCACACACATGTCCATAGCTTTTTCAAGCCACAGGGTCCAGGACTTAAACTGTGCAGTCCACCATGGAGAATCCAGCTGTCTTAACCTCATGCCATCAGCTGGCCCTTCCACGAACTTTTTTGAAGTGTATTTACTTATTTCTTCCATGAGAGAGAGAGATAGCACCCCAACAGGGTCCTCATGCTCAATCCATGCCCCAATCTCAGCCAGCCCAGATCATGGTCACAAAATGAGGATTTTTCCCATGTGGATCTAGCTATGCCAAATTTTTCTATGCAAAAATGTGTCACAACTTTTCTAACAACCCATTATTATTATTATTATTATTTTTAAGAGAGATATTTGCTATAGGGCATGTGTGCTCACTGAAGAGACAGAGAGACAGCAAGAAATCACCTCCCAGGGAAGATGGCCAGGCTGCAATCCCTTCTCCTCCATTCTCCTCTTGAGATTTTGGGCATGCAAACATATGCGCCTAGCGTGAGTTTCAGCCTGCCAAGTCCAGGACTTGAACCGCAGTCGGACATGTTGGAGTTCAGTGACATAACCATTATATCATCAGCTGGTCCCCTGACAACACAGTATCTATGTTGAACTGTATAAATGACCAAAATTCCACCATTTCTAACCTATAAAAAACAGCAATTTCTTCATATGTTTTAACCTAATACTACTCCTGTGATAAAATCTACACAAAGACATAAGATAAAAATAAGTATTTTTACTCTCAATTGCTCCAGATTCCCACATTCAGTCACTTATACTTAGTTTCTTTATCTGTCACAGCATTATTATAAAATACAAATCCCTTAACACTGTAGAAAACGACCTTAGAAGTAAAAATATCAGCTGCCACTTTTACACCAGTTCCTCTACATTAAACACTGTGTTGAACTCATCTATTTAAATCTCACAAATCTGTTTGGGATGAGTTTTATCATACTAATTTCTCCAACTTGACCCAGCTAGTATGTGTTAAAGTAAGAACCAGAACCCAGAGTTCTTTCACTCCATGAAGCATATTCTCTCAACCACCACAGAACCTTAGGGAGTGTTCACATAAAAAGAGAAAACAAGAACAGTTCAGTAGTCTGATAGTTGCAGTAACTGACAAATTCAAGCCAAAAACACTATTTTGGGTCCATATTAAATGTCCTGAAAATTGAGATTTGTCACTCTCTCTCTCTGTTTCTATCTCCCTCCAGTGAAAGTATGTGTCCTATGGTAAAATAAATAAATAAATAAATAAATAAATAAATAAATAAATAAATTTTAAAAACCTAAAAAAATTTTGAAAATAAAGAAAATAAAGATTAAATTGGGGTTTGAATCATTTGAATAATTCAGAATAACTTCAATAACATCCAAATAAATTCAAATGTTCAGTTTGTTTATATTTGTGTATAGAAGGTCTTAAAGGCAATTTGTCTTCCCAGGACTTCTTTAAAGATGCTAGGGGACTTTAAAAAGTGGAACATGGGATTAAAATACAAGTTTAGAAGCCAGCAGGTGGTGTGTTGGTTAAGGTACTGGACTCTCACACAACTGACCAAGATTTGAGTCTCGGAACTGGTGGCTTGAAAGTCACATGTGCATGTGTGCCTAAAATCCCAGGAGGAGAAGAGAAGGGATTGTGGCATGGCTATCCTCCCTGGAAGATGATTTCTCACTTTCCCTCTCTTTCTAGCAAGTTCATGTGCTCTATGGAAAAAATCTTAACCCAAAAGTTGGGAAAAACGTTGTTTTAATGCAAAAAATATATATAAGTTTTTTTAAAAAATATACATTTTCCACAAACATTTTGAAGTCCTTTTGTACATGCAATATCACTGTTAACATAAAGAATAATTTGAATTTTTTTAATTATTACATTATAGCTATGCTCCATTTATCTAATTTATAGTGGGGAGCCTTAGCTGGCTGGCATCACCCACCTCTAAACCCCCTTTGTCTTCCCCTGGGACTTGAGCAACATCATTTACAAGACCCTGTCATGAGCATGGTTGCACATTTCCCATAATCTTCTCTACTTTTTCAGTGATGGGATAGTTTATTACCCCTGCCAGGTACTCAAGTATGTGTTTAAAGAATCAACCAATGACTTTGATTTAAACTGCATTACTTTCTAAGGAATCAACTGTTTGTCAAATGAAAGGATCTGGAAAATGTTGCATGGATCAAGAAGAGAGGTCTTCTGTGAATCGATGGGAAAAAGTAAGTATCTGATTTTTCCACTTCATTTGGGATTGACTGAAAAATACCCACATAAACCTAAATTTGTTCAATTTTTATATTTTCCTCTGTGAGTAAAATAAAAAATGAGTGAAATCAGGAGAAAAACAGCCTTAAGGCTTAGCAAGCCCATGACTTCCATGAAACCAGTCACCAGAGAAGGCTGTTTTCTTTCAAAATTATTACAGCCTTCTGTGACTTAATCCAGGTTTACCATCCCTCCAAAAAGCACTAAGAAGGACTAAGCTGTAGAGCACCTTCATGCTCATGGAAAAAAAATAGATAAATAATACCTGAGACCTATATGAAAATTTAATCCAACTTTTGACACCAAAGGAGGAAAACCAAACTCTAGGAAATCTGTCAGAGAAACCATCCCCTTGTCCTGTGAGAGTGAATGAATTCCATGCAGGGACACTCTATGGTTCTGGAACCTCTATTTCACTTGAGGGGTATCAGAATTAGGGGCTCTGATGCAAGTCTCACAATCAAATATTCCTATAACTCTCTCAGTAACTCTGAAGTTCCATTTGTTTGTTTCTTTGTTTGTTTGTTAAGGTGTGTACCAAACTGTATAATGAAGACGAATTCCAGCCTTTGGATCCATCCCAGGAGCCTATATTCCCTCCTGAACTAATAGTAAGATGCTTCACTTTTGTTGTCTCAAAACATGATGTGATATTTACCTTTTTGTATTACACTAGGGAATTACTGAGTGTTAGACATTTAAAGAAGGAAGCATCTCCAACACAATAAAGCAGCAATGATCCATTGGTATGGGTTTGTTCAGCTGTACTATAAAGAATCCAAAGTAAACCACTTAGAAGAGTGATGCTGCCAGAATCTCAAAGATGTGCTTTGGTTCAACCCTTTCAGATAAAGATCCTGGGGTCAGAGTATAGATGACTCAGCCAAGATTACAATAAAACTGGTAAAGTAAGAGTCAAACAATTCTTAGAATAATGGAACTATACTAATCCCAAAATTAACCACTGCTATGTCAACTCAGTGGGGAGCAAAAATAATAGAAATAGTGTGGTATGTCCACCAGTCTGTTCCATTACTATGCCCTGAAGAGAGCATAAGATGAGAGAGAGAATTTCTGCTGGCTTCTCAGAAAGTCTCAGTCAACATGTACCCCACAGTGTGAGAACTTGGACACCCTGTATCCTACCTACTATTTAAAAACTATGTGTATGAGCCCAAAATGGTAGAGCATTCTGGACACGGCAGGCTAAAGCTACATGGAAGGCCCAAGTTTCATCCCCAATGTATTCTAAAAAACCAGGCATCATGGCACATGCCTGTGGTCCTAGGTACTCCAAAGATTGCGGCAAGAAGATAATGACATAGGAAAACCCTTCCTAAAATCACATGTGCACACACTCACACACATGAACCACATGAAGTTTTTAAATTTTTATTAATTAATTAAGATTCTATGTGCATGTTTGTGTGTGTGTGTGTGTGTGTGTGTATATACATGTGTTGTGTTACATTATACCTGGTGAATAGCTTAAAAGTATGGGATAATTTTGCCCATAAGTAATTTTTTTTTTGTCTAACCTGAAGCGTAATTCTCAAAGATGAGCCTCCTCTGATCCACTGTGAGGACAAGATGACTGGCACTTAAACTCTGGTGAAGACACTTTCACTGTACCATGTTGCTTCCTCTTCACACACTCACTTCACAAATCCAGGTGGAGTTTACCCTACATTGTTGATGACACCTATTATGTTTATTCAGTGGTGCCCACATGAATCTTAGCAATCTGGGTCATTTCGAGCAGACCATCACTTCCTGATACCCAGAAGTTGGGTGCCTTCAGAAAGCTAAACTGACCAGAAGGCTACTACATGGACACCCAGAGCAATGGGTATATTCATGACTTGTTCAAGAGCCTCATTTGAAGGCTTGTTGGCTTTGCTTCTCTGCAGAGAATGGCAGAAGATCCAAACAAGAAAAGGCTGACATTCCAAGGGAAAAAGATGACCTGGATCACTCCTGTGACCCTCAATGACCTTTTGGAGCTAAAAGTTAATTTCCCCAAGGCCCCACTTGTCATGGGGAATACTACATTGGGTAGGTGGACGTTAATGCATGTTCTTTAGCCTAGATTAGGTCCTCAACATCTGTGTCTGTTTAAATTCTTCATAAATACAATTATTTTTTATTAGTGATACCTAAGTTCCTTTAGAATGCTTTGTTGTTTTCTTTCACAAATTACTGTGAATTATCAGTAACTGACATCTATTAGCATTTCTTGTCATCCTTTTCTAATTTTTCTAATTACTTTAAATATGTTAAGGACCCAATTGTACATTCAGAGATGAATTCCATCCAGTTTTGATATCTCCACTTGGGCTTCCAGAACTCCATTTTGAGAACACCACAGATGATGGTAAGCACCTGCATCAAATAAGATATAACCATTGGCTATTGGCGGGCTGCTAGTAATCAACTGCATGCAGTGGATAACTTAGAGCACTTTATAGAATAGCTGACCTTGCTTTTATATGTATGCATTCAAAGATATTTGTTTTGTGCTTTTTATTTGTCCTTTATGATCTTTTCCAAACTGACCCACTCAGCCTGGTCACTGGTCACTACGTTGTCATAGGAGCCATAATGATGGGAGGATGCCACATAGCTTCGCCTGGAGTATGGAGGGGTTGACTGAATGAGAAAATTTAAGACATTTGCTGGCCAGTAGGAAATGTTCTTGCCACGCATTACTTCCAGTGTCACAAATTTACTAGAGGTTCATCACACACACACAAACACACACACACACACACAATCTGGGCCAAAACATTTGAAATGTAGTAGTGAACAACAACCTGATTTATTCTTACTGTCTTTACAACTTACCAAGGGCTTTCACATCTCTTATCTCTTGATCCTTAGGGCAAACCACGGAGGTAGACACAGCAGGTAGCTTTGGTATCTTCATTGTCCTCTAGAAAAACACAGAATCCAAGAGCTTATGTAATCTCACAGCTAACACGTGGCCAAGTCGGGACGTAGGTCTCCTTACTCCTTCTGAACAATACACAGAATAAGGCTGTCATATCCCACCACCCACTACTCACACAAAGCATTTGAATAAAAAATCTGTAAAACTCCAGCAAAATGGGACTCTTCCCAATAAGTAAACAGAAATCAAGTGGATAATTTCTTGCTATCTCTTCTGACCTGCTAAGTCAGTCTTCTCTTTTTTTTTTCCCCTGTTGAAAACTCTGTATCAACAGATGCACAGGAAGAGATGAAGCAAGGGGAGGCCAGCCAGGTACGGGAGATGTGAGGAAAGAAAGGGTGAAAGGTATTTAGTTAAAGTGTGGTAAGAGTTGAGAGACAGGGATGTGAGAAATAAAACTAGATTAGTGATTCAGAACCCTGTCTTCATTACTGTTCCTCCAAGGAGAATTAGACTTTATTTCTCTAATTGTCCACCCATGAAATTTTAATACCATGGATAAACTGTGTATCTGTTTATGGAGAGTAGATGTATCAGCACTCTATATGTAAAAAGAATACTTCTTTTTTGTTCCTTCGAGGGCAGTATTGTCCTCATTTAGAGTGTGTGAAGTAGACATTGCTAGTCAAATCATACTCCTAAGCACAAATGAAACTGAATCTCATCTGCCTTACAGATACCTGCTCTTATAGTTTCAATTAGGGATGATCAAAGAAATGGCAGAGGGAGAAAGGAAAATGGGCAATGCAAATTTCGCAGGCCAGTTCTCACTTGGGTTTACTAATCTTCTAAAAGGCTTATAATACTGTGGCTGGAATTTTAATATTTAATCCATGTATTCAGTAACACCTTAAATTGGGATGAAATGAAGTAGAGAATTTCAGATCTCTGGTTGTGCTAAAATGTATGACGTATGTGATTGTGTACATAACTGAGAAAAGGGATTTGGCACTTAACATTTGGGAATAATGCAAATTGCCAGAAATAGCTCTATATTATCTCTTGCTTTCATCATTCTAAGTAAATATGAAAAGAGAAGACTGTTTCCATGCAACCCTGTCTTGTTATCATTCCCTTTAAGTTTACATTCCACTGTCTGATTTTCAGGTGTGACAATAGGTGCAGGATACAGCCTGACCCAGTTGAATGATGCCTTACATTTTATTGTTTCGGATCAACCGAAGGAGAAGACTAAGACTTTTCGTGCTCTTCTGAAGCATCTGAGGACTCTTGCAGGAGCCCAGATTAGGAGTATGGCTGTATGTTCTCTCTTGTTATATAAAATAAACCACAGTTATGGACAGTCATATAGTTCTGTTCAGTTTAACAAATATTACTCTGAAGAAGAATTCCAAGTCTCTACTACATGACTGTGAGTGCATATATGTGTTCAAAATGGAGGTATCACACAACGTATGCAGGGTCTTCAAAAAGTTTGTGGGTATTATGAAAAATTAGGTGTGGATTTCAATTTTATATTTTTTGCAACAAAATAAACTCATCTTTTTTTTTTTCTTTTTGTAGATTTTTGCCATAGGACATGTGAGCTCATCAGAGAGAAACAGAGACAGTGAGAGGGAAAGTAAGAAATCATCCCCAGAGGGGAATGGCCATGCCAGAATCCCTTCTCCTCCATTCTCTTCCTGGGATTTTAAGCAAACACATATGCACACCTGGCATGATTTTCAGGCCTCTTGTCTGAGTCCAGGACTCAAACCACGGTTGATCATGTGGGAGTCTAGCATCTTAACCATCATGCCACCTGCTGGCTCCTAAACCCATCTTTTAATTCTATTTTCCCACAAACTTCTTGATGAAACTTCATTATGGATGTGTCCAAGGCAAGTGGCACAAGATGTAGCATGATTATGAAGCTGGAGTCAGCAAATTCTCAAATCCTAATCCCAGCCTGACACCTGTGAGTGGTATTATTCTAAAGAAGCCACTTGACCTCTTTAAGCCACAGTCTTTTGATTTTAAGGCTCCACCACATGGAGTATCTTTAAGGCCCTGTTCAGCTCTCACAGTCCATGCAAAGTGTGTTATCAAAGGTATAGTAAACAGAAATCTACATTTCCAAAATATTCTTTCATGTTTGGTTCTCAGACTTTTGCACAAGGTCAATTTCTAAACGTGTTTTCCATGGGCCTATGCTCAAACATCTCCCCGTTGGTTATCTTATTCGTGTCTTCTTGTTATTTAAGATTTCAGAGCACTTAACTGGTTTGAACTGCTCCCCTTTGACACATCGTGTATAGTACAGCAGGATTTGGTGAGGATCAAGGGGTTTTACATTTCTCCTGCTGGTCTCTGGCTCTTCTGCTGATTCTCGGCATCTACTGCATGTTTTTTGCCTACTTGATCTGTGGTCCCTTTTCTGAACCATATTGCTCCTCCTCAGCTTGTCCCCTTAATTCCTCCAAAGGCCCCTTGTTCAAGGTTATCAGTGAAGGCTGACGGCGACAGAGACGTGTTCTATCACAGAGTGGCGCTGCAGGCCTGTTAAACGTGAATGCCCCATAGCCTGGTTCTGTGGTTTGCTCAGACTCCAGGCTCTCCACCCTTTCCTATGTTGTTGGACACGTTCTCCCCTTTAGCCATACTCCTCCTTCTTCCTAACCTGCTGGCATAGCCCCCAAATTCCCATTCATCCCCCTTCATGTCTATCTTCATGAGTAAACATGCCTTTCAAGGATCGCTTCCAAACAAAGACAACTGCATCCTAGGATCAGTTCCCAAAGAAATTTTTCCTTCTTTGTTGTACATGGAAGAGGAATCTTATCTCAAGCTGCAAGTTTGGGTGAGGTCAGGAATGGGAATTGCATTATATATTCTAACCAATTTAGCTGCCCCCAAACTCTGCAGGATCTTTTTCTGAAGCAAAGAAGAGAATTAAAAACTTACACAACACACCCATATTCATAATCTCTCATTTGCCAAAATAATTAAGTATAACTTATACAACATCATCTTTTTTGATTTAGACGTTAGGAGGACATGTGGTGAGCCGGCCTAATTTTTCTGACCTGAATCCCATATTAGCAGCAGGAAATGCTATCATCAATCTTATATCCAAAGGTAAGAGACAGAACTTCAGGCAATCTATTTTGTACTCACCGCTGTCAGTTACATGGTCCCTGATGTAAACCGTGAACTGGGTTTTATACTCATAGGCTGTATTTATATGACTTCAAACCTAAGGCTGAAACTGTGATCGGTGATCATCCTCTCTAGAGTTTTTGTATCTTATAGATCAGATACTGTACAGTATTTGGCCACATTTATGAGCAGTCCAAATTCTAATATCAATGCAGTTAAAGAAAAATTAACCAGAGGTATCTCTGCGGTTGTAAAAGTTATGGCATATTTCATTCCAGAGTTTCACAAACTTGGAAATTTTTCTTATAAGCCTTTTCCTTTTAAATGGAATCAAGCTTGTGGAGTATATTACTCATTACTTCTCTCTATTCAAAGACACCTTTGCTTTGTGGAGGGAAAATAACTTAAATTTAAGGAAATAAGGACAAATGCATATTATTTATGGGACTATTAGTATAAGATGATAAGATCATTTTCTTTTTGATTGAAAGTATGTATTTTTAAAAATATTAGGGGGTTGGCCCTGTAGCACTGAGCATTTGTAACAGATCCCACATGGTCAACTGTAGTTTGATTTTTGGGCCCATTGGCTTAAAAAACACTCCAGGAAGAGCCAGCAGGTGGCATGGTGGTTGGGTGCTGGATTCCCACATGGCCAATCATGGTTCAAGTTCCAGATCTGGCAGCTTAAAAATCAGGAGGAGAAGGGATTGCAGCATAGCCAATCCCCTAGAGGGGTGATTTCTCACTTTCCCTCTCTCTTTCTTTGGTGATCATGTGCCCTATGGCAAAAACTAAACAAAAACTTAAAATAATAATAATAGTAGTGATAACTCACAGAGCAGATGTGTGCATACCTAAAATCCTGACAGGATGGAGAAATGGAAGAAAAAGGATGGTGTGTGACCATGCCCAATTGGGGGGAGGGTTCCCCCCACTTCCCTTTCTAGAGTGAGTGCTCACACCCTCTGGCAATACAAAAAATATTGTAAGCATTGTGACTTACATAAGAGAGTATGGTAAATTGCTTAAGAAAAAATGTACATATATACACACAAGTGTACTTCAAAGGGATCATGAAAATGGAATTGAAGTACAAGTTTATTTTGGTGCAAAATAATTTTTTTCCTTTTTTATTTTTTTCTTATAGGGTGCATGCACTCACCAGAGAGAGACAGGATTAAGGGAGTGAGGCTTCATCTCCTAGGGGGATGGCCATGCCAAAATCCGATTCTCCTCTTGAGATTTTGGGCACACACATACATGTGCCCTGTGTGATTTTCAAGCTGCAGGCTCTGGACTCATACCGCACAGTCAGCCATGTGGGATTCAGTACCTAAACCTCTATGCCCCCTGCTGGCCTGGTGCAAAGTACTTTCAAAATCCATGCATGGTTTTTTCATAATTCATGTTCCCCACAAAATTTTTCGGAGTTCAAGGATCTCACCTCTGTCACTAGCCTCACTTCTAGTATTTTGGAAAGGTCACTTGCCTAAGGTGACCCAGCTTGGGAGCTAGAACTAGAACCCTATCTTTCGGCTCTCAGACTGTGCTCTTTCCACACATATCCCTTCTGTGGCTTGCTGCAGATTCTCCAATGTGATAAATTCCTCCTAATCGAGGTCTTTTTCTCAACAGAAGGAGAACGGCAGATTCCCTTAAATGGCCCTTTCCTTGAGAGAGCACCCGAGGCTGACCTGAAGTCAGAAGAGATCGTGTCATCTGTTTATATTCCCTACTCTACACAGGTATGGGCTCCCTAACACACTGCCAGACCAAAGGAGGCCTGGCTTGCCCTGTGTACTGACAGTCTTCTGTAGGATCAGTGTCTTCTCTATTTCTAACCAACGGATTAGAGGACTTTTTTGGGCTGCTCCACAGGGCGGGACAAATTCCTAGATGATCATTTGATTTGCTTTCATATCAGGGCCATATTATATTTTCATGGTCCCAGATGCTTTTACCTTTGTGGGTCCCTTCCTCCATAAGGAAATTTTTTAAAAAGGAAATAATATAAAAGATACGTGGCTATTTTGTTATAAAGATGAATATAATCCAGACTGCATTCAGTGTTCTATATTCATTATTATTACATTCATTTTTTTCCTTTGATTTTAAACAAAATAAAAAATAAAGCATTTCCATGGACCCCTAAGTATTCTGGCCCTATCTCTCTATTTCAAAGGTGTATCAGTCTTGCAAAAGACCTATCATGTGAGTTGAATTTTTGGTTCAGATAAATATGCATCTTAGTTAAGACTGACTAAATCTATGATAAACATTATTCACAGCAAGTATTCTGGTAAACTGAAAGCTCATTATCATAAAGGTACTTTCAAGTCAGCCAACATTTATTAACCAAATAGTTTAAATAAAATTATTTACTAACCACCTACCACTCTAAATCATGGTGCTAAACCCAGAATATACCACAAGAGGTTTTAAGGCATGGGATCCTGTCCCTGAAGATCATTTCATCTAACAGGAAGGACTTGAAATGGATAAAACCTAATCATCTAGGACAGCAAAGGGGTCTTGTCTTTTGGTCTCCAGTGACCAGGAGATCCAGTAAGAGGGAAAGCCCTCAAAAGAAGTCCAAAAGGGAGCGAAGCAGTTGGGGGCCTCACATAGAAGATGAGTCAAGAGAGGAAATAGTCATTCCAGGAAGAATTATCTGGGGGTGGGAAGTAAGGTAGATGACAGCTTGGAAAACTATGGGGGCAGGGCAGAACCACCCTTTGAAGTGAGGCTGAGAGAGAGGCTGGGCCTTCAACAGGCATATCAAGGAGTTTATCAAATCCCAGTAGATGGCCACTTTTGAAGGCTTTAAAGCAAGGTAAAATTTAAATTTAAATGAAAATGATATTTTAAGAATATTGATTCCTTAGAAAGATAGAGGATAAATAGGTGGGGAAGAGAACAAAGATTGGACCAATTAGGAGGCTAATACAGTAATTCAGATGGGTGTAGTCATGTGGGTCATTGTTGCAAGAATGGACAGGAAAGTCTCCACCAATCAGGAGAGTAGAATAGATATGACTAGTGTGTCTAGAGCTTCTCACCTGTGCTTTCTCAAGCAAAATGTTCTATCCTTGACAGGGTCCATGCTGGGAGATTTCATCTCTCCCACACTCCACCAAGACGCCAAGCACACAAAAAAAGCTTTTCTACTTCACGGTTCTGACATTCCACACTAGTAATGAGAGTTAGTCCAGAGTGACAGGCTAAGACCTATAAAGAATTTTTGAGACCATTTGGTCCCGTGGCTTTCAAGCTTTTCCTTTTTCTTAACAGTAGAACTCTTCGGTCAAGTGAAATTTAGGTAGCAATGATAAAAGCAAACCTGTGGTAGTTCAATCTGAGAGGAACTCTGTCCCCTGTTCTTCCCTCATCCCACTTGGCAGCCTTTAAGGCATCATTTGATCAAAAGAACCTCCTTAGTTTAAAAAAAGTAAGATACAGTTTAAGTCACCTACGTATCAGACCACATGTGGTGACAGAGTTGAAAGGCCTATCATTTAGCAGATAAGCATAGACTCTGGATCTAGACTGCTTGGTTTGAACCCTAGCTTTGTCATTTAGTGTGTCAACTTTTACAAGCTACTTAACCTCTCAGTTTCCTCATCAGTAAATTGGAAATGAGTAGAGTGGTTGTAAGGATTGGACATTAGCGTATGTAAAGCAGTCACATATAGCCCATCGGGTAGTCAATAACAGTGCCTACGTGACAACTCAGGTCATTCACAGGATCGATTTCATTATTAAACATTGTGAAAATCTTAAACAGCAGACTGTAGCGATAAGCTCTCGATGTTCTGTGTTTTGCTCTCCAGTGGCACTTTGTATCAGGACTCCGGCTGGCCCAGCGTCAGGAGAACGCCTTTGCCATTGTCAACGCCGGGATGAGTGTGAAGTTTGAAGATGGCACAAACACGATCAAGGACCTCCAAATGTTCTACGGGAGTGTGGGCCCCACAGTCGTCTCTGCAAGCCGGACCTGCAGGCAGCTCATTGGGAGGCATGTCATAGCACACCTGGGATATGGAACTCGGGCCTTCCTAGTTTTAGCTAGATAGCACTTGGGACTTTTTTTCTGATTATAAAATATATGTAATCATCTAGAAAATGTAAGCATGACAGAAAAGCATAAAGTACAAATCGCCCATAAGTCAGCCCCTTCAAGGTATGATGATTCTTTTATTGCAAGCTTCTGTAATAAGATGAGTGCACAAATTACATGGCTTGAGTAGATTTTATCTTTACATTTCCACTTTTAATTAACCTGTAAAATAAGTAAATGACTCTAATACCGTGTCCTAAGATATCTGAAAATGTCCTCAAACCACATAATCAGAATGAAATGTACAAAAAGATTAAACAGCTTTCCTCCTGTCATTCATTATTTTTAGCACATGAAGAGTATGGTTTTTTTTGGGACCAGCAGTTAGCGTAATGGCTATGTCGCTGGACTCCCATGTAGTCAACCGCAGTTCAAGTCCTGGACCCGGTGGCTTAAACTCACACCGGGCGCGTGTGCGTGCGTGCCCAAGATCCCGGGAGGAGAATGGAGGAGAAGGGATTGTGGCATGGCCATCCCCCCGGGGGGGTGACTTCTCGCTTTCTGTCTCTCTGTCTCTCTCTCTCTTTCTGGCGAGCACATGCACCCTACAGCAAAAACCTCTCAAAAAAAAAAAAGTATTTTTTTTAATTGCCAGAGAGCACATGAACTCACCAGAGAGAGACCGATGCAAGAGAGAGAGGGAGAGGAAGAGGAGGAAGGAGACAGAGAGAAAGAGAGAGAGAGAGCGCAATTCCCTAATGGGATGTAGTCATGTCACAATTTCTTTTCCTCCATTTCTCCATTCTGTTGGGACCTTGGGCATGTATACACCATGCCTGGCATGTTTTTCAAGCCACCAGGGCTGGGATTGAAACCATGGTCAACATGTGGGATCCAGTTCCCTTAACCACTAGGCTACAAGGCCAGCTCCCTAAAATTCTTTCAGTTAGTGCTTTTACAGCAATTTTTATCCACTCATCATACTCATTGTCAACAATTAGAACTTTTTTTGAGAGAGAGAGATTTTTGCTATAGGATACATGCATTCACCAGAGAGACAGAGAGAAACAGAAACAGAGAAACAGAAAGCAAGAAATCACTCCCAGGGGGATGGCCACACTGCAATCCCTTCTCTGCCAGTCTCCTCCTGGGGTTTTGGGCATGCACATACACACACCCAGTGTGAGTTCCAAACCACCGGGTGCAGGACTCAAACTGTAGTCCACTGCATAAGAGTCCAGCAATGTAACCATTACGCCATCTGCCAGTCCCAACAATTAGAACTTAATGTTAGTTTTTCTCAAATACTGAGATAAATCCATGCTTCCAAAATACTACTGCAACACTTTTATTTGTGAACTATTTGTCTTATCTTCAGTAATTCAGTCTCTTATCATATATATCTTTGGCATAGTATGTGTGGCAGTTGCAAGTCAAGTTCCCCGGGGATACAGCAGTGAATAAGGTAGACAGAGCCCCAGATATCAGGAAACTTTTATTTCAGTTTTGTTGTTGTTGTTGTTGCTGTTATTTTTTCTTAACCTAAGCTATTAGAGGTAAACCAACGTTCACAACCCACAAAGTTAAAAATAATAAGGATAGGACCAGCGGATGGTGTAATGGTTACAACGGTGGACTTCCACGTCTGCAGTTAGACCCAGTGGCTTAAAACTCCTGTTCAGTACATGTGTGCACATGCCTAAGATCCCAGGAGGAAAATGGGGGAGAATTGCAGCATGGCCATTCCCCCTGCGGGTGATTTCCCGCTTTTTGTCTCTCTGTCTCTCTGACAAATGGACACACCCAATAGCAAAATTCTCTCTCTAAAAGAAAGAAAAAGAAAGAAGACTCAGTAAGGAAACTTTGGGAACCACTGCACCAGATACTAAAGAAAAGCTAGTGAACTACTTGGAGTTTTGTTTAGACTTTAAAGGTGGATATAGATTGCTCTCCCTCTTTTCTTGCTATTTTCAGTTTAGTATCTGTCTTTGTCTCTTCTGTGAAATGTTCCCCTTTTTCCCTACCAGGCAATGGGATGACCAGATGCTGAGTGATGCGTGCCGATTGATCCTGGAAGAGATTTACATTCCCCCAACAGCTGAGGGCGGCATGGTAGAATATCGGCGAGCCCTCATCATCAGCTTGCTCTTTAAATTCTACCTCAAAGTGCGGCGAGGGCTGAATAAAATGGTAAATAACTTCTCTGGGTCTCTGGGGACCTTAACCATTCTGTGCAGGAAATCTACACATAAAGGACTTCCTTGAACTGGTTTAATATTACATGGAGGATAGCTGGAATGGAGCCTTCCATTTAAGGCTCCCCGTTCTCCAACAAGCTCCTCCTGGCCCTGCTTGGTTCCTTTCCTTTCCCTTCCCTTTCCTTCACTCCTGGCTAAGAGAGGTACAACCTTATTTGCTCTGTAATCTGTGTGACAGATAATACTATGCAATATCAGGTAGACCCACAGCAGTGAAAGCCTTTAGTAAGTAAATGATAATCTTTTCCTTTTCTAAAGAAAACATTCCAATTAAAATAAGACTTTAATACGTAGGAAATGTGAATAAGCAAAAAAAGGAGAAAATAATTTGTAAACACCCATAGATGACCACTATTAGTATTATGGTATGCATCCTTCTAATCCCTTCTTTATGAAGATATATGTATGTACAAGGGAGATCTTCAAAAAGTTCATGGAAAATGCATATTATGAAAAACTGTGCATGGATTTCAGAAACATTTCCCACCAAAATAAACCTGTAATTTAATTCCATTTTTTCCAGAAACTTCGTAAGTTCCTCTCATATTCATGTACATATGTGTATTGCTATTTAGTATAGCTTATTTACTACTTCGTAACAAACTTCAATACCGTTAGATATTTTCCCATAATGTCATGACATAATAGTTGCATGGCACATCTATGGATAAAGATACCATTATTTGATCTGTTCTTCATTTTTGGACATTTGGATTTTTTTTTCTTTTTTTGGGAGAGGTTTTTGCTATAGGGCGCGTGCGCTCGCCAGACAGACAGAGACAGACAGAGAGACAGAAAGTGAGAAATCACCCCCCAGAGGGGATGGCCACGCCGCAGTCCCTTCTCCTCCATTCTCCTCTTGGGATCTTGGGCACGCACGCACACGCACCCAGCGCGAGTTTTAAGCCACCGGGTCCGTGATGCGAACCGCGGTCGACTACGTGGGAGTCCAGCGACATAGCCATTATGCTAACTGCTGGTCCTCATATTTGGATTGTTTTTAAAAGTTTTTTCTTCCCAGCCTACTTTAAAATCACTTCTACAGCAGTGTTTCTAAGACTATGGTCCATAACTATGAGTATTCCCTTGAAAATGCACTAACTGACCCCCAAATAGCAGACAAATGACTACACCCACATTTCTTTTATGACTGAAAGCTTTGCTTTGTTACTTTAAGCACTGCTTTTAAAATTATTTTATTAATATTATGTATTATTACTTATTATGTTGTTATATAATATTATAATACTCTTGTTATTTATTATCTAACCTACTTGACATATAAATGTATCAATCAGTTTATATCTAATATAGTATTATATTGGGTCATCAGGAAGTCATGACACATTTTTTGCATAGAAGAACAAAAATACATCATGACGTTCCCAATGACCTAATATATAACTTATTAAATATGTTTTATTTCATATCAATTATACAATATCAAATATACTCTTAGATAGTATATTCTATCTTATATGTATTATAGAATATTTCAAAATATAGAGAGGCAAAGTTGGTTTATTGTTTTCTTTTTTTTTAGTTTGCTATAGGGCATGTATGCACTTGTCACAGAGATAGGGAGTGAGAAAGTGAGAAATCACTCCCATGGGGATGACCACATCACAATCCCTTCTCCTCCATTCTCATCATTGAATTTTGTTCATACACACACACACACACACACACACACACACACAAAGCATATTTTTCGAGCCAACAGGTCTAGGATTTGAACTGCAGAATCAGCCATGTGGAGTCCAGTTGTCACCATGTCACTGGCTAGCCTAAGAGGCAAAAAAAATTTTTTTTTTCTTTTTGAGAGAGATTTTTGCTATAGGGCACATACACTTGCCAGAGAAATAGAGAGAGACAGAGAGACAGAAAGTGAGAAATCACCCTCCAGGGGAATGGCCACACCACAGTCTCTTCTCCTCCATTCTCCTCTTGGGATTTTGGGCACACACACACACACACACACGCCCAGTGTGAGTTTCAAGCCTCCAGGTCTGGGACTTGAACTGAAGTCAGCCATGTGGGAGTCCAGCAATGTAACCATTATACCATCTGCTGGTCCCAAGAGGCAAAAAAATTTAGATGAACTATAGTGCCACAATCCTACCATAATTACTATTAATATTTTAGAATACATACTTCTCTTTTTTCTTTTTATTCTACAAAACATAGGATCAGACTACACATAAACTTTTGCAAAGTTTTATTTCACTTAACTATATTTCATGAACACTTTTAGTGTCAAAAGTACATTTCTACAGAATCATTTTTTTAATTACCAATTGGTGTGTGTGCTCACTAGAGAGAGAAAGACAGAGAGAGAGAGAGAAAGCACCCACCAAAGGGCATGGTTATACTACAATACTTTTTCCTCCATGTCTCCATCCTGTCAGGATTTGGGGCATGCACACATATGCACCTGGTGTGTTTTTTAAGCTGCAGTGACCAGGATTCAAACCACAGTTGGTCATGTGGGATCTGGCTTCCTTTGTACAGTGTTTAACCACTGTGCTACAGAGCCAGCCTTACAAAATCATTTTTTATAATTGCAAAATATTGTTTCTGAATGTTCCATAATTTGTTTAACCATTTCCTTGTTATTGGATATTTATTTTGACCCTAGGTTTTTCACTATCACAAATAATCTGCAACCAAACATCCCTGTAGATTAATCTTTGCCTACTTTCTCAATTGCTTCTTTGAGAGACACACCCAGAAGGTTGGTCTGGATTTGAAAATACAGCTTCTATTTAGAAGTGTACATATTCCCATTCATTCAAAAGGAAACATGTCATGAAGGGAACTCTTTCTCTTCCTAGAAATAACATTCACTTTTCTGTGTGCATAAATAGATGTAGTTATTCTTGAAAGAAAAAATTTAAAAAAAAAAACTTCACCTGCCTATGAAACTTAAAGCTCCAAGCTTTTTCCCAGCAGAATTGGCATTTAAAATTTGGGAGAATGAATTAGATAATCTAATTCTACATGTGTTTTTCCAAGCCAATAACTCAGATCATAAAATTAAATGCAAAATAATCTTCTTTTCAGGATCCCCAGAAGTTTCCTGATATCCCAGAAAAGTTCATGAGTGCTCTAAATGATTTCCCCATTGAAACACCACAGGGACTTCAGATGTTCCAGGTTGGTGGGTAGAGATTTTTGTTCTTTTAATCTGTTTATGCGTTCAGAGGTAGGATTGATGCATACATCTCCTTCTTTTCAAAGACTATATTTTTATTACTTATAAAGATAAAACCAGTTGTCATTTATTGCTACCCTACATGACTTGTTGGTTTAGCTTCAATGATTTTACTCAAGACAACACAAGGAATGAGAATCTAAATTACCCTCCTCCACTATTTTCAGTTTTGTGGACTAAAATTTCCTCCTTTTCTTGGCCAATGTTGTCCTTCTTTAAAGCTTAGCTTAACATATATTGCCAATATAAAGCCTTTCTTATTACAACCAACCAGAATTCCCCAGGAATTTTTCTTGCACCATATTCGTTGTGTAAACTATTGCTTATTGTTGTTTGAAGTTGACCACATTATTTTAGCATGTGTTGCATGTGTTCTGATTCCTCAATGAGGTTGTAGAATCCTTAAAGCTAGGGATGATGTCTTCTTTTGCGGGGCATGTAGAGGCATTATAACCAGCATATATCCCTTACCTTGGTATTCAATGGATATTTATTTATTGGCACATCATGTCTGCTGATGTTTTCACACACGCAAAGGTGGGACTTGGGTCACTGAACCTACTTCCCACAGCCCAAGCACGTAGAAAACCATGAGCAGGGAGCAGGGGCCATTGAGATGACCCCTGTTGCCCACACTGTCTGGGTCCACTCAGGCTGGGTCATAAGCTCTACCTAAAACCATCCTCAGAGCTCCCTGTGACCAAGAGTTGCTCTGAATAGCTGTAGACACTATTCCATAAAACAACAGGAAAAGAAAGGCAAACATAGAAAAGCAAATGCAAAAGCAGCCTCCAGATGCCCTTGCTCAGCTCCACGCCCCCTGCTGGTTGTGGCCATGGGGTCAAGTCCAGGCTGGAGGGAGGATCTGGGTGGCCGCAGGGAACATGTTGGGGAATCACTGGGTTTTTGCTGCATTTGGGTGTCAGAGGCCGAGCCACCCAAGCTAAGGGAGCCTCAGGGCCTTGTCCTTATGGGGTCCCCTTCCTGGAACTATACAGCATGGGGGCTCTTGATGGGCCCCCTAACACAGCAGCGGGGGAGCCATCTGGGTGGGTGGGAAGGGAGCCTCAGCCTCACTCAAGGAGCTCTACATAATTGGCAGAGAACATGTCAAAGTAGCCATCCGCCTGTAACCACACCACCAGTCCTCTCCATCACCTCAATGCCTGTGATGAGATTCTCAGGGTCAAAGGAGATCTCTGTGTCATCAGTTGCCTGGTAGTGGTACAGGACCTGGGCACATAGTCCCTGCCCACTGAACACCCAACCCCGTGTGTAGGGCTCGACTAGCTCAGAGCTGGTCCCTGGCTGCTGCACCAGAGTAGCCTCCTCATAAAGGGTCTCCTGCTCCAGGGGTTCCTCAAAGACAACCTCCTCTTCTGCCTGGACCAGACATGGCGTGGTGTTGGGTGTTGGCCCCTCACAGAGATCTGCCCTAGGCCCTTAGATGATGAGAGTTGGAGCTGCTCTCTGGCACTGGGTGTCTGTTTGAGCTGCTTCTGCAGGAAGGGGCTCCACAGCTTGCCTGACTGAGGGCTGGGGGCAGAGGTGGTAGATGTGGCCCTCTCCTTCTGCTGGCAAACCTCCCTTGGGTGCATAGCCCACTGGCCAGCAGGTTCCAGTTCCATGCAGCTCCCTGGGATCACATCCTGCTGCTGCTGCTTCTTGGGCCTGCAGGCACCCTGCTTCCAATAGCGCTGCTCTTGCTGTGCAGCTTCTCGCAGCTCCCACTCCTGGCAGTCCTGTTCTAGCCACTGCTGCTCCTCTTCCTCCAGCTGGGGTTTCTCCTCCTTTTTTTCTGCTTTGGCCCAGAAACTGTCTTTGCCAACTCTTTTGATCTCTGAGACAGCATTAGTCTTCTGATACAGAGCCCACGGGGGCCTGGGCCCCATGTCCTGGAAGTGGCTGTCCTCCCTGTGGAAGCTGTATTTAGCAGTAGAGGCCTTGGCTACCTTCTGCAAGATGCACTCAGACTCCTAGTTCTCTAGGCCCGTGCATCCATGGTCACATGGGCCCCCTTCAGGAAGCTGGCCCCGGTGCTGATGTGATGGGCGCACACTCCCTTCCGCTCGTCCTTCATACCCTCGCCTGTCCAGTTGATAAGGACAAACTTGGGCAAGCCAGAGTTGGGGTCCTTCCCTCTTCAGAACGCGTACATCACCTTCCCGCTGCTGAACTCTTCCACCAGCTCCTCCAGACCACCCTTGACCATGCCAGCTACACAGATGTCACTACTGTTGCCTTCATAGGTAAAGAGCGCCCAGTCAGTTGGCAACTTCTTGGAGACCACCCGCACATTGGTCTCCTGCAGCGCTGGCCCATTCCAACTCAGGTTCGCCGCCATGGCCCCTTAGTGTCCCCGCACTGCCTCCGCCTCTGCCGCCACTTCTGGATCAGGCTTAATGGATATTTATTAACCTCAACTCACGAATTCGATATTCAATTTCCTATAGTTACTTTGTTTTGAACTGTGAATACACCAGATACACCAGACCCAGTTGTCAGACCAGACAAATTTCTGGTGTAAAATAATTTGCTTTGTTCATTAACAGTGTGTGGATCCTTACCAACCCCCCCAAGATCCAGTCGGACACCCAATTATGCATCAATCAGCCATTAAACATACCACAGGGGAAGCTGTGTATTGTGATGACATTCCCCCCGTCGATCAAGAACTCTTCCTGGCTGTAGTCACCAGCTCCAGGGCTCATGCCAAGATCATGTAAGGAAATAAAACATGTTCCTCAGTGTTACTGACTGTGTTCATAATTTCATACTCAAATAGATATTGTGGTAGAGTATCATGGATTTAGTAAATTAGAAATATTCATTTCTTGTTCTGGATATGACTCAGTCACTTTTTTTTTTTTTTTTGAGAGATTTTTACTATAGGGCATGTGCACTCACCAGAAAGACAGAAAGAGACAGAGAGATAGAAAGTGAGAAATCACCCCCTCAGGATCTTGGACACACACACACACACAAATGCCCAGTGTGAGTTTAAGCCACCAGGTCCGGGACTGGAACCATGGTCAACTACATGGGAGTCCAGCAACATAGCCATTACACCATCTGCTGGTCCCATGACTCAGTCATTTTTTAAGCATAGTGATAAAGGAGTCTGTGACCAAGAGTTAGGATACCTGTTAACCGTTGGCCTTTTTCAACATAGATTATTGTGCTAGTCTGGAGCTTCCTTATAGTTTTTCCTGAGGCTTGAGGAATCATTTATATTGCACCATAAACTTTCTAACTTTAATGTGTACCTTTTTTTTTTTTTTTTGAGAGGTTTTTGCTATAGGGCGCGTGCGCTCGCCAGACAGACAGAGAGAGACATAGAGACAGAAAGCGAGAAATCACCCCCCAGAGGGGATGGTCACGCCGCAATCCCTTCTCCTCCTTTCTCCTCTCGGGATCTTGGGCATGCACGCACATGCGCCCGGCGTGAGTTTTAAGTCACCAGGTCCGGGACGCGAACCGCGGTGGACTACGTGGGAGTCCAGTGACATAGCCATTACGCTAACTGCTGGTTCCCTTAATGTGTACCTTTGAATTTTCCCTCCTAGATCAATTGATGCCTCAGAAGCCCTGGCCTTTCCAGGTGTGGTCGATGTGATAACAGCAGAAGACGTTCCAGGAGATAATAACTACAAAGGAGAGGTTTTCTACGCACAGAATGAGGTGTGTGATTCATGTGTGGCTTGTTTTTTGTTGTTGTTGTTGTTTTTGTTTGTTTGGTTTTTTTTGGAGAGGTTTTTCGCTATAGGGCGCGTGCGCTCGCCAGACAGACAGAGAGAGACATAGAGACAGAAAGCGAGAAATCACCCCCCAGGGGGGATGGTCACGCCGCAATCCCTTCTCCTCCATTCTCCTCTCAGGATCTTGGGCACGCACGCACACGCGCCCGGCGTGAGTTGTAAGCCACCGGGTCCGAGACGCGAACTGCGGTTGACTACGTGGGAGTCCAGCGACATAGCCATTACGCTAACTGCTGGTTCCCATGTGTGGCTTGTTTTTCAAGTACCTTTATGGGAATACCAAAACAATGACTGGTTATGACTAGAAAATCCAGGTAATTGTGTTCACATTGCAAAGACTTGCTGGGAACCAATGACTACACCTTGGTGATTCTCAGCTTCTCTCTTGAATTGCATATTCCTTTGAAATTCTAAAAGCTGTATGTCCTCTCAAAGAAGGCTTCTAAAGTCAGGAAAGTAATAGAAACAATATGAAGTATAGGATATTGAAAGAACAGCACAATTTCAGGATGACTGGATCACTGTGTTTGCTATGGCAACAGTATGCAACCTTTTTGTCATCAGCAACCAGTTTCATGGAAGACAATTTTTCCATGGGCAGCAATGAGGTGGTGAGGGATGGTTTATGAGAGTGCACAACCTAGATCCCTCACATGTGCAGTTCACCATAAGGTTCACCCTCTAATGAGAATATAATGACTTCATTGATCTGAAAGGAGGCAGAGCTAAGGTGGTAATGTGACCAATAGGGAGCGGTTGTAAATACAGATGAAACTTCACTTGTTTGTCCATTGCTCACCTCCTGCTGTGTGGCTCAGTTCCTAACAGGCCACGGACTGCTACCTGTCCATGATCTAAGGACTGGAAGCCCATGTGCTATGGGACTGGTGAAAAACTGGGTTGAAGAACACCAGAGGGTGTATAATTAAAGTCAGATCATTAAGTGCTGAATCCAGTTTTTGTGGTCCCTAACTCCCACTCAAGCCATTGTCTTAAATTTATTCTCATAGACAGAAAATGATCTTTCTTTTGGTCACAAAAGTCTAGTAGGTCAATGTAAAAACTTGGAGATAGTAATTCCTTTTCAATGACTTCGTGTTCCTAATTACAACATGTGGTTTTTGTGCAGGTAATTTGTGTGGGTCAGATTGTCTGCACTGTGGCTGCTCATACCTATGCTCAAGCAAGAGAGGCAGCTAAAAGAGTGAAGATCGCCTATGAAGACATAGAACCAAGAATTATCACAATAGAGGTACTCAGACCATGTTGTGTCAAATGACTTTAGTGGTTACTGTGGGCAGAATTCAACCCATGGAGTCATAAGATAATGATGAGTTGGGCTTCATCTGCCCTTTATTCAATGTTACCTATAGTTTTAGAGTAAGGGCTCCTCCTGCAATCTGCACCTCAAGATGGAGTATGAGACCTTTCCCGCCTAGATCTGTCCTGCCCACCAGTGCTTCTGCAGGGACCCATGGAGATAAAGTATCCTGTACCTACCTCTCACATGACCTTTTGCCAAGACTGAAACAAGAGTACAGATAAGCAACATCAGAAAAATGTCCCTATGACCTCACAAACAAAACTAATCAGTAGGAACATCTAGAGCAATGTGGAACTAATAAAAGTTGTAGCACTTGCTGTATTACAACTATTGGATTCTTTGTCTCCCTGCCACTTACTCCTTAAGCACGGGCCCTGACGACAGATGATTTGTATTCATAATCTGCCCCTGACATTTAATAGCCTGCTAATAGAAATGAAAGCTTTGGGAATTTACTTAAACTCCTCAGAGCTCAGTTTCTTCGTCTGTAAAATAAGTACCATGAAAGTACCTACATAAAGAGAATGCAAGTAAAATGTTTAAAACAGCTTCGGATAAGGAATACATTCAATTAATGTTAGCTATCTTGTTTTTTTAGGTTGTTATTAATGAGGGCTAGGATGTGTTGTATTGTGCTTTATAACCCTGGTGTTAGAGAATGCTTCACCCATAGTCAGTGCTCAATGAATCTGTGTTGGATGGTGATGGGTTAGAAGGATAGACAGATGCATAAGCAATCTAATTCCCCCAAGTAGGATATAGTCTGGAGCAATCTCTTTGGTTTTCCCTATTCTTCCTAACAGTTACCAAATATATCCTAAATCCTCCCTGTTCTTTTCATTCACTCCACTCTCTAGCCCAATCCTCAGTCACCACCTTATTGTCAGATTTACTACTACAACCATTTAAAGAGAGTTCTGTCTTCCATTTCAGTCCATCTCTACCCACCACATTAACCTTCCTAAGCCACAGAGTTCACCAGGTCACTTCTCCTATTTGACAACATCCTTTAGATAAGGTCCAAACTTCCTAGTATGGAATCAAGGTTTTCCATAGTATAGCCTTAATTCACTTTTTTCAAACTCAGTAACTACTATTTTTTGATAGAAAGCTGTACCTCAGCCAGCCTGGCCTTGTCCCCATTTGGGCCTCTTAGCTTGGTTTCAACCTCAAACTATTATTTTATGATGTGCCCTTGACTTCAAATGATTTAGGATTCAACTCAGATCACCTATGCAAGGCCATCCCTGAGCATTCCAGACCCCACCAGCCTCTTCCTTCTTGACCTTCTTCACTCTGTTATGTACTTTCCCAAACTCCAGAGTTGACACCTTAATACCAAACTGCCTCAGATCATCACTTGGCAATCTGGAGGTGGGACCATGTTTGTAAACTCTCGTATCTCACTAAACGCTTCCCAGAGCCTTGAACAAAATTAATGAATCACCAATTCCTGTAGTTCATTTGAATCCAATTTCTGCTGCCTCTCCATGCTACTGTAGCTCTGATTGTCTTTGTGTGTGAAGTTGTGACACAGAGGGAGAATGAAATTTTGATGGAGGATAAATAATTTACTAGAATGTCAAAAAAATGTTGTTTGTTTTGGTTTGTTTTTCCACTGCAGCAAGCCCTAGAGCACAATTCTTTTCTTTCTGTTGAGAAAAAAATTGAGCAAGGAGATGTAGATCATGCCTTTAAATATGTTGACCAAATCATTGAAGGTAAGTAGTTTTAAGTCTTAAAAATGAAGTTTCTGAAATTGAAGACTAATTTCAATCATCTGGTTTGAGAAATACTGAAATTCAACACAGTGCTTCTCTTTCCCAAAGTGATTTTTTTAAAATGATAATTTGAAATGCATGATAGGTTTCCAGCTTGATGAATTTTTACACACACACACACATATACATATACACACATTTATGTAAATACTATAAATATCACATTTCCAACACTCTAGAAAGTTGGTGTCCTCTCAGAGTCCTCCATGGCACCTGAGAACTAGTGCTTTCAAGGAATAAAAGAAATGAAGTTTTTTTTGCTGAGAATTTACCTTGGAGAGGCAAAAAGGGCAGGCTTTCAGAAGAAGATTGAGTCCTCCATGGCAGCTGAGAACTGGTGCTTTCAGGGAATAAGAGAAATGAAGATTTTTTTCTGCTGAGAATTTACCCTGATAGATTCCCCCATGAGAAAAACGAAATAGCAAAGAGTTTGCAGATCACCTCCTCCTGCATGCCTCTGAACACTCAGACTGAACTTCTAGAAATTAGAAAGAAACAAATAGCACATCAGAGAACTAGAAGTCACCACAGAGGCACAAGAAATATGAGTAACCAAAAAAATACCTCTCCCACAAGGGAAAAGAATAACTCCTCTTCACCCACAGACAGTATAATGGAACTCATGGGAATGTCTGATAAAAAATTTAGAATATTCCTAGTGACAAAGCTAACAGAAATGGAAGAGAAAAAAGACAATGAACTCCAGAAGAGGCAGGAGAAAAGATCTGATGAGTTCCAGGAGGTGAGGAAGTTCTTGCAAGAGCTGAAAGAGGAAATAGACATCATTAAAAAAATAATCAAATGGGGGACCAGCAGTTAGCGTAATGGCTATGTCACTGAACTCCCATGTAGCCGACTGCGGTTCGAGTCCCGGACCCAGTGGCTTATACTCACGCTAGGCACATGTATGTGCATGCTCAAGATCCTGAGAAGAGAATGGAGGAGAAGGGACTGCGGCATGGCCATCACCCCTAGGGGGTGATTTCTTGCTTTCTATCTCTCTGTCTCTCTCTGTCTTTCTGGCAAGCACACATACCCTATAGTAAAAACCTCTCAGAAAAAAAAAAAAAAAGAATCAAATGGAACTGTTAGAGATGAAGGCTATAATACAGTAACTCAAAGCCTCTTTTTTTTTTTTTTTTTTTTTTGGAGAGGTTTTCACTATAGGGCATGTGCGCTCGCCAGACAGACAGAGAGAGACATAGAGACAGAAAGCGAGAAATCACCCCCCTCGGGGGGATGGTCACGCGGCAATCCCTTCTCCTCCATTCTCCTCTCAGGATCTTGGGCACGCACGCACACACGCCCGGCGTGAGTTTTAAGTCACCAGGTCCGGGATGTGAACCTCGGTCGACTACGTGGGAGTCCAGCGACATAGCCATTACGCTAACTGCTGGTTCCCTCAAAGCCTCTTTTGAAAGTATTAAAAGCAGACTAGATCATGCAGAAAATTTAATCTCAGATGTAGAAGACAGAATCAATAGATTAGAAAAATTCACCACAAAGACTGAGAAAATAGTCCCCAAAAATGAGAAATAATATACTAGAAATAGTAGATACCATTAAATGTCAACACATTCAGATAATTGGTATCCCAGAAGGTGAAGAAACTTTCCAAACCTAGACAGGCATTTAAAGATCCAGATCCAAGAAATAACAAAGAACCACAAGTAGAATTAACCCAAGAAGATCTCTGAGACACATTATAGCCAGATTGATCAAAACCACAGACAAAGACAGGATACTAAAATTACAAAGAGAGAAATGTCAAATTACCTACAAAGGATATTCCATCAGGCTAACAGTGACCTCTCATAGGAAACAATGCAAGCAAGGAAAGAATGGGAAAATACACTCAAAGTATTGAGTGAAAAACAATTTCAACCAAGAATACTATACCCAGCAAGATTATCCTTCATATGGGAAGAGAAGATAAGAACATTATCAGATAAACAAAACCTGAAAGAATTTACCAACATCAGACCAGTTCTCCAAGAAGTGCTGAAGAGAGTGCTATATTAGGAAAACTAAAGTCGGAAATAAGAGTTCAAAAACAGCTAAGAAAATGGCCAGCTTAATTATAGGGACAAGTCCAGAGTTGAACGTTACCTTCTAGAATTTAAACAGAAAGATTGGATCACAACAGAAGATAAAGTACATGAGTCTGAACTTGTGAAATAGAATTTTATGACTTTTGACTAAAACATTACTGATCTTCTATGCTTTGTTTTCCAGAGTTAAGGATTTTTGTCTTTTCTTAAATAGTCAAGATGTCCATGTACCTACTATTTGAACCGAATCCTAACCTGTTTCCTGGCTTTAAGTCTTAAGCAAAGTTATCTCAACATTTTTTTAAATTTTGATTTATTAAAGCTAAAACTGCCTTTCTTGAAATTAAAAAATATATTTAAAAATACCTATTTAATGACCACAGTAAGCTATATAGCCTCAGCTACGTGCTACTTTATTATATATTCATTCTACTCACAGAGTTTCATGTCTAAAGTCAACATGTGTTCACAGATATGTATATATCAGCTGAACTTGCTATTGAAAGTAGTTAAATTCAGTATGGTTTTAGAAATTTTTGAGAGTTTTTTTTTAATATTTACATGTCAACTACTCAAACCATACTATTTCTATTGTTATAGAGTCACAAACAAAATTATACAAAATTATAAGAAACATTTTGAATATTATCTTTAAAATTCAGTACTCTAAAACTTTGAACGTTTTTTATTAACTGTCAAGAACTATGGAGTATGAGCAAAAATTTTTTGATATGTAAATGTTTGGGGAAAAATGTAAAAATAAATGGAAAAAGACATTAAAAATAAATAAATATTGCATAGGTTTTTTAATGGTTTGGGAATCTATTATTTTTAGGGATATTTCACAATTTATTTATCCATTCTACAGTTGATGGACATTTGAGTTGTTTTTAACTTGGGGTCATTATGAAGAACTTCTACAAATGTTATTATGCATGTCTATTGTTGAACATAGTATTTACTTCTAATGGAATATACCCAGAAATGGAATTGCTAAAACTAAACATACATATTTGTAGTAGTCAAGACCAAATATTTGGGGAAAAAAAGATAAGAAAAAGGAAAAGAAAGAAAAAAATAAAACTCGTTCCCATTATAATCCTGCTAGCAATTAAGAGTTCCATTGTGTGGCCAACAGGTGGTATAGTGGTTAAGGCAGTTGAATTCCCACATGGCCAATCACAATTCAAGTCTCAGACCCAGTGGCTTGAAAATCATGTTGGGCCCATGTGCACGAGTGCCAAGAACCCAAGAGGTGAATGAAGGAGAAGAGATTGCAGGATGGTCATCCACCGTGGGGGTTGATTTCTTACTTTCCCTCTCACTGTCTCTCTCCTCTTCAGCAAGTGTACATACCCTACAGCAAAAACATTAAAAAAAAAAAAAAAGTTCCATTGTTTCAATGTTTTCAGTTTCATCTAATCTGACTGATGTGTACCAGCATCTCATTATGGCTTTAATTGGATTTCTTTGATGATTAATGATGCTGAACCTTTTCATGTGCACATTGGCAATCATTATATTCTCTTTGGAGAAATGTTTTTTCAAGTCTTTTGCCAGTTTTTAATTTCTTAGAGAAAATGTTTTAAGCAAATGATATAAAGTTCAGCTCTCCACAAATTCAAGCAATTAATTCTTAATAAACAAAATACCTCTGAGAGTTTGCACCCTGGAACTTCTGATTAAACATTGCTCTATGTTTATGCTTTCCAGGTGAAGTTCATGTGGAAGGACAGGAACATTTTTACATGGAAACACAAACAATCCTGGCTATCCCAAAAGAAGAAGATAAAGAAATGGTGTTACACCTTGGGACACAGTTTCCAACCCATGTGCAGGTAACAGGATAGTGGAAAATGAGGCTCCAGATGGCCGTGGATATGAAGCCCTTGCAAGCAGGCACTTCATGGTCAGAGCCCACTAATTCCCCCACTCTTACCTCTTGAACTGCTCACACACTTGACATTAGCTAAAATCCAGAAAGAAGAAAATGAGACATATATATCTTTTTGAAATTAAAAAATGTGGATTTATTGACTTTAACACACATTTTTAAAGAATTATTTTATTTAACTTTATGTATTTATTTATTTATTTTAATTTGACCAGAGAGGAGCAGAGCAAGAGAGAAAGAGAGAGTGAGAGAGAAAGTGAGAAAGCAAGCTGTCAGGTCTAGGAATCAAACCGCAGCTGACCATATGGGAGTCCAACGCCTTATCCACCACGCCACCTGCTGTTCCTTTAATACACATTATAAATGTTACCTTAAGACAATGAAAATAAATAAGCATGCCTGGAGGCACACACTTAAAGATAAAGAAGAGACTGCATGGAAGGAGTAAGTAACAATTTTATATATGAGAATTGATTTTGAGATTTGATCAATGTAATGATTTTTCTAGCCAGTTCTTTTTTTAAACCCTTTTTGAAAACTCTGGCTAGTAGAATGGGATAAAAGTACACCTATGACACTCTTGTTTTTTTTTTTAATTTTTAAGTTTTTGACGTAAGGTACTTGCATGCACCAGAGAGAGAAAAAAAGAGGGAAAGTGAGCAATCACTCCCCAGGGGAAATGACCATGCTGCAGTCCCTTCTCCTTCATTCTCCTCTTCGGGTTTTGGGCATGCACGGACACATGCCCAGCATGATTTTTAAGCCACTGGGTCTGGGGCTCAAACCATGAAGTCAGCCATGTGAGAATTCAGTGCTTTAATCATTGTGCCACCTGTTGACCCCATTTTCTAATTTTTTAAGAAAGACATTTCAAAATGACCTAGAAATTTTACTGCCTTTCAAAATATAGGGCAAAGTTCATCTTCTCCTCATAATAATTGAAGTGTAACTTACTCTTAAGGAGGTCAAAGTCTTAGCATTCATCTCAAATTTCTTTTGTAGTTCATATGTTTTACTTTTCTATATGAACGTTCTCATGTATTGGTGGTAAACACGTAAAGGAATGGCATTTCCAAGACAATTTTAGCCTGGCTCTGTAAATAGCATGTAAAAGTCAATCCTATGCTAGTGGTTGAGATATGAGGCATTGCTGCACCCAGAGGAGTGAAGAAAATCCTCTAATATTCCCCTGTACCAAATATGGAGCTGTTGGTCCCGAAATAGTGCCAAGCACGGGAGTATACTTACAAAAATTGTACTGGGACTGCGGGGGGAGTAATGGCAAGCACCACTGAGGGGAAAAGCTCAGGGCTTCCTGGTGAAGCACAGGTGAACTGACACCCTGAGGTCCTAGAAAGGGTGAGTAGGCTCCATGGAGAAGGCAGCTCCTAGCTGCCATTCAAGGCAAAATGAAAGGTTAACACCACCGATTCTGAGCTCGGATGTGGCTGTGGTCTCCACAGATAAGTTTTAAATAAGCAGAGGGGAAGATACAGGGTTTGCTCCTACACAGCTATATGACCTGTAAGTCACTGGCATCAATTATTTTTTCCCACATTAAAGAATAAATATCACCTCTGCAGGCCCTTCTGGAAGAAACCTATGACTCTGGACTCCAAAGGACAGCATGTATGCCCCAAGGTCATGATTGCCACCTGCCACCAACACCTCCTGGGGTATAGTGAGCTCCATGACAGCAGGCATTTCCCAGGGGTAACTGGGGCACTGGGTACCCACTGACTGCTACAGCCCAAAACCTAGAGCGGCAGTAAAAACAGACCCAGTAAAGGAGTTGAGATGACATTTCTCCAAAGGATATGTATATGAATGACTCATAAGCACATGGAAAGACGTGTGGCATCATTAGTCACTAGGGATATGCAAACCAAAAGTGCGATGGGACACCACATCACACATGTGAGACTAAAAATGAAAAAGACAGACAGTAACAAGTGCTGCCAAGGATGGAGAGAAATTAGACCCTTCATATATTGCTGGTGGGCAAGAAAAATGGCACAGCCACTTTGGAAGACAATTTGGCAGTTTTTCAGAGTGTTAATAACAGTGACCATATCAGGGTCAGTAGGTGGCATGGTGGTTAAGGCACTGGACTCCCACATGGTCAACCACGGTTCAAGTCTCAAATCTGGCAGCTTGCCTTCTCACTTTCTCTCTTTCTTGTTCTGTCTGTCTCTGGTCAAATTAAACATAATAACAATAATAACAGATAAATTTAAATAAATGATTCTTTTTAAAAATAGTGACCCTATAGCTAGCAATTCCACAACTAAGTATCTGCCCAAGAGAAATGGAGATGTATGTCTAAATAAAAACTTATACATGGGACCAGCAGTTAGCATAATGGCTATGTCGCTGGACTCCCATGTAGTTGACTGAGGTTCGAGTCCTGGACCTGGTGGCTTAAATACACACTGGGCATGTGTGCGTGCATGTCCAAGATCCTAAGAGGAGAATGGAGGAGAAGGGATTGCAGCATGGCCATTCCCCCTGGGGGGTGATTTCTCACTTTCTGTCTCTGTCTCTGTCTTTCTGGCAAGTGCATGCGCCCTATAATAAAAAAAAAAAAAAAAAAAAAAAAAAAAACCTCTCCCAAAAAAAAAACTTATACACAAATGTTCACAGCAGCATTAATCATAAAAGTCAAAAGAGAAAACTACCCAAATGTCCATCAACAATGAATAGACAGGACCATCAGTTAGCGTAATGGCTATGTCGCTGGACTCTCATGTAGTCGACCGCGGTTCGAGTCCCAGACCCGGTGGCGTAAAGTCATGCTGGATGTGTGTGCCCAAAATCTTGAGAAGAGAATAGAGGAGAAGGAATTGCAGCCTGGCCATCCCCCATGGTGGGTGATTTCTCGCTTTCTGTCTCTCTGTCTCTCTCTGTCTTTCTGGAGAGCGCATGCACCCTATAACAAAAACCTCTCCAAAAAAAGAAAAAAAAATGAATAGACGAACAAAATTAGGTATATACTGTAGATACAATGGGGTATTTTTGGCTATAAAAAGGAATGAAATACTGATATATGCTATAATATAGATGAACCTTGAAAACATGCTGTGTGAAAGCAACCAGTCATAAAAGAACGTATATTGGATGAGTCCATTTATACAAAATGTTCAAAACAGGCAAATCTATGCAGACAGAAAGTTTAGTAGTTGCCTGGTGCTGTGGTGTGATGACAGATGAGAAGTGATGGCTTGTAAAAGAAACCTTGGATACAAGGATGCTGAAAACATCCTGTAACTATGTCATGATGAGGGTCGCACGACTCTCCACATGCACGTCCTTATCAAATTCCCGAGTTCTACTGAGCAGCAGTAAATAACGTGGAGGAGCACAGTTATTAAATTGCACTTTTGTGGTTCTGGGGACTTGCCTCTTGCAGGAATACACAGCTGCGGCACTAAACATCCCCAGGAACAGAGTTGCCTGCCACATGAGAAGAGCCGGCGGAGCATTTGGGGGGAAAGTGACCAAGCCTGCTCTGCTAGGAGCTATCAGTGCTGTGGCTGCCAACAAGTAAGTAACAGTGACAGTTGTTAATGTCACAGTACAAGTAGCGTTGCTGCCACCTCAGTCCTCCAGCCTGCACCCCAGCTTTCAGCTCAGCTGGGGTTGGCTGAGGGGAAGGAAAGCCAAAACCCGACCTTACGAGAGACAAGTTTTGTCATGAGATAAACCAGGGGCTCTGCTGCTGCCTGGAATAGTCACTTAGCCTCTGCCTCGTTCAGTTGGAATATCCAGGCACTGAACAGCCATGACTTTTGTCAGCCTTGCAACTCTCGAAGTTCACTAAGATATATTCAAGACAAACTTAACTTATCCCAGACCACCAGTACTAAAAGAAAAACTGAACATCTTAGCCGATTGGCACTTTCTAACAAAAGAAAAGGCTGTCCTATAAGAAGCAGACACTGGGAACGCTCCATCAGAAACCAGAGTCCTGGGGCTAGCAGGTGGTATGGTGGTTAAGGCGCCGGACTCCTACATGGCCAACTGCAGCTTGAATCCTGGACCTGATGGCTTAAAAATCACTTTGGCACATGTGTTTGTGTGCCCAAAATCCTAAGAGGAAAATGGAGGAGTAGGGATTGGACATGGCCAACCCCACTAGGAGGTGATTTCTCACTTTTCCTTTCTCTATCTTTGTCTCCCTGGTAAGAACTCACACTATGGCAAAAAGCAAACAAAAACAAAAACAAAAACAAACAAAAAAAACAAACATGGAAACCAGACTTCTTAATGAACTTTTTTTTAGTTTTTTGCCACAGGGCATGTGCACTCGCTGGAGAGAGACAGAGAGAGAGAGAGAGAGAGAGAGAGAGAGAATGAGAAATCATCCCCCTGGAGGATGGCTATGCTGCAATCCCTTCTCCTCCATTCTCTTCCTGGGATTTGGGGCATGCATGTACACATACCCAGTATGATTTTCAAGCCAGCAGGATCCAGGACTCGAACTGCTGTTGGCCATGTGGGAGTCCAACACCTTAACTACCACACAACCTGCTGGCCCCCAGTATTTTATCAGAATAGAATGTGATTGTGAGTGAGCCTGAGCTCTACAGAGCTTTGGATCTCAACCTTTCATTCTCAACATCCCGCTTATGACAAATTTTTAATGCCCCCTTTACTAACCCAAAGTGAAATTCATAATAAGAAGACAAATATGTAATTATAAGATAATCATACAACTCCTTAATGTCATATAAAAAGGAAATACAAATCATTACAATATACAAATTCTGAGACATGAGTAAACTAATAATTTTTTTTAATTTAATGCCCCCCACAAACTTATAAAGCATTGTTTAAGACATGTTCCTACTCCCATTGAAAAACCACTAAGCTAGATAGTAATCAAGTCCCTTCCCCAATCTATGTTTCTACAACTTGAAGGAGCATCCGGCATATTGACAATGTTATTTCCTGTAGGACTGGCCACCCAATCCGGTTTGTCCTAGAGCGTGGTGATGACATGCTGATAACAGCTGGACGCCACCCACTCCTCGGAAAATACAAAGTGAGTGACAGCAAAAAGTTCAGCACACTGCTTGAGACATTGTCCAAGGTTTCACTGGTTTAACCAACCAATGGTAAAAGCAATTATTAAATTCCACACCACTTGAAAGAGATACTCGGATGCTGCCTAACTCTAGTCAGAACTTGCTGTTGGGATCATGTTCAACTTGGGCACCAATCTGTGTTCCTCTGGTGACTGTCATATCTGGTTGTGCAAAGAAGCTAAGTATGGACTGACAGCTATGATCCGATGCGTTTGTGTATCATGGTTTGGTGACAAAGAAGAGCTAGAGAAAATTGTCCTGTTTTCACTCTACAGGTTGGATTTATGAACAACGGGGTGATCAAAGCTGCTGACGTTGAGTACTATGTCAATGGTGGATGCACTCCTGATGAGTCTGAAATGGTAAATAAGAAATACGCCTTTCCCACAGGTTAACAGTTGAGTTGTGTGTGCAACATTTTCTTTGCATAAATATTTGTCTTACAAACTAAATAAATTCTGTGAAGTGTTAAAGTAAATGAAATTCAGATAAGTGGCTTTGAATATTTGACTGACGTGAAGCTTTGTTTTGTTGTGCTTTAATTCAGGTGGTGGAGTTCATTGTACTGAAATCTGAAAATACATATCATATTCCTAATTTCCGGTGCCGAGGTAGACCTTGCAAAACAAATTTGCCATCCAACACTGCCTTTCGAGGGTTTGGCTTCCCTCAGAGTACAGTGGTAGTCGAAACCTACATAACGGCTGTGGCATCTCAGTGTAACTTGCTCCCTGAAGAGGTAATAATTTTCTGCTGCTATAACAAAATACCTGAGGCTGGATAATTTATCATAAACAGAAAATTATTTGGCTCATGGTTCTGAAGGCTGGGAACTCTAAGATCAAGGGGGCTCATCTGGTGAGGACCTTCTTATTGCATCATCCCATGGCAGAGAATAAAAGAGCCAGAGAGTACATGCAAGAGACCAATGGATGGAACTCACCATCTCAAGCCATTTTATATTAGGCATTAATGCATTTTTCAGAGTGGATCCTTCATGACCTAAACACCTTCCATTAGGCCCCTCCTCCCAACACTGCACCAGGGATTAAGTTTTCAACACATGCTTCTTAAAAGATTCATTCTGACCATAGCAGGTAATCCATCGGAATCCTCTAATAAAATGCTGACATCATTGGTTCAAATTTATGTTGAGCACCTACATATAGCATTATGTCAGCTTCTATGTGGATTTAAAGAAAGAACGTGCATCATTCATATATCAGTTAACTTCTGCTGTAGAGTAGGTCAACCACAAAACTTAGTGACTTAAAACAACAAATAGTATTGCATTGTCAGAAAAGTCACAATGTTTTTTTGCATAGAAAAACATAGAAAAAAATGTCATGACTTCTCGGACAACCCAATATTTCTTATGATTCTGTGGATCAGTTGAGTAGTTCTTCTGGTCTGGGCCAGTTTTCTTAAGCTTTACATCCTAAGATGGTTTCACTGATATAGCTGGTGGCTGTAGGGCTGGTTTGTCTAGGGTATGCCATGGCTGAGAAGGCTCATCTCTGCTCCACAGAGTCTCTCATCCTCCAGTAGGCAACAGCACATATTTATTCTCACGGTGCGGGTCACAGAGTTCCCAAGAACGTGACTCACCCTAATGCACAAGCACTTCTCAAGTCTCTACCTGCCTCACATATGTGTTGTCCCATTGGCCAAAGCAAGTCACAAGGCCCCTCCCAGAATAAATGTGCTACTGCCCAGGGCACAAATCAAGAGAGTGGGATGATTACAGCCATTTGTACAAACATTTTATCACAGTTTAGGACTTTGAAGACCTAATTTGATAACAACGAAGAATAAGGTGATCGAGCTGAAGCTCGAAGCTAAGACACTGTGCTCAGCAGGCTGGGACTGCAAGTTTGATTCCGTGTCAGACTTAGGGTCAGGTGCAAGGGAATGCCCATAATCCTAGTGGTTTAGAGAGGCTGAGGCCAGAGGATCGTGAGAAGGTGAAACACTGTCTTAAAAATAAATAGAAAATGAATAAAGTGGTTGTGTAAGAGTAAAAGCATTTTGAATCAGGAAAGATTTTTTCTCACCACTAGCAATTATGTGACAAGACTAATAGTACCTTCTATCGCTCAGGATGCTGCGAAGTTAACTGAGATAATACACTAATGTAAAGCACACACAGTGTTCAGTAGTAGTTCCTACTGTGGTTATTATGCTTATACAAGTATATTTGTATTTTTATATTTATAGCCAAACAGTTGTTTCTCTTTTCAGAAAGTCTTTCTTCATATCAGGCATGTAACAAAAATATATGCTTCACACATGGAACAAGCATCTATCCTTAAAATTCATTTCTTTTAAAATTTTTTTTATTTTTGATTAATTAATTTATATTCATTCACTGAGCATTATAATAGCATACAAAATGTGATTTCTCATCCAGAATATACTGCATAGTGGCTTATTCATACATGTTATCATCTATAATTTTCCATTTCTACTTTCGTATATGTATATATATTTTTACCCCTATTTCTCACCTTCTGCCATTTCCCACCCTCCTTCCACACTATCTCAGGTGTCCACAGTTGTTTTCCATTCCTTTTTTTCCTGACATTTTTTTTGGAGAGGTTTTTGCTATAGGGCACATGCGCTCACCACACAGAGAGAGACAGAGAGACAGAAAGCGAGAACTCACCCCCCAGGGGGAATGGTCACGCCACAATACCTTCTCCTCCATTCTCCTCTCGGGATCTTGGGCACGCATGCACACGTGTCCCGCTTGAGTTTTAAGCCACTGAGTCCAGGACTCAAACCGCGGTCAACTACATGGGAGTCCAGCAACATAGCCATTACGCTAACTGCTGGTTCCATTTCCTGACATTTTTTGATTCACAAAATTTCTTAAATAATCTAACTACTTTCAATAGTAAGTTCAACTGATATATATGTATCCATGAATACATGCCTGACTTCAGGTGTGAAACTCTGAGAAAAATGAATATGATGCTATATAGCTTACTATGGTCATTAATTATGTATTTTTTACTATAATTTAATTTCAAGAAAAACAGTTTTTGCTTTAATAAATCAAATGCTAAGGAACTATGTTTAAAACTTAAAGCCAGGAAACAGGTTGGAATTCTGTTCAAATAGTAGGTACATGAACCTATCAGCAGCTCAAGACAAGACAAAAATCCTTAAAACCAGAAAACAAAGCCTAGAAGAAAATCAGTAATGTTTTAGTCAAAAGTCATGAAATTCTATTTCAACAGTTCAGTCTCATGTACTTAATCTATCTTCTGTTGTAGTTTGATCTTCCCGATTAAATTCTGGGATATAATATTCAACTCCAGACTTGTCCCTATGATTAAGTTGGACATTTTCTTAGTTTTTGAACTCTTATTTCTGTGTGATTGTATTTAATTTTCCTGGTATAGCACTCCCTCGAGAACTTCTTGGAGATCTGGTATGGTATTGGTAAATTCTTTCAGGTTTTGTTTATCTGAGAATGTTCTTGTCTTTTCTTCCCATATGAATGATAATCTTGCCAGGTACAGTATTCTTGGTTTTCCCTTAACATTTTGAATATATTTTCCCATTCTTTCCTCACTTGCATTGTTTCTGATGAGAGGTCTGCTATCAGCTTAATGGGATATCCTTTGTAGGTAACTTGAGGTTTCTCTCTTGCCAATCTTAGTATCTTGTTTTTGTCTGTGGTTTTGGTCAATCTGGCTATAATGTGTCTTGGAGAAGATCTTCTTGGGTTGATTCTATTTGGGGTTCTTTGTATTTATTGGGGCTGGATCTTTGAATGCCTCTCTAAATTTGGAAAGTTTTCTTGCAGGATTTCATGGAAGAGATTATCAATGCCCTTATGAGTCTCTTCACCTTTTGGGATATCAATTATCCAGATCTTTGGATATTTGATGGTATCTTGTGTTTCTTGTATATTATTCTCATTTTGGGGGGCCATTTTCTCAGTCTTTGTGGTGGATTTTTCTAGGCCAGTGATTCTATCTTTTACAACTAATGTTCAAGTTTCTGTATGATCTAGTCTGCTTTTAATACTTTCAAGGGAGGTTTTGACTTCCTGTGTTATAGCTTCTATCTCTAATAGGTCCATTTTACTCTTTTTTATAATGTACATTTCCTCTTTTAGATATTGCAAGAATTTCCTCACCTCCTGGAACTCATCAGCTCCTTTCTCCTGCCTCTTCTACAATTCATTCTATCTCTTCTCTTCCATCTCTGTTAGCTTTGTCATTATGAGTTTTCTAAATTCTTTATCAGACATTTACATGAGTTTTATTGTCCTATCTGAGGATGAAGATGAGTTATTCTTTTCCCTTGGAGGAGAGGTATTTTCTTGCTTTCCCATATTTCTTGTGATCCTGTGGTGATTTCTAGTCATCTGACGGATGGTGCATTTCTTCCTAATTCTTGAAGTTTAATCTGAGTGTTCAGAGGCATGAAGGAGGAGGTGATCTACAATATCTCTTCTGTTCCATTTTCACTCTTTTTGCATCAGATTTAGTGGGCATAGAGGAATATCCTGACCCTAATCATATTTAGATGTTTGGATCCTGTTCACTCGGACCTGTCTAGACACTTAGTGCAGAGAGGCTGAGCAGCCAATGAATAAAGATAAAGAAAAAAGGAAAAGAATTAGAGAAGAGGAAAGAAGAAAAAATGAAATGAAAAGGAAGAAAAAAAGATCATAAAAATTAGATTTTAATATTAAAAAGCAAAAAGCTAAAAAAAAATTAAGAGTCACAGAGAAACACAACAAGAGAGAGACAGAGAGAAATGGAGAGGAGGCAGAGGTAGAGCCTTACACACTAGAAATTATTCTGGAGGAGAAAGTCTCAGCAGAAAATCTTCATTTTGGTAGAGAAAAACAGGCAATATTTCATAGCTGAAGTTCAGTATCCATCTCAGGATGGGCCTGGTCTGGGTTTGTGCCTTTCCTAAATGAAATGGGGAAAGACAGCAAATAGCATAATAAAAGAAAGGCTTGAGAACCCAAAGAATACTTTACCTTAAAAAAATTTTTTTAATATTAAAAGTCACAGGGAGACACAGCGAGACAGAGAGAGACAGAGAGAAATGGAGAGAAGGAGGCAGAGGTAGAGCCCTACCCACTACAAATGATTCTGGAAGAGGAAGTCTCAGCAGAAAATATTCATTTTTAGTCAAGAAAAGCAAACAATATTTCACAGCTGAAGTTCAGTATCCATCTCTGGATGGGCCTGGCCTGGTCTTAAAATTCATTTAATTTGGGGCCAGCAGATGGCATAGTGGAACTCACACATGGCCAACCACAGTTAGAGTCCTGGACCTGGTGGCTTGACAATCATGCCAGTTGTGTGTGCTCACATGCCCAAGATCCCAGGAAGAGAATGAAAGAGAAGGGATTGTGGCATGGCTTTCCCTATGGGGAGTGAATTCTCATTTTCCCTCTGACTGTCTCTGTCTCTGTCTCTCTGGAGAGTGCATGTGCCATAAGGCAAAAACCTCTAAAACAAAAAAAGTTCATTTCACTTTCTCATCTTTCAGGTTAAAGAAATAAACATGTATAAGAGAATTAACAAAACAGCCTATAAACAGACCTTTAATCCAGAGCCCTTGCGGAGATGCTGGAAAGAATGTCTGGAGAAATCTTCGTTTCATGCTAGGAAAGCGGCTGCAGAGGAATTTAACAAGAAGAATTACTGGAAGAAAAGAGGGCTTGCTGTCATCCCCATGAAATTTACCATTGGGGTCCCCCAGACCTACTATAATCAGGTGAGGTTGGAATAGATGTCTTCTCCTCAGAAGCCCCTTTTCTTCTGAGAAAGGCAATCTTAGGCTACTTGGGATGGTCCCTCTGGGGACCAGGAAGAAACTAGACCTATTCTTTAACAAAAAAGAGTCGATTTAGGCAAGAGTTGGGGACCATGGATGCCAGGGCAGACCTGACAGGTCACAGTATCAAGGACCCCAGAAAGAAATCTGCAGTAAAATCCAGCCCAAGGGGGTTGACCACAGGTGGCAGAGTCCAAACGTGGGTTAGTAGGGTACAAGATGAAATTTCAGATTCATAAAAGCACTGGGGAAGGACCAGAAGATGGTGTAAGCTTACAACACTGAACTCCCACATGGTCAACCACAGTTCAAGTCTTGGGCCGGTGGCTTGAACTCACGCCAGATACACGTGTGTGCATGTCAAACCTCAAGAGGAGAATGGAGAAGAAGGGATTGTGGTGTGGCCATCTCCCCTGGGGGGCGATTTTTCGCTTTCTCTCTCTCTGTCTTTCCAGTGAGCACACGTGCTCTACAGCAAATATCTCTCTCAAAAAAAAAAAAAAAAAAAAAAAAAAAAAAAAAAAAAAAAAGAACTGGGGAAACAAGATCCCTTTCTCTCTTTCTTAGTTTTTTACTGAGAGCAGTGGGTTCTTTTGAAGACAGAGCTTTCACAAACACATGACAGAGGTGCACACTTCACATAGAAACCTGGAGTTTCCTATAATGAGGTTTAGTGACTACTGGCCCTACTTTTTAGTGTCATCATAGCCAGTTTATCATGGGATTTGGTTTCTGATTCTGTTTTTTTAGTTTTTGTTTCTATGCTCGTCAATCTCTGAAACGTCCCCATAACCAAACTTATACAAGACAAAAAACATAGGCTCCCATCAAAGTGTAAGTGAGGTGTGTCAAGCTGTTTCTTACCCAAATTATCTCCTGTGTACGTCCTCCCTCAGAGTCCATTAACAAGGCAGGAAGCAAAGTGAGGAGAGACGGGAAGGCTGGGAGCCCTGCATTACCTGGAACAGGTGTTCTGTTCGCCTTTCCCCCAGGTAGTACTCCCTGAGCCAGAATAACACAGAGAGCCTTTTTAAGAAGAAGACTCTTGTGGACTCTCAATAGCTTCTTAAATTATTTATTTTCATATTATTTAACTATGTATAACCAGAAGACAAAGAATAAGCTTCGTATAGCTCTTATACCTCTATAAGATCCAAATGAATTTGCAAATTAAGTAACTATATTATTGGGTTGTCAGAAAAGTCATGACATATTTCTCTGGTTTTCTATGCACGGTTCGAGTCCCGGACCCAGTGACTTAAACTCACGCCAGGCGCATGTGCGTGTGGAGAGGAGAATGGAAGAGAAGGGATTGTGGTGTGGCCATCCCCCCTGGGGGGTGATTTCTTGCTTTCTATTTCTCTGTCTTTCTCTGTCTTGCTGGCGAGCTCGCATGCCCTAAAGCAAAAAAAAAAAAAAAAAGAAAAAGAAAAAGAAAAAACTCTCAAAAAAAAAAAAAATAGTAACAATTTAATGTGAAACTGAGGTTGTTTTTCTAACGCTAAATCCTCACAAAATAAGGGTGGCTCTGCAGCACAAGTCATTTTGAAGTCTTTATCCTAAATGTTTACAGATGGTGATGACCCACTGTCCCATCTCTTGTCTCTAATATGCACCTCAATGAAAGTGATCCTACTGGTGCTTATTCAATCATCAATATAAAATCTAACACAGTATCTGAAAGCACCTGCATTTATTTATACATCTATCCATGATCACTCATGACTCTTAAATTGTCACGAAGGTGAAAACAAAAAGTTTAAAAGTTCCAGTAGAAAATCTAGTGATTCTGAGAATACAGTATCATGCCAGGAAAAGATGAGTTAGTGGATATGTAAGAGCCTGGTAGTGATGGCACTGGAGTCAATATGGAGGTTGCGTCTCAAGGGGATAGATGCCAGATCCTGGGCCCTGTGCATGAGTGTGATGAGGATTGCTTTGAAGAAAAATTCCAGAAACTTGCAGAACCACCTTATACAACCCAGCCTCCTGTCTCTGGGGTCTGGTCCCTGAGGCTACGTGCACATTCTGTAGACTTTTTGTTTAGAACAATTGCCCAGTGGATGGACAACAGTAGTTAGTTTGAAGAACAAGCACAACCTGGTTGCAGTACACACTAGGCTCAAGTCAAGTGGGTTCCAGTCTTGCCTTCACCACAAATTACATAGCTGGGTTTGGCAAGGTCTCCTACTCTGTAGGCCTCATTTCTCCCTTTACAAAGTCAAGAATCTGGACTCAATTACAGATCCCAGATCTGACCAATCATCAAAATCATCCCGGAACTTAAAAAAATGGGTATTTGGGGCCAGCCAGGATAGCACAGTGGTAACACAGTGCTCCACAGTTCTGAAATCACAGGGGAAGGTCCTGGGTCTGCATCCCAAGGTCTTCCTGTGCACACACTATACTGCGTGGCCATGATTGTAGCTGGCTGAGGCTGGTGGTGGATGGCAGTGTGAGGATCCTGTGGAAGTGCTTCTCTTTCCCAGTTTCTCTCTCTCTATTTCACTCTCTCATGGAAGAAGTAGATAATTTTTTTTAATAAAAATGCTTAAATGGGCATTTGGGTTCTACCTTCAGCCAGTCACTGAATGGAGTTTCCAGAATGGGGTGCATATCCCTCCATCCCGATTCTGAAATATCTGCTTGGAAACCAATAACACATCTAGAGTTTCTTCTAGTTCCTCTAGTATCTGAAAGAGATCATGCCTAAAATTAATTCTTGCAGGGAACCAGCAGTTAGAGTAATGGCTATGTCGCTGGACTCCCACGTAGTCAACCGCGGTTCGCGTCCCAGACCTGGTGGCTTAAAACTCACGCCAGGCGCGTGTGCGTGAATGCCCAAGATCCCGAGAAGAGAATGGAGGAGAAGGGATTGTGGCGTGGCCACCCCCCTGGGGGGGGGTGGTGATTTCTCGCTTTCTGTCTCTATGTCTCTCTCTGTCTGTCTGGCGAGCACACACACCCTATAGCGAAAACCTCTCCAAAAAAAAAATTAATTCTTGCAGATTCCATCACTTTAAAATTAATTTCTATGTTCAGGGAGGAAGAATACTTAAATGCTTTGCAGGTTGAGGTTTTGGAGAGGCAGCTCCCAGGGCAACCACACCAGGCCTCCAGTAGGCAGAAGACCATGGAGATGAGCAGGTTCATGGGTCTACGCTGATGGTTTTTAAGTCTGAGATTTCTTACAAGGACTTGTCTGTTGCCACTAATAATAGCTTTCTTCTCCAGAATGAAAAGAAAGAGATAAGCTCAATGAAACAGGTGTATGTCCAGCAGCCCCAGCTAAACTCACAGCAATGTGACTGCATTTGTTTCCAAACTGGTTTTATAACTATTTTCTCACAGGCAGCTGCTCTAGTCCACATCTATCTAGATGGCTCTGTCTTGGTGACTCATGGTGGCTGTGAACTAGGACAAGGACTGCACACCAAAATGATTCAGGTAAGACAAGTTTCCATCTTCTCTATTGTAGAAAAGTATATCTCAGGTTAGCCCTATAGCCTAGTGGTTAAAGGAGCCAGATCCCACATAGCCTACTGCAGTTCAAATCCCAGCCTTGTGGCTTGAAAAATAGGTTGACCAAGTGTATATGCACCTCCAAAATTCAGACAGGATGGAGAAATGGCAAAGAAAGGGCTGTGGCATAGCCATGGCCCTTTGCAGGGAGCAGGATGAGGAATGCTCTCCTCTCCCTCTCTCTCTCTTTCTATCTCTGGCATGAGCACATGTTCCCTAGCAATTAATAAAAAAAGAAAGCGTATAGACGCTTAGACTCAATTTAAGTCCCCCCCCCCCTTGGTGAGCAGGAGAAACACCATCACAATAAATATACAAGTCAATTTTAAGTTTCATCCTGATTTGAGGAACACAGAAATGTTGGGAAATGTTATATTATTCCCTTTGTATGCAAAAGAACCAAGGCTATAGGTATTCTGAAAAATGTGATCCTAGTTTTCAAAAATAAAATACTTTTAAGCTCTATAGCAATTACTCAAAGCAATAATGTGTTCATTGAAATCTTCAATTAGAAACAAATGTATTTAGTAGGATGAAAAATTATTCTCTTAGAATCCATAATCTACTTATGAATTTTAGTCACATAACTGGCCATTATGTGTGCTAATTCAAAAAAGTAATTCTAATATGGCTAAGAATAAAAAACTATTCAGATGGAAAGTTTCTCTTTTCTTAAATATGAAATATGTATTTGTTGAATATGACATTTGAATCAAAAATGAGTGTAGGAAGCAAAGCTTCTCTCCCAATGAGAGACAGAGCGAAGAGATTTTGTTTAAGGAGAGAATATATTTACTAGTGTACTTGGAATTAGGAAATTACAAAAATCCATAGGGCCTTCTTTGAACAAAACTTGCTTCTTTACAACAAAACCCTTACACCTCTAAAATATCTCATAAAGGAAACATCTGTTCATTTGTTTGTAACCCACCAGGACAAATGATAAGACTGGAGCCTGGAGTTTGCCCACATGTGTCCTACTAAATTATATGTCCCAGAGTAACCATATAGCCACATGGTTTCCATGAAGCAGGCATAAAAGAAAGCACAGGACCAGCAGGTGGCATGGAGGTTAAGGTGGCTGGAAACCACATGGCCAACTTCGTGATTCTAGTCCCAGAGCCAGCAGCTTGAAAATCATGCTGGCTGTGTATATATATGCATGCCTCAAATCCCAAAATGAGAATGGAAGAGAAGAGATTGTGGAATGGCCATCCCCCCTGGGCGGGGGGGGGGAGGGGGGAGTGATTTCTCACTTTCCCTTTCTCTCTCTGTGTCTCAATCTCTCTCTGGTGAATTTGTACCCTATAGCAAACTTAAAAAAAAGAAAGAAAGAAAGATAAGGAAAGAAAGAAGGAAAGCAAACACAAAGAAGATCTTTGACATATCTTCAAAACAGCATGAATCTGGGGGGGGGGAAAAAAAGAGAAAAGCATTCTTAGATAAGCAAAACCTGAAAGAATTTACCAACTCCAGACCAGTTCTTTAAAAGGTTCTGAAAGGAGTGCTACACCAGGAAAACTAAAAAGTCAGGCAGATGGCTATAAGAGAACAAAAAACAACCAAGAAAATGTCTCACTTAATGATAGGAACATGTCTGAAAATATTAATAATAACATTGAACATTAATGGATTAAATTCTCCAATCAAGAGATGCAGACTGGCTGAATGAATATTAAAAAAAAAAATAAATAAACCAGAAACCCTCTACCTGCTGCCTATAAGAAATGCACCTTATGGATAAAGACATACATAGACTAAAAGTGAAGGGCTGGAAAAAAATATCCCATGCAAATGGAAATCAAAAAAGGGCTGAAAAAAATGAAAAGCTATTTGATGATGATGATGTGGATAGTAATCTCTTTGTCTTGACTGGTATTCATGGTAATCATGCTGGAAAAAGAAATGTTATACACATAAAGATATATCTAATTAAATGTAACATAAAAAATAATAATAAAATATGGGGACCAGCAGGTGGTGTGATGGTTAAGGCGCTGGACACTCCCACATGGCCAACCACAGTTTAAGTCCCGGACCTGGTGGCTTGCTTTCTCACTTTCTCTCTCTCTGTCTCTCTGTCTCTGTCTCTCTCTGGCCAAAATTAGAATAAAGAAATAAATGAATGAATGTCTAAATAAAATTAATAATAAATAATTCTTTTTAAAATATATAATAATAATATTTTTAAAACAGCATGTATCTTGTAGAATGCATTTAAAATCTTCAATATACATATGAAAGCCAACACACTAGCTTAAATGTTTGTCACTAAAGGAAGATGGCCAGATTTTATACTCAGTTCTGAAAAGAATGGAAGTGTTTTTAATTGGAGAAGGAGCTTAAAGTTAATGCAGTGAATAATATTTTTCTTCTGCTTCTGCCAGGTGGTCAGTCGAGAACTGAACATCCCCCAGTCGTACATACACCTGTCTGAAACGAGCACGGTCACCGTGCCCAATGCTGTCTTCACGGCGGGGTCAATGGGGACAGACATCAATGGAAAGGCTGTGCAGGTGACTTTTCTTTCATTTCCCAGTGACCCAGTGACACTGGGGGAAGGGATCTTGTCCCACCCCTTCTTTAATGGAAGATGAACCTAAGACCAAAAGTGATCAAATTCTAGTTTTCTCACCTAACGACTGGCAGAGCCTAGGCTCCCAGTCAAGTTTTCTGAGGTGCCCGGCTGGGCTCCTTTGGGTATACCAGGCTGTTTGTCAGATTAATGTCTGTTGTATGTGAAAACCTGTATCTTTGGCAACCTCATTTTGTCTTACATAAGAGAACCCCTCCCTTCTCTCATCTCAACACACCAGAGCAATACAGGGTAATCCCGTCATTGGCAGGGTGTCCTGTTTCCACAAAGGGCTTGGCCCAGTCAATTAACCTCTCCAAAAATCTTTTTTCTAGTTTGCAAAATTGGGGATAAAAATACCACTGACAGGAGGCCAGCAGGTAGCATGATAATTAAAATGCTAGACTTCCACATGGCTGACTGCAGTTTGAGTCCCACACCTGGAGGCTTGCCTTCTCACTTTTTCTCTCCTTCTGTCTGTCTCTCTCTGGTGAGCACCTATAGATAATTCTTGGGACCAGCAGTTGGTGTAATGGCTATGTCGCAGGATTCCCACGTAGTTGACTGCGGTTCGAGTTCTGGACCCGGTGACTTAAATTCATGCCAAGCGTGTGTGTGTGCATGTGTGCCCAAGATCTCGAGAGGAGAATGGAGGAGAAGGGATTGCAGCATGGCCATCCCCCCTGGGGGGTGATTTCTCACTTTCTGTCTCTCTGTCTCTCTCTGTCTTTCTGGCAAGTGCACACGCCTATAGCAAAAACCTCCCCCCCCCCAAAAAAAAGAACAGATAATTCTTTAAAAAAAAACAATAACACTCACCTTATAGATTCATTGGGTGAATTACAGAGTTCATACAATAAAGACACTACCACTATCTCCCTCCCCACTCGCACACCTCTAGAAAACTACTGACTTGCTGTTAGTCACGCACAGAGACCATCTCCACAGAACGGCAAATACTTAGATGAAACGAAAAACTTTCAGCCTATCAAATGTGTTCATTTATTATGTAAAACTTGGCTTCCCAAAGCATGTCCCCTGGGATGGTTGTCCCATTAGATGCTCTGTGGAAATAAAAGAATTCTACAGTCAACCAGTCTGGAAAATGTAGCATACTGCATCCTACTTATAGAGGCTTATAATACATATTAACATCTTAAAGCCTCTGGCAAATCCTGCAGTAAAGAAATTATTTAATTTTGTTTTACTCTATTTTTCCCAAATTTATTTAACCATGAAAACATTTTCATATAGCCTCTCTTAACATGCTGTTGAACCAGTGCCCAAGAAAACAGTTTGAGGAAATGCTAATTTTGGTAAAATGTGTAGATGACTAAATCCATTTTTCACCTTTCATCCAGCTGCTAATTGCCTTGCAAGTGAAACTGACAGAGACACCCAGTACACAACTAGACATGGTCTCAGGCCTTGGAAAAGCAGGGACATACACACAAAAAAGAAATAACAATACTATTGGAAAAATGTTCATATTTTTATGATGAACCATGATGAAAAGTTATCATCATAAATTTGTGTGACTTCACACTGATTTCATTGACTCCAACTGATCTAACAAATGTCTGTATCTGATGTGCCAGATCCTGTCCTAAGTACCAGGGGTGTGGCAGTAAGTTAAACAGGATAAAGTCCAAAGAGCCTTACCTCACAGAGTTTACAGTAGGTAGGCAAGAATAAATACATCAGACTGTGACTTTCCGAGGGACATGACAGTAAACAGCTTCATTCTTTCCCCTACCATGGTTCAAATTTCTCCTGTGGGCTTCTTCTTTCTTCCCCCAAAATAAAATCCACCTATAATTTACTAAGTACCCTAAGATAATCAATAGTCCTTTGATAACATTGATTCACAGAAACTATTTTATTTCAGTAATTAAGTCCAAACTTCCCAAATGTACTTTTACTAAGCTACTGCCCAGCTCAGGACTGCAGGTAGAAATGAGATTTCAGGGGTGGGGGGGAGTAGCTTCTCTCCATTTCCAACCTTGTGCTTTCTCCTGCTCTATGCAAGAGGTGAGAAGCAGAACACAGCTTACTTGGCTGGCATCAGTGTGAACTGGCTATGTTACCTCTGACTCCTTCTTTTATGGATGCCATTGTGAGCTTCTGAGAGTTCCTTCTGGGCAACTCTGATTGGGCACTGCCTCTCCCATGGCCTTAGCCACTTACAAGCTGTCCTAGTCCCACCCTGAGCCCTAGAACAGCTCCAGTCTCTACTGAGACATCGCACCTGTTGTAGGAAGCCCTCATAGAAAGGATGCTTTTCAAATCTAGAAATTATATTTGAGTCTGCAGGTAGCTGAGGAGTGGGAGAAATTGGGAGTTAATGCTTCATAGGTATTTTTTCCTTCGAAGAAATCCCAAACATTACTCAGGCTAAAGAAGCCCCACTTGACTATCTCTATGGCTTGGTGGTTAAAGCAGCTGGATTTACATAGCCAACCACACATTTAAGTCCTGGGCCCAGTGACTTAAAAAACATACTGGGTATATGTGAATGTATGCCCAAGATCCTGAAAAGAGGGAGAGATGGAAGATACGGAATTGTAGTGCGATCATTCCCCATGGGAGGTGGGAGGAGAGGTTGTACTTTCTCCTTTCTCTCTGGTGAGCATGCACACACCCTTTAGCAAAATAAATAAATAAATAAATAAATAAAAAATAAATAAATAAATAAATAAAAGAAGAAGAAAGTAAAGAAAAACGAAAAGAAAACAAACCGTCTTAGTCCAGAGGACTAAGAAGCAAGGCCAAAAACTAGCTGTCTATATTTGAATAGATTTAAATAGTTACCATTTTGGTATTCCCTGTGCCTTCTCTTTCTGATGTCATTTCAAATGTCTGTTTTTAGAATGCCTGCCAAATTCTCATGGCCCGTCTTCAGCCCATCATCAGGAAAAACCCTAAAGGAAAATGGGAAGACTGGGTGAGTGTTACCATCCCTGCCAGGAAAAGAACTATGTCCAGAGGGGCAACAGTCTCAAACGCACAGGCTGATGGGTGTGCCCACTCAAGAAACAAGCATTTCCTAGCATTTAGTGATATTTCCACTTTTCCAGAAGGGTGAAAGAGATGTCCATGTTCATTGAAACCTAACTTTATTTTAGAGGCTGATTTCTCACAGAGCAGGATAATGAGTACTAACATTCAATACACCTAGAGTAGTGGGTTCCCACTCTGTCACTACCAGCCTGTGGGACTCGCTTACCCTGTCTTAATCCATTCCGGCTGCCATAACAAGGTCCAGAGGTTGGATGACTAGAAACCAACAGACACCAACAGACATTTATTTCTCATAGCTTTAGAGGCTGGAAATTCAGCAAATTTGGTGTTGGCAAGAGCTCATTCCTAGTTCATAGGTGCTGACTTCTCCCTGTGTCCTCACAGGGCAGAAGGTGCCAAGGACCCTCTCTGGGTCTCTTCTATAAGATCACCAATTCATTCAAAAAGGCTCTGTCCTCATGACCTCATCACTTCCCAAAGGCCCCACCTCCTAATGCCATCATGTTGGGGGTAGGATTTTAACATGCGAATTTCAAGAGGACACAAACATTCAGACCATAGCACCCCCTCAGGGATTTGGTTTTCTCACCCGCACAGTGGAGATAATAATATTTCTAAGATCAAAGGATTACTCTATTTTAATAGTTATTTTTATTCCCCTCCTTTGCCCAGTTTGCTCCAGCAGGAAGGCTGACATAGTCAATATTGGAAAAGTTAAATTTTCTTGTAAACATATATACATAAAAAGACTTTTACACAGACCTGTGTATATACTTTTATACACACCTTTATACTTAGGTACATAAATGCACAAATATAGCCTAGCCATCTCCCTTATCTAAAAGACCAGAAAGGGAGGTGAACAGATGGCGTAGTGGTTACTCCACATGGCTGACTGTGGTTCAAATCCCAGACGCGGTGACTTGAAACTCAGGCTGAGCACATGTGTGTGTGTGCCTAAGGTTCCAGGAGGAGAATGGCAAGTGCACATGCCCTAAGGCAAAAATCTCTACCAATAAATAAATAAATAAATAAGCCAAAAAGAGTGAAAAGCAATACACTTTATACTGTGCAACCCTAAAAACCAGAGTCCCAGAGCACAGCTAGCAGCTACCTCTCAGCACCTCTCTTAAGAAGCATGATCCGGGGAACCAGCAGTTAGTGTAATGGCTATGTCGCTGGACTCCCACGTAGTTGACCGCGGTTCGCATCCTGAACCTGGTGGCTTAAAACTCACGCCAGGTGTGTGTGCGTGAGTGCCCAAGATCCCGAGAGGAGAATGGAGGAGAAGGGATTGCGGTGTGACCATTGCCCCTGGGGGGTGATTTCTCGCTTTCTGTCTCTCTGTCTCTCTCTGTCTGTCTGGCGAGCGCACGCGCCCTATAGCAAAAATCTCTCCAAAAAAAAAAAAAAAAAAAGCATGATCTGCAGCTTATACCCAGCAAAAGTCTCACTTGGGATAAATGTGGGCACAGAGCTTGGTGCAAACAAGAGGAGGCAAGCCCAGGAAACAAGGCACTTTTCATTCTTTTTCTCACACTTCTACTGTATTTCTTTGTAACTGATCATCTCTTTCAGGTTGCAAAAGCATTCGAAGAATCCATCAGTCTGTCCACTACTGGATATTTCAAGTAAAGAACGTTTTTACTTTGGCCGAAGTTACACCTAGCAAGGGTGATGTGCACTCCTCAGTCTGAACAGATGCCCACATAGTTCCAGAGCTCTGTAGTGCCCAGTGTTGACCCTTTAGTCATGGGACCATGGGGTCATGGGATCACAGGATGGGGAAGGAGACCTGGGAGAGGACCAGAGCCTCCTGGCACAGCAGTGTTTACCAGCCAGGAGGCCACCATCACTCTTCACACACCCTGACCCATCCAGTAACTGTGCACTGAAGGGTGGGGTCGGACACCAGTTGATGTCCTTCCGTGTCTGCAGTGGTCCTCTGGAAGCTCTAGTACCATGATCCCCTCTCAGAAGAAGGTGGGGGACCTCTAGCCACAGGCAAGGAGCACCCCACAGACCCAGTGGGGTAACCCTTCTGTTCTGTTGATCTCCAGACCCAGCTCAGCAGGTGTTGGATCACTAGTGGGGAAAATGCCTTTTCTTTTCACTCTTGATTTCTCTTCTCAGAGGCTACCAGACACACATGGACTGGGAGAAGGAGGAAGGTAATCCTTATCCGTATTTTGTTTATGGAGCAGCCTGTTCTGAGGTCGAAGTCGACTGTCTGACTGGAGCTCATAAGGTAGAGTGACATTTGTATTCAATGTTGTCATAGTATAAACACGAGTACTAACGTGTTTTCTATGCTGTAAATAGTAACCAATTTGATCTTCCCAGTAGAAGAACCACAGACAGATATATACATTTAGAAAAAAATCTATTTTGAATGAATAATGTTTATTATTCATTTTCTCATGGTGCAGCTCCTTAGGACCGACATCTTCATGGATGCTGCTTTCAGCATAAACCCAGCCCTGGATATTGGACAGGTGCGTGATTCCAGAACCACACCCACAGGGACTTTTGGTTAATCCTATGTGACAGCTACTCATTCAGAATATTATTCTGCAGCATCCTCCACACTTTGTTCATACCTAGTGCAAGTATTCTGCAACATATATTACATATTACACAAACACACATATGCACACACAAAGACATAGGTAAAATACTCAAAGAAAATTCAAGAAAACATTAACAATGGCTGTCTTGAGGCCAGCAGGTGGCATAATGGTTAAGGCACTGGACTACCATGTAGCCCACTGTGGTCTGAGTCCTGGACTCACACTGAGTGCATATGCATGCATGCCGGAGAGGAGAATGGGAGAGAAAGGATTGTGGTGTGGCCATCCCCCCCGGGGGGGGGGGGTGGCAATTCTCACATTCTGTCTCTCTGTCTCTCTCTTTCTCTCCAGTGAGCACATGTGCCTTATAGAAAATAATAATAATAATAAAATAAAATAAATCAAATGGTTGTCTTAGCATGGCAGGAACATATGTGATTTATTCCGTTTTATAATTCTCTGTGCCTTTTCATTTTTCTTTCCTTTTGTTTAGTTGTTAGAGAGCATATACACTCACCAGAGAAACAGAGAGACAGAGATGGAGAGGGAGAAAGCACCTGCCAACAGGGCGTGCTCATGCCACAATCCCTTCTCCTTCATCTCTTCATCCTTTCAGGATTGGGGGAATGTGCCCAGCATGTTTTTCAAGCCACTGTGGTTGGCCATGTGGTATTCAACTCCTTTAAACAATAGGCTATGGGGAACCAGCAGTTAGCGTAATGGCTATGTCGCTGGACTCCCACGTAGTCGACCGCGGTTCGCGTCTCGGACCCGGTGGCTTACAACTCACGCCGGGCGCGTGTGCGTGCGTGCCCAAGATCCCGAGAGGAGAATGGAGGAGAAGGGATTGCGGCGTACCATCCCCCCTGGGGGGTGATTTCTTGCTTTCTGTCTCTATGTCTCTCTCTGTCTGTCTGGCGAGCGCACGCGCCCTATAGCGAAAAACTTGTCCAAAAAAAAAAAAAAAAAAAAAATAGGCTATGGGACCAGCCCTCTAACTTTTCTGTAAGGAATGTTATTATGTTTATCAATAAAACATTATTTAGGTACATAATGATAAAGTTAAAATACTATTCATTTTATTTATAGACTGCACAGTTTAGAGTAATTTAAGAGAAAATTTTTTTTCTAAAGAATAATTTAATTTAATTTAATTTATTATTATCACTTTTTAATTTGACCAGAGAGAGAGAGAGAGAGAAGAAAAGTGAAAAAGCAAACTGCCAGGTCCAGGACTCAAACTGGTCAACGATGTGGGAATCCAGCACCTTAACCACCATGCCACCTACTGGCCCCAAGAAAAAAAATTCTGAAACACAATGCTCTCCATCTTGTTGCATTTAATTCTGATTTTTATCTCACAAATAAATAAAATTAACTGTAGTTAACTTTGTTTACCTAGCTAGCTTGACTGATGGGCTTCATAAGGAATAATTTTGTCGGTTCTTCTGCATTTCTCAAAGTGCGGTACTCAGACTCTACAGCAGAACCACCTGTAGTACTTATTAGAATCATGGCCTCCTGGGACCAGCAGGTGGCATAATGGTTACGTCACTGGACTTTCACATAATTGATCACAGTTTGAGTCCTGAACCTTAAGACTCACACTGGGCAAGTGTGTGTGGGCGTGCCCAAAATCCTGAGGGAAGAATGGAGGAGAAGGGCCATCCTCCCTGGAGAGTGATTTCTTGCTTTCTGTCTCTCTGGCAAGCACATGTGTCCTATAGCAAAAATCTCTCAAAAAACAAAAAAAAAAAAAAAGAAAGAAAAAGAAAACATGGATTCCTGAGGTGAGCCCAGATTTGCTCCATCATAATGTGACTAAGCTGATATTCAGAATTTGTACCCAAAATTGATCTTAAGTTTATGAAGTATGAGAACTACACCCAGTCCCAGACCCTGTCTTTCCTGCCCTTTCCTTTCCCCTTCCTCTCAGCTAATTTCTACTTCTTTATTGCTTAAGCAGAGGCAGAAAGGGAGTTGTTATGATGAGGAAAACCTCATTTTGGTCCCATCAGAAAAGTCAAGAAATCAGAAATATGTTAGATGGAATCTCTTAGGCTTTGATATTTTCTTTAGAGACAAGAATTATTCCTGAATCTAGTATTTAAATTTACTTATTATCTTATTTCTAAATCTCATATTTAAATAAAATGCAAACCATAACTGAAATTCTTATAGCCTCCCTACTGACACCTCCTTTATTTTTTTAAAGATTTTTGCCATAAGATTCATGCATTCACCAAAAGAAATAGAGACAGTGAAAGGGAAAGTGAGGAGTCTCCTCCTGCCCCAAGAGGGATGGCCACGCCACAATTCCTTCTCCTCCATTCTCCTCTTGGGATTTTGGGCATGCGCGCACGCACACACACACACACACACACACACACACACACACACAGTGATTTTCAAGTTGCTGGTCCTGGACTCAAAGTGTGGTCAGACATGGCAGTTCAGTGCCTTAACCACCGTATCACCTGCTGACCTCTAGAAGCGTCCTTTAAAAGGGACCTTTTTCGGGAACCAGCAGTTAGCGTAATGGCTATGTCGCTGGACTCCCACGTAGTCAACTGCGGTTCGCGTCTCAGACCCGGTGGCTTAAAACTCATGCCGGGCACGTGTGTGTGCGTGCCCAAGATCCCGAGAGGAGAATGGAGGAGAAGGGATTGCGGCGTGGCCATCCCCCCTGGGGAGTGATTTCTCGCTTTCTGTCTCTATGTCTCTCTCTGTCTGTCTGGCGAGCGCAGGCGCCCTATAGCAAAAAACCTTTCCAAAAAAAAAAAAAAGGACCTTTTTCTTAGAGCATAATGGTTTATAAACAGAACTCAACATGGCTTTTCATAAATACAGTCATTTCTTCCAACCTACCCTGTTTATGCCATTGATCCACTCTCTCCATAGTAATTTTTAAGAGGAAATAAAGAAATCCAAATATAATAAACTACAGTATCCTGGATCCATTGATTCTAGTTCATGTTCCTTTAATGTTAGCTTCTTTTTCATTTCCTTCAACAGACATTTACAGAGAATAGTATTTACCAGGCACTAGGCTGAGACCAGAATACAAAAAAAAAAAAAAAAAAAAAAAAAAAAAAAGCCAGGCATCAGATGCTCATAAACTAGCAAAAGTGAGAGTGAGATGGGATCAAGAGAGCAAGAATGAAAGAGTGGAGAACTAAAATACCCTCCAAGCACTGCCACAACAAGGAGTGTGGTCGCATTACAGTAAAGCTGGAAGAAACAGTTCCTAGATCCACCTGTGGGAGTATCCAAAAGGCTCCAGAGAGGCAGTTATTCTTTAGCTGGAACATGGAGATGAGTAAGAGTTTGCCAAGTAGACAAGGTTGGAAGGGATGAAGCAAGTCAGGAGAAACTGCATTTACAGAGATTTGCAAGTAAGAAAGAACCTGATGGGTTTGGAGAATTATTAGAAACTTAACAAATGTCAGGTACCTGGAATGTGGAGTATCTGAGGATGAGCCAGGCAATGTGGCCCTCACCAGTTTGTGCAGCACCTTTTGCAAAGCCCAGTGAGATGGTTTCAACAATAGCATGCTATGATTCAGAACTCCATTTTCATTCACACTGCAATACTTATTCAACCAATATCAAATACTTATAACCTGTGAATTTCCTCTCTATAGATTGAGGGAGCATTTATCCAAGGCATGGGATTATATACCATAGAAGAACTGAAATACTCCCCAGAAGGTGTACTTTATTCTCGGAGTCCAGATGACTACAAAATCCCCACTGTCACTGAGATACCAGAAGAGTTCTATGTCACTCTGGTGCGTTCGAGAAATCCCATTGCCATCTATTCATCCAAGGTAAGAACTTAAGATTCTTTACTAGTTGACTAGATTTGCCATAACAAAATACAACTGTTCTGGAAGCTGGAAGTCCAACAACAAAGTACTGGCAAGCTGGTTTCTTTCAAGGCCTCTCCCCTTAGATTGTAGATGTCATCTTCTTCCTGTGTCTTCACACAGTGTTTCCTCTGTGTGTCTGAATTTCCCCTTCCTATAAGGATACCAGTCTTATTGGCTTACCAACCATTCTAATCACCTCACTGTAATTTAATTGCCTCTTTAAAGACTTTGTTTCCAAATGCAGTCCATTTTAAGTGACTAGGGTCAGGAATTCAACCATATTAGCTTCCTCTTTCAAAAAATCAAAAACAAACCCCCTGAATCTGTTCACTCCTTTGAATTGCAAATCCCAAAAGAAGGAGAAACGAACAGCAAGCTTGTGGTTGAGTGTCTCTCAATGACTCCAAAAGCTTACTAGGGTCTCCACTCTTGAGAGGGATCATGAAACAAATTTAAGTCAAGCAAAAAGGTCTCAGGAGGGGCTGATTATCTTGGCTCCTCAGGCTAAGTGTCACCATGAGGTAAACTGACGTTGTGGGCAGATTTCACCAGCCCAGAACTCTTCTCCACCTCAGAATGGGTGTTCAGCCACATTTCTTGGTGACTTTTTGCTCTGAGGTCTTAATAGCTACTGATCTCTGAGGTGTTGGTTCCATCTCCCATGAGCACATGAACTTTAACTGGCCCACAAAGGTTGGGAAGAAAGCAAGGTTTCCTGCCTGAACAGCCTCTGTCTTCAGTTTTGCACCGGAACTTGGCCAGGAACATTTCTAAAGGTTGGCCTAGCACAGGGCATGACCTGCCACTCAGGTTTCAGCTACTTCCCTGCCAATTTTGCTCCAAATAGGGCTCAAACCTGCATTCCTTCTGGCTCAGAGAAACCCTTCCCCTTCCAGCCTCACCTCTTTTTCTGTCTGCCTCAGAGTAATCTGGGCTCTGGATAGTGAAAGACTTTATCAGCTTCAGGCCTTAGTTCCATCCCCCCACCAAGGCCCTGGACACAGACCACAGTCCAGACTACCTTGAAGGAAGAAGGAAATGTCAGTACAAAATAAAACAGCAGTGGAGTACTCAACATGCAATGCCACCACCCTGTTAACCCAGAGCCATCCAACATATGCCAAGGAGTGGAAAAGAACACATGAAAGAAGCAACCACCTCACTGTCTTCCAAGTTCAACTGCAGAGACTGTAGTTATTTTGTTTGGGTTTTGAATTAAACACAAGGGGTCTGGAGCTGGAGTTGGAGTGTCTAAAGAGCACTGAAGGCATTGATCTTCAGTACTTTACCCCACTGCAGGATCAAGAGTTTATAGCTGTCCTAGTATACTGAAGTTCTGGGCATTTTCATGAGCTTCTCTCAGGAGGATCCCCACACAAAGTGCTATGGGAGAATTCCACTGTGGCAATTCAGAAACTCTATTCTGGAGTGATAAAGGCAGAACAGGTGAGCATATGAAGGAGAGAGAGAGAGAGAGAGAGAGAGAGAGAGGAGAGAACACATGTTAGCCCTAAGGAACCATGCATTTCTTCTATTTTTTTTTTAACTAAAGCAGTTGACCATTTTATTTTCACATTTCACAATAAAAATGAAAACTACACTTAGAACCATGCATTTCTGATGGCCTTTTATACTTCTCTCAGGGACTAGGTGAGGCCGGAATGTTCTTGGGGACCTCCGTGTTTTTTGCCATATATGATGCAGTGTCTGCTGCCCGCAGAGAGAGGGGACTGACGAAGACCTTCACCTTCAATAGTCCAGCAACTCCTGAATTGATTCGGATGACTTGTGTGGACCAGTTTACTGACATGGTGAGGGTCCCTGTTGTAATCAGCCCATACAGGGACTTTTGGACTCTATATATGGATGTGTTAACCCTGACAAAATTGTAGGACAGGTTAATCTTTTTCAATGAATATTCTCATTTTGTCTCCATTTGCCACTTTCTATATGCTTCAAAGAAACTGGAAAGTAAGCGGACCTTTCAAATGAATGGTTTAATAGTCAGACACAAAAAAAAGTATACTCAGTTAAACCAGTGTTAAAAGCAAATGGACATGGAAGTTTGCTACTTTAAGCCTTTTATCAAAATGCAGCTGATGTGGCATTTTGATCACTTCAATAATCAAATTATATCAGCTAGATAATCTGATGTGGTCAATTATGCAGAAAGTATTTGTAAAAGAAATTAATAAAAAACAATTTAAGTGAAAATACCAAGTCACTGGGCACACCTGGATATGCCTTGTCACACACTAAGAGAATACAATTCCATTTTCCAGTTGCTGAAAATATGTCTGAGACTACCATCAGAGAGTATTCCTCTATTGAACTGCTTACTGAAGCCCTAAATGAGTCTTGGATTTAAAACTAGATTGCACTGTATGCCTTGGAAATTACAGGGCTTCTGAGTAAGATGCATCTTATCCCAAACTTAAGAAATGTATAAGGAAAAGGAAATTTATGACTCAAGGATTCAAATATTAAAATTATATAATTTTGATAAGCATAAAATAGACATCAAATTTTTTTATAATTATTTGTTTATTTTAATTTGACAGAAAGGGATAGAGAGAGAGAGAGGGAGAGAAAACAAGCTACCGGGTTCGGGACTTGAACCACGGTCAGCTATGTGGGAGTCCAGCACCCTTAACCACCACACCACCTGCTGGCCCCTGATGTGTTCTTTTTTATAAAACATAATTTGTCTTTTTAATTACAACATTTTTCATGTCATAACATTTTATTAACAACTATCTTCTTTCTTTATTTGTTTTTAGATTCCTAGAGATGACCCTTCGACATTTACACCTTGGTCCATCCATGTGTCTTAATCCTGTGTTTTCTAAAAAACAACAACAACAAAAATGAAAGGCTGTGTGATTGACCCTAAAAGTCTTACACCAGAGCAAAACATAGGTTGGCTCCTAATTGTCAAAAAAACAATTTAGCATTTTATAATTATTCTCTATGGCTTAGGTGACTATACTATTATGTTTTAGTATGCAGATTTTCAGCAAATAGTACTAATAAACTTAGAATAAAAAATTCTAATTTTAGTTTGCATAATCCTGAAAATCTATTATCATCCATGATTTTAAAATATGGTAGAATTTTCATTCATCTGGAAGAACTCAAGAAAGACTACTCATGCTTTGTTCTTCAGAAATCTGATCAAAGTTCAGTAACACTGTCTACCTTCAAAATTCTCAGGATTAGATTACCTCAACACCAATTATGTGCTGGTAATAACCAGTTCACCTAGAAAAATCTCTGCTTTGTAATGTTTGCCTGTTTCCATCGTGTAAATACTCCCACCTTGGCCAATTCCAAGTCACTTACATGAGAAATACAAATGTGGAGTTGGAAAGAAATGCTCTTTATCAGCTCTTGAGGGCGGGTAAGAGCTGCCTCTAGCACTGCAGCCTACCTCAGTCTTCAATTTCTGCCTCTTCCATAGAGTCTGTTTAGAAGCAGCTTTGGGGAGTAACCATCCAAAGCCTTCAACTGGTCTTCAATTGCAGGAGCCATGTAAATACATGGTACAATGTCTTGCTCACCTGGAAGCTCACACTGAGTAAAACTATGATATCAAATCACCGTTGAGTCCCTTGTTTACCTAATGTCTAACTGGTATCCCAGCACCAACTTCCTTTTGCCATCAAAGGGGAACAAAATATTCAGGGTTCATTTTTTGTTATTTCTTTACAATTTTACATTGCATTTTCCTGAAGAAATACAATCTTATGCCCAAGAAGATGTTTTATGAAAAAGTTTTGAAAACACAAATTTAAGGGAACCAGTAGTTAGCATAATGGCTATGTTGCTGGACTCCCACGTAGTCGACCGCAGTTCATGTCCTGGACTCGGTGGCTTAAAACTCATGCCGGGCGTGTGTGCATACGTGCCCAAGATCCCGAGAGGAGAATGTAGGAGAAGGGATTGCGGCGTGACCATCCCCCCTGGGGGGTGATTTCTCGCTTTCTGTCTCTATGTCTTTCTCTGTCTGTCTGGCGAACGCACATGCCCTATAGCGAAAACACAAATTTAAAAATTAAATCACTTGTCAGGGATCTGTTTTCTAAATATTAAAGCTCACATTTATTAATGGTAATTTTATGGTGGGAGAATAAGTATAATCTAGTTTGTTTATATTTGTGTGTGACCAGTTTACAAGCAAAGAAGGGTGCTGATAAAAGAGGTTTCTTTCCAAGGAAAAGACTAAGCAGACAATGTCTCATATGCTAATAGAAGCATGTGCATGTGTGAGAGGGTGTGAGTGTGTATACATGTTTCTTTAAGTGTCTGCTTGAATTCACCAATAATATAGATTTCCTAGAACTTAATTCATTGAAACTTATTGTGCCAGATAAAACAATGAAAATAGAGTCATTGGTATATTTTCCTAGCAGTAAATAGAAATACACATTTGCCACAAACTAGTTATGAAAGTGTTATACTTCCTAGGCTATGGGGCAAAGTTTTTGATAATACAGAAGTTGAACTTCTACAAAAATAAGTTTGATAATTTCAGCAGTATTTCATTAACTCAAAGAATTGAAATAGAAGAAGTATTTACAAAACTTTACACTTCAAAGGCCAGCAGGTTTCAAACAAGACTAATGTCCTAACACCTCTATAAACTAAGTTGACACTGTCCTTTCATAGTCTGGCTTTCCTTACTTAGCATTATAAATCTTCCATATTCATCTACTGTGTATCAACTGTCAGTGCCTCATTTTTTTTTATGGCTGAGTTGTATTCTATTGTGTACATATGTCATATTTTTTCAATCCAATCATCTGTTCTTGAGCATTTGGGCTGATTTCATGTCTTAGCAATTGTGAATAATGTTGCAATAAACATTGGATGTGCAAGTGTTTTGCCACCTGAGTGTTTTCCTATCCTTTGGGTAAATACCCTGGTATGGAATTACTGGGTCATACAGTAGTTCTGTTTGTAGGTTTTTGAGTAACCTCCATGCTGTTCTCCATAGTGGCTGTACTGCTTTATGTTCCCACTAACAGCGTAGGAGGGTTCCCTTTTCACTGCAGCCTTGCCAGTACTTGTCATTCTTTATTTTTTTTAATCTTAGTCATTCTGATTGGAGTTAAGTGGTATCTCATAGTGGTTTTGATTTACACCTCCCTTATTATAAGAGATGTTGAACATTTTTCCATTTGGTTTATGACCATTTGTATATCTTCCTTAGAGACATGTCTGTTTGTATATCTTCCTTAGAGACATGTCTGTTCAGCTCATTTGTCCATTTTTAATTGGATTGATTACTTTTTTTGTGTGTATGCTGCTTTGGTTCCCTGTATATTCTGGTTATCAGTCCCTTATCTGAGGCATAGTTTGAAAATATAGGAGCCTGCAGATGGCATGGTAGTTAAAGGCCCTGGACTCTCGTAGGGCTGACCACAGTTCAAGTCCTGGACCTGGAAGCTTGCTCTCTCTCTCTCTCTTGCTCTGATCAAATTAAAAATGGTAATAATGACAAATAAAATAAAGGGAATAATTCTTTTTAAAAAAGAAAAAGAATATATACTCTCCCACTCTGAGGGTTGTCTCCTTGCTCTAATTACTGTTTCTTTTGCTGTACCTTAACTACCACACCACCTGCAGGCCCCTGCAGAGGGTATCTTTGAGAAGGGTAGCCCACTCTTCTCTGAAGCTTCTCTGCCAAGAGACATTTACTTTGTTTTTTCTCTCTCCATTTCTATTCAGCTCACTCCTGAAAGAATGCTTAGGGTATTCTTAGGGTATTAAATTGCTCTATAGATATGCCATTGTACTATAACCAAAAAGTCTATGATACTGTTCCCTAGACTTGAGAAAGCATTTGCCCTATTAATTGAATCCCCATTATGACATGACTCTTTTTAACATTTATATTTCACATTCCCCAATAGCTTGCCCTTTAGACTTACCTTCCTCATTGCCTTTCTTATCTGAGTTTTTTAGTTTTTTGTTTCTTGTTTTTGTCTGATTTCGTTCCTCAGATGAGGTGGCCTTGCATCCCCAAGGGAAGATGGTATTTTGCTCCATTTTATAGGGTCTCAAGTTGCCCTTCTTTTCTCTCAGCATCCAGCAGACGTTAGCCTATTGCCCTCTAGTGTCTGCTGTGACAGCTGAGAAGTTGGATGACAAGTTGGTTCTTTTTCCTTCACAAAAAACTTGATCTTTCAGCCTAGTACCTTGCAAAATAGCTCACTTGTCCTTGGCATTTAAAACTGGTATCGGATGACGCTAGGTGGGTGTCCTTTTCCTTAAGTCCTGGACCTTGAAGAGCATTTCAGTCCCTAGACTCAGATCACTCTTTGGCTCAGAGAAGATTTCTTCTAGTGTTTAGTGATTGCAACTCCTGTATCCTTCTTTCTTCTTTGGTCATGCTATTCATGATCGAAGTCTCTTGCATTTAGGTTTTAAGTTTCTAAATTACCCTTCACATACCCTTTATGTCTTTGCTCTGTGCTGAGTGAGCTATATTTATATAGCTATATTTATTTATTGTACTTTGTTTTCCATGTCACTAATTCGGATTTCAATCATGATCATCTTCATCTAATGATCATTTTCAACCAGATCATCTTTATCTGGTCTGTTGGATGTCCAGAAAGACTTTTTGAAGGATGTAGTTTAATGGCCTTCTTTGATCTTCATATATATATTTTTTTTTATTTTTTGGGAGAGGTTTTTGCTATAGGGCACGTGCGCTCGCCAGAAAAACAGAGAGAGACAGAGAGACAGAAAGCGAGAAATCATCCCCCAGGGGGCATGACCACACTGCAATCCCTTCTCCTCCATTCTCCTCTCCGGATCTTGGGCATGCACGCACACATGCCCAGCATGAGTTTAAGCTACTGGGTCCAGGACTCGAACCATGGTTGACTACATGGGAGTCCAGTGACATAGCCATCATACTAACTGTTGGTCTCTTTGATCTTCATATTGATAGTTGTTTCCTCCAACAACTCTCTCACTTGGATGTGTATCTATTCTGAATGATCTTCTTCTCTCTGGCTCTTGGGTCTACTAGTTTCCCAGAGCTTCCCTAATAATGCACCATACACTCTCTGGCTTAAGACAACAGAAAGATACTCTCTCTGGAGTATCTGCAACTTCTCCGTTGCCACAGCAGACACTAGAGGGCAATAGGCTAATGTCTGCTGGATGCTGAGAGAAAAGAAGGACAACCTGAGACCCTATAAAACGGAGTCCAGAAATCTGAAATCAAAGTGTCATCAGGGTCTATGAGAAAGGATCCTCCCTTCCCTGTTCCTAGCTTGTGTTAGTAGTCAGCAATCCTTGGCATTTCCTGACTTGTAGATACATCGTTTCAGTCTCTGCCTCCATCTTCACATGGCCATCTTCCCTCCACTTGGGTCTGTTTCTAAATCTCCCTATACTTATAAGACACCAATCATGGGATGAAATAGCCATCCTAACCCAGTGTGTCTTCATCTTAACTTGATTATGTCTATAAATACTTATTTCCAAATAAGATCACAATGGGGAATAGAGTTCAACCTACCACAGCCACATGACCCCTCAATTTTCTTTTGTCAGCTCGCTGTTTACTGGAGCAACCCAAGAAACATCAGCCACAGGCTACAAAGATAGAGTGCTCCTGATCCACTCTCCATAGGCTGTCAGGATAAAGCAGGAAGGCTACTAGAACCTGCTGAATCAAGTGGAGGAAGCCTCTCAACCTTATGTCTCTCCTGACTCCTCGATCTCACTCAGACTCAGGGGTAGGGGTAGGAGGGACTTGGACAACCTGTCAGTCCAGACCTCTATACACACTGCCAGTAAGCTTTCTATGTACCACACACACACCTCAAGGACAAAGCTTTCCCCCAGATTTTCAGTTTCCAGGGTACTGATCTCCAAATCTCTCCCACCTGAGAGGGAGAAAGTGCCCTCCCCCTCCCACAATACACAAGGTTCAAAGCCTTGCTGCACCTAGCTCCCCATGGGGCCAGCAACTGACTGGTCCAGCAGAGGCAGAAAGATCAGAGTTGGGAGGAAAAAGCAAGGGATCTCCAGTAAGAAAAGATAAAAACAAAAGGTCTGGAACGTGGATATTTAATGACCAATCCAAGCTCTCAGTGTCCTAAACATCACCCCACTATTGATCTGTTTATCTGTGTCCAATCTTTGGGTTTTAATGAACTCAAAGTAGAAGGCAACACCCCACTGACCCACCTAAGCAGTGGCCAGTACTTCTCCACTTACATCAATAAGCAGGATGTGTTTTGGATTTTTTCCAGAAATAAAGTATGTTTGAATTGCTGGGAAGGGTGGTGTCATTTCTTATGTTAACTGTTTCAATGGCTAACAAGAATTCTTTTATGTAAATTATAAAACCTTTTTTGTAAGAAACATACAAGCACCTGAGTCAACATAAATGCAACTCATCTCACGCAACAGAAAAACCTATTTAAAGGTGAAAAAAATTCCAACTTATTTTTTTCATAAGGAAAAATAAATTCAAGGAGAGAAAAGTGGTAGTATTTTTCCATTGTCTTGAATAAGATCTGAGAATCAGACAAACTTGGCAGAAACTGTATCCCACCTCCCACCCTGGGCAACTTTTTGTTCTTGCCAAAGTGAGTGGTTTTTACATTGAGCTCCCAGAGCCCTGGGGTTTCTTGAAGAACAGAAGGTGAGAGAAATTCCAGTCTCATCTGCAGTCCCTTCAGCCCACTGACGTCTGGAGTACCTACCTTCTCTTTTAATGGTGTATACATCACAAGATTTTATTCAAACAAAAGTTTACCTGGCTCAAACAAGTCTGAAAAACTTTTCTCTTCAAGCAGTACAGGATTAGTTTTCAGTTTCCCAGCAATTAAAGTGTTTGGTTCCCTAATCCAAAGTACTTTTAGATCTGTCAAATCTAATACCTGATCCGACTTTAGTTCTCTGAAGCTATTCTTCTACTTTAAATGCTTGTGCTTTATGTTGACACTGCAGGGTTTAATCCTACAGACATTTTGAAACACCATGATTCACATATCTCAGTCACTGACAGCATCCATGCTCCTGTAAGTGTTAATTATGTGACCATTTGTTGCCCTCTTTTAAAAGGAGGATGAGAGTATGAACAGATGTGGACCTTACAAACAATCCCTGTGTCATTTTTCCCTTAAATAGAAGCAACCATGAGAGGGGCCTGTGTTTCCCTTCTCTGTCTCCTCCCCTATTCTCAGTTCTCATGAAAACAACTCCTATCTTCCAGGCCTAAATGTTCCTTCTCAGGGAAGAATGGATCTCTACTCCCAAAACAAGGCTAATTTCTCTATTCCATGCTTGTCATAAGCATTAATCTCATGCTAATTGTCTTACTAAATGATACTCAAGAGAAAGAAAACTTGTAAATCTTGTTTCCTGCTGTACCTCTACAGTTAGCAAAGTGTCTGGTACAAGCCAGATGCTCGATAACTACTGAATGAATGAATAACTCACTAATGTCTCCTTTATTTAAAGTATTTTAGGCCATAAACTGAGGATATATTAACCCCTACAAAGAACAAGTTGTCCTTCATACTGACCATGGTAGGAGATACAAGTAGCTAACTAACTTCTAGAAACCTATTACTTCGTTGGGAAAATGAGACATTCACATTGAAAAGATTGTATTTTATAAGTGGGGGGAAAAAAATCAAGCTAGCTCATAATGGGGTGGGTGAGGTGGCTGGATCCCACATGACCAACTCTGCAATTCAAGACTCAGACCTAGTGGCTTAAAAAACACACTGTGTGTGTATGTGTGTGCTCAAAATCCTGAAAAAGGGAAGAAATGGAGGAGAAGAGCTTGCCCCCAGGTGGGGTGCTTTGTCAGTTTTCCTTTCGCTGTCTCTCTCTCTCTAGTAAGCACACGTGCCCTCTGGAAAATTTTTTAGAAAAAAAGAAAATGAACCTTGGAGGCCAAGGGCAGATTGCTATGATTTTGATGATGGTTTGTCCCTCTAGGTTTTATGTTTTAGAATTTGACGTTAGGAGGTGGCAAGATCTAGTGGACAACAATTGTTCCATGGTGATTACATCATGGAGGGGACATCGTAAATAGATTAATGATATCTCAAGAGACTTGAGACATCAAGTCTAATTCTAATATGGTTCTCATGAGAACTGGTGACCATAAAAAGGAGAGAACCTACAGCTCACTTGCTCTCTCTCTCTCTCTCTCTCTCTCTCTCTCTCTGAATGTACCCACCATCCTCTGTGCTTCTATCATCCATGCCATAGGTGTAGGCCTTTAGACTTTGCAGCCACCAGAATTTTTAGTTTGTAAATAAACCTCTATCTTCTTCATAAAATCACCCAGGCTCAGGAATTTCTGTTATCAATGCAAAAATGGACTGAGACAGAAATTAGGACAGTTAATTAGTGGTAGAAGGGCTAGCAGGTGATGTGGTGGTTAAGAACGCTGGACTTAGACATGGCTGACCATGGTTCAAGTCTTGGACCAGGCGGCTTGCTTTATCACTTTCCATCTCTCTCTCTCTGGTCAAATTAAAATAAGTAAGTAAATAAATAAATAAATAAAGTTAAATAAAATAATTCTTTTTAAAAAAATATAGTGGAAGATTAGAGATTGTTTTCCCAGTTTCTAGCTTATTAAGTGAAAAGTGAAGAAGCAATTGGTTGGATCCGCAGGGACTTTGAAATTCAGGAAAAGGAGAGGAGAGGTTTGGCGCTACTCCTTTCTGATGGTAGTTGAAGAGGGAAGGAGAACAACCACAGTGGGGCAGGCACAGGGGTGTTATCATTGCAGTCATGGGAAAATCTTCTACAGTCACTCAAAAGACACTTATTGGACATGTACTCTGTGGTAGGCACCATTCTAGGCTTTGCGGATGCAGTGGGTGAATGGAAATATTGGGTCGTTGGAAAAGTCATGATATATTTTTGCATAGACCCAATATTATAACATCCCTGGCTTCATGGAGCTTATACTGCAGTGGAGAGAGTAAGTAAATATGAAATGTACAATTATGGGATGTAAATAACAACTCATTTTTACATGTAAACTTCACAAGAAGTCCAATTCATTGAACCATTTAATCGTGCTGGCTTTTAGAGCCAGGTGGTGATGCAACAGTAACACACCAGATTTGTGTGGGAAAGGTCCCGGCTTACATCCCTAGATCTTTCTGAGCATGCTGGGAACCTGAGCATGGCATGATCCAAGCTGGCTGAGACTAAGGGTAGAGCATGATATGAAGACCCTGTTTGGGCTCTCTCTCCCTCAGGAGAGACAAATGAATAAAAATGTTAAAATAGGTGTTTCAGTGTCTGCTAAATGACAATCACTTTTCCAGTTGCTGAAAATACAGCCATAAACAAAACAAAGTCCCTGAACCCAGGGATTTCCCCCCTCAAAAAAAAATCATAACAGGGCCAACAGGTGTCGTGGTGGTTAAGAGTGCTGGACTCCCATATGGCTGACCATGGTTTGAGTTCCGGGCCTGGCTGCTTTCTTTCTCATTTTCCCTTTCTCTCTCACTCTGTACCTCCCAAATTAAAAATAAATAAATAAATGCATAAAGTAAAATAAAAATAACTCTTTAAAATATATATAAAATAAAAATAATAAATTTTAACGTGATTGGGTGCTCAGGGGAGAGCTTAGTCCCAAATAACAAGAGGGTACCAGTCATGCCAAACTCTTAGGATTAATTAAAGTAGCATGTACCAGGCCCTGGGGCAGAAAGGAAATGAACACATTCAAGAAGCAGAAAGGTCAATGTGGCAGAGAGCATTAACAAAGAGAAAGTTAAATGAAGATAAACTCAAAGAGCTGGGCAGGGCCCATCCCATGGGGCCTCCATGGCAAGTGTGTGGGGCTTTGCCAAAGTAAGAGAAGGCCACTAGAAGCCTATAAGTAGAGAAAGTCCAGGCTTAAGCAGAATAAAGACAATGAGAATAGTAGTTTGGCAAGAGAAGGAAGCACAAGACAGTCCAAGGCCAGAAGCAGGGATAGGTTGTGGAGGACTTTACACACTGGGCTAAGGGTTTGGAGCTTACATTCCAAGCCTCAGAGAGCTCCTGGGGTTTCTGAGCAGGAATGATATGATCAAAAGGCTGATCTTAACATCTTACCTAATCACAGTGATCTCCAACTTCTCCTCTCATGAAACTGTTGTAGATGTAGTCAGCAACTTTTTAGTACATGTGAAATATCCACATACAATTCAAACACTTGGACATGTGCATAAATACTTCCATGGCGTCTGAAAACTGGTATGTCTGGGGGCCTAGGCTTTAGAATTGTCAAGAAATGTGAAGCTGCCAACTCCACTTGATTAGGAGTATTTTCCAGAATAGCTCTGTGGTGAGTAGGATCCTAAGGCTACAGTTGGACCAAGGGGGAAAGATAACCTTCCTCCATTAGCCAAGTCAAGAGTGTGCCAGGGATGTGCTACTTAGCCGAACCTTGTCACACGATAAGTGGTCATCTTAAGACAAAGGATTGGTTCCAATGATTTTGCTGGGCTCTACAAACTCATGAAGGAAGTGTTGGCCAAGAGAAAGGTTGGTCACCTTCCCTGACACCAGACACAAAAGCAGCTACTTGCCTCACTTGTACATACGGGAGGCCAAGTCCCAGACATTTTTTTAAAGAAATATTTTGCTATAATGTGCGTGCACTCACTAGAAAGACAAAAAGAGACAGAGAGACGGCAAGAAATCACCCCCCAGGGGGGTCAGCCATGCCACAATCCCTTTTCCATTCTCCTTTCTAGATCTCGGGTTTGAACCATGGTCAATTCCATGGAAGTCCCACGACGTAAACATTATGCCATCTGCTGGTCCCATCAGACATTCTTTAGCTGAAAGAATAAGAACTGCTTAATTTTATCTATAAATACCTAATCGAGTTTTTCAGGCTGATTAAGTATTATTTTTCTTTTTATCAAGGATTTTGTCTGTATGCTTATGAGAGTTACAACCCAGGAGATCTTGGTTTTAGTTCCTGCTTTGCCACCTATTTCTGAGCTACTCTAAGCTATCGATCTAGCCTCTCTGGGCCTCTTTTACTCATCTGTACTGTAGCTGCCTTGTCTAGATCACAATCTTCCAATAGAATAATCCTGGGGGTAAGGAGTAAGTAAAAGGCACCCTACACCTCCACTTGAACTAGGGCACAACTAGACTTGTCCATTTGATTTCCTATGAGGAGACATTTTTCAGCTAGAATGAGAAAAATGTTGAAGAAAGTGAGAAGTCTCAGTGAGCACACTTTGTCTTTGGGAAAACTGAAATGCATCCAGGATATGTTCCTGGTGCTGAGGCAGTATGCAGAGAGGGATTAAGCTTAAATTGTTGTTTACAATTTTCATACTGACTTCCTCAAACTTCAGAAAAAGCCAGAAGGGGTGTGGGCTGTGTACAGAACCAGCTTTGAAGCCAGGATTGGTGGGTGGCAGAATGAAGCTCAAGTTACAAGGCCAGACTGTGTAAGTGCCCTAGACATAAACAGCCACGAGGCAAGGAAATCCCTACCTCCTGCCCTCCTCTCTGAGACTTCAAGTCACCTGCTTCTATGCAGGGAGAGATTCCAGTTGCTTGGACCTAAATCTCTTCTGCTCATTTCTGCTGCTGGTACAGAGCATCCCCACCTAGAACTGAGATAAAGCCTATCTGCAGGTGCAATGCCTTGCCCATCACGATCGGACGAGTTGCTTTTCTTTGTGAATGGGAGGAAGGTAAGTGTTGGCTGTTACTACTGTGGCTTGGAGAGGCAGCAGGAAACCACTAGCTCAAGGGGAGCTCTTGTGGCCTATTTGGGGTGAGCCCCTTCCAACTGAAGGCAAGAAGTCGGGGACTAGGAACCCATGATAAGTTGGCCTGTTCCCCCTCAGTCAGGGTTCAGCTGCTGGGAATGTGGGTAATGGAACATACCTTCGTGTCAGCTGGTTCCACTCCAGCTCTGCCCCTACTGTGTACCTTCATGCATGCTACTTCACCTCCCTGAGCCTCAGAGACCTCATCCTTAAAATCTACTCTAGGCTACTGTAAAGATGAAAAGAAAGCTGCCTCTCTCATAGATAGAACCCCCTATGTGCTGGAAAGTATTTAATGTCGGGCCCCATACATGGAAACACTTTGTCCAACAACATATCTTGATCTTCAAATTCCAAAGGACAAGAAATGGAGCTTTTTAAAAATTTTTTTCAACTTAACAGTTTAATTGTTTTATTGAGTTCCCATTATAAGAAGAGACTTCAAAAAGTTCAGGGAAAGATCAGTGGAGTCAGATTCCATATGGTTTACTGCAGTTCGGGTCCCAGCCCTGGTGGCTTGAAAAACATACCACATGTGTGTAAAAAAAAAAAAAAAAAAAAAAAAAAAAAAAAAAAAAACACCATACTACATGTGTGTATGTATGTCCAAAATCCCAACAGGATAAACAAATGGAAGAGAAGGAATTGTGGAATGATCACACCCATGGAAGGAGGGTGCTCTCTCCCTCCCTCTCTCGCTCTCTCTCTCTCTCTCTTTCTTTGGCAAGCACACATATACTCCGGCAATTTAAAAAATCACAGAAAAATGGAATTAAATTACAAGTTCACTTTGGTATAAAACATTTTTTCTTCTTTTTTGGGGGAGGTTTTTGCTGTAGGGCGCGTGCGTTCACCAGAAAGACAGAGAGAGACAGAGAGACAGAAAGCGAGAAATCATCCCCAGGGGGGATGGCCATGCCACAACCCCTTCTCCTCCATTCTCCTCTCAGGATCTTGGGCACACATTCACACGCACCTGGTGTGAGTTTAAGCCACCGGGCCCGGGATTCGAACCACAGTCAACTACACGGGAGTCCAGCGACACAGCCATTATGCTAACTGCTGGTCCCAGGTATAAAACATTTTTGAAAGCCATGCCTACTTTTCTCGTAATATGTATTGCCCAAGAATCTTTTGAAGACCTCTTAGTACAGAATTGAAGAATGTAATCACAGTTGACTGGACCCCCCCCCCCCCCCCCCCCCCCTTTCCTTGGGTTGCATATAAGTTCCAGGAGAAACCTGTATGACAAGGGCAGGGATCCAATTTTCCCTGGCATCTTCCTTTCTGGTCTTCACTGTCGATCCATGAAGGCCACTAGTTAACCCTCAGTGCCTTCACCAGGCCCTTTCTCTCACAAATCTTTATCTGTCAAGCAAACCATTCTGTAGCTCCCAGGACACACAACTTCTCTGGAGTCTTGCCTTCTTCTCCAGGGCCCCTCAGCCCTCTGACTCCAAAGCCCTAATTAGAGTTTGGTCATGTCCACCCTACTCTAGGGCTTGGCCCAAGAAAGGAGATAGATTATAGAGCCTCTCAGATCTCACCATTCCCTTTCTAACTCTCTCCTGTACCATCTCTCTGACCAGCAACTTCCGTATGTTTTTTCAAAGCCATCATTTGTGAAGTGAGTTCCAACCTGCTTGTTCCACTGGCCTAGGCTTTGGAGACTCAAATGTCACAAGACATTCCTTTCTCTACTTTCTGCTCCACATCCCTTCTGAGTCATGATCCCAGACTGAAGTAGCTATAGCCAAACAGAGAATGAGTCAAGGGTTAGAAGAAATAGACATGTGCGGAAGGTGTGGAAGTCATCATTTTATTATTATGATGATGATGATTATTCACAATAATAAAAATGCTACCCCGCTGCATTTTCAACAAATTTTTTTAAAGATATTTTTTGCCATAGCTCGTGTGCTCTTGCTGAAGAGAGACAGAGACAGAGAAAAAGTGAGGAATAGCCCTCCCAGCAAGGCTGACCACTCCGCAATCCCTTTTCCTCCATTGTCTTCTCGTAATTTTGGGCATGCACACACACCCGCCTGGCATGAGTTTCAAGCCTTCAGGTCCAAGACTCAAACCACAGTTGGCCATGTGACAGTCCAGTGCTTTAACCACTACTCTACCTGCTGGTCCCCTCAATAAATGTTTTTAAAGGATCTGAGGTGAGAGTAAGGGCAGAGAGAAGAGGACTTCTTTTATCATTGATTAAGAGTCCCCTATAGATCCAGAAAGTAGTCAAATTTTGATAACTCAGCTTGGAGATTTAGTTCCTGTAGTTTTTAATTCTTTGAAGTTTACAAAAGTTGATGTCTTCCTTTTGTGGAGAAAGGCACACCTTAACATGGAGGGCCGACGTACATTTTTTTTCCTTCTAACTCAGTATAATAACTAGAGCTATTTGCAGAACACCCCAAGACAAAGTCAAAGGAAACATCCAAAAATAAGCAAATGAAAAAGAGACACCAAAGAAGGTCTCATGACTTTTGAGTGCTAAAGTGCTCACTTTTTAAGGGGATGGGAAGGAAAATTCTAGTGTTTCATCAGTCACCCTGGATCTTGAGTTGAATCACCAACGCTCACCGCCAGCCCTCTGCTGGCCAGGCAGCTCCAGGGCCTCTTCGGGATGACAGCAGCTCCTCCCACGTCCTTCTCCCATCACCAATTCTTAAGACCCGTGATGTTATCAAGTGTATTCCCCACCAGAGGGATCTCAGCAGTGCCAGAGTAGAAACTCAGCTCCCCTCCCTACAGGACTCACACACACACACACACACACACACACTCCAAGTCCCTCTCAGACTTGAAATATTTCAAGACAAAAGACCAAGTTGGAAGACTGCACAAAAATAGCAGAGCAAATATAAAACATACAACTTCACAGAGGGCCCCATGGCCTTGTGGTTAAAGAAGATGGATCTCACACAACTAATCACCAGTTTGAATTCCAGCCCTGGTGACTTGAAAAACATGGAGGTGTGTGTATGCTCAGAATCCCAACAGGATGGAGAGATGGAGGATGACCATGCCCCATTGGGGAGTGTTTTCTCCCCACCTCCCATCTCTCTAACTCCCTCTGGTGAGCACACAAATCCTCTGGAGATTATTAAAAATAAAGAACACTGCTTCAACAATCCCTCTTATGGGATTCTTCACATAGCAGTGGTTCTCAGCTTTAACCACATATGATAGCATCATTGCCACACTCTATCTGAGCCTCCTGCTCTGTACATGTATGTGAAAGTTGTTTACCCTAAAGTTATTTGCACTAAAAAACAGTAGAGATAAGACCACATCTAACATTATATCCTAATCCCTAAATCAAACAGGTCAGAACAGATTTTCCACCAGATCGCTGATTCAATCCCCATAATAATCTCTCTTCTGTTTCCAACACAGGTGATAGAAAGGAATGCAGACCCAGAAGTGACTCTGCTGAACTTCCTACGAAAAAACTGAACCCTTTTTATCAAAGTCCTGGCCATGTCTATCTCTGCCTTAAAACTTAGGCCAGTTATGATTATGACAATCAAATGTCTCCATTCAGTCAACCCTCTTCCTTCTCTGCCCTTTGCTCTTTGTTTTCGGCAAAGAATGGTTTTAAGGATATTGGGTTAACTGAGTTATTTTGGAGAGGATGAAGTTTACCCAGAGTTTCTTAAGTCTGATAATAACAGTGAAATAGAAGCTAAGCTCCTACTTGAGCACTAGTTACTCCCTGGGGGATTTCCAGGTTCCCACCATGGCAGTTAGGTAATAGAGGATTGGGTTACATGTGCCCTGCCCTTTCATGAAACCAAATTCTCTAGATACAGTGAGAACATGTGTTCATTAGAAAGGATTTCCTTGCCCTGCATTTGTTTTCCTACCCCAGATTTCCCCCCACCATTTTATATTCTAAAATATAGAGCTTCACAATGGCAGACGTATTAGAATTGGTAAATCTGATAGAACTCTCAAAGATGCCAAAATAAATACATTCATTTATTTATGACAGAAATTGCAAATTGGTGAAATCAGCTTCTAAGTTTTGTTTAAAAGGCCCACATTATTTTCAATTAGTTGTTAATGTTTGAATATTAGGAAATTCCATATTTAAAAAAATGAAAATCCCCTTTCTTTGCTCTATTAATTTACATTACCTGTCTGATAAGCATTTGAGATTATGATTTAATTTAGATAAATAAATTTTTTTTAAAATAGCAACAATTCATGATTCTGAAGTCCCTTTAGCCAGTCTAGACCATGACAACCAATTCCATAAATTGCATGAAAACAGGCCACAACTAGGGAGAAGGATGAACGAAGCGAAGGGGATGGAGCTGAGCCTAGATTTATGATCGGACCTGGGCCAAACAAGGTGGGGTCTGAAGTCAAAGATAAAAGATTCCTCCCAAGACTCCCTCATTGGCTTTCACAAGCAATGCAAAATCACTGGGCAAAACTAGTAAGACACCGAGTTGCTAACTCAGCTTTTCTGATTACATGACTGAAACCTTTACATCCATTATTCTTCAAGAAACATATAAGCCTGTGAAGATAAAGTTGGTACTACTTCTCCCTCTTTGCAAGTGAGAAAACAGTCAAGGAGAGGTTACGTCCAGTGTTACACAGCTAATGATCAGTAAAGAGAGGTCTTTGCTAAGAACTGGGAGCAGGAAAGTGGCTTCTCAGACCTGCACTTCAGTACCCAGAGACCTTGCTCACTCCATCACCCTAGGGAGTCAGCGAGACTGGAGGCAAATGTCCACTTTGGCATCTTTTCCTTGACGGCCCGTCTTCCAGTACGTCTCACAGGAACCAAGTATGCCTGTGGTAGAGGAGGATGTGGCGCCTGCACCGTGATGGTGTCTAAGCATGACCCCGTGTCCAGGAAGATAAGGTAACCACCCAGGAGCCAAGGGAGGGCTTTGTTTTTTTGCGTGGCTTAAACTTTCATCTCACAACTCAAAAAGATTTTTATATTTCTGCTGTCTCTGAATCTTAGATACTGCTAAAAAAAAATTTAAAAAATAAAAAATTAAGCAAGCCAATAACAGAGGTGGGTCATCTACTGAGATCATATACAAACTAATTACATTTTCTGTGCCATTTCGGGAAGATTATGGACCTCTCGAGATCCATCTATGCACCATAGGTATAAAAACCCCAATTTAGGCCAATCACTCATCTTACAAATGAGGAAATTGAGGTTCTAAGTCAAGTGACTTTGCTCAAGGTCAACTAATAAACTGTAGAACAAGGACTTGAACCCACATTTTCTGTCTCTTAAGACAGTGCTGTTTCAACTGTGGGCTGGATCAACCACGCAGATTAAGGATCCAGGCTATAATTTCAGCCTTTACTTAATGGCCAGATTCTAGAACTTGGGCTTCTTCCTAACCATTGGCCCAATAAATCAAGAGGTAGTTTTAGAACATGGTCATCCAACATTACCAAATGATCTTATCAAGAAAGTTTCAAATTAATAAGCAAAAAATAAATAAATAAATAATGTGCACATCTGGGAAAAAGACGTAAGTGTGCCTTTTGCTTGTTATTAGGTCAATGTCCCAAGAATACTAGTTGGAAGCCAACCACATTCCTACTAACATGAATCCATTCCTTTTCCTAAGTGGGTCTGTTTTGGGCTTAGAAGTTTCTTCTAAAGTTCAGGATGCTCACCTAGTTATTAGAGATGCACAGAGTCAACAGAGAGGACCTTAAACTCATACTCTCTGCCTATCCTCTAGTTCCCCATCCCTTGGACTGATTGATAAGCTTTGGAGGTTTTTTGTTGCCCTTCTTGGTTCCAAGTTTTCCCATGAGACAAATCCACGTCACTCCTCTTGATTTTCCTTGTGTTTCTCACACAAAGACACTTCTCAGTCACTGCATGCCTGGTGCCCATCTGTTCTCTGCACGGGGCTGCTGTCACCACTGTGGAAGGTGTTGGAAGCATCAAAACTAGGCTTCACCCTGTACAGGTAAGACCATAGCCTAATTTTCTCACTTCAAAACTTTGATCCTCTTACCAAATTCTGTGTTGACTGCATGAGGGAATTTCAAAAAGATGGTGGAAATATGGAATTAAAATATGGTTTCAGAAACCAACAGGTGGCCTAATGGTTACATTGCTAGACTCCCACATAGTCACCTGCAGTTTGAGTCCTGGAACCTAGCAGCTTAAAAACGCCGGGCGTGTGTGCGTGTATGCCCAAACTCTCAAGAAGAGAATAAAGGAGAATGGATTATGGTGTGTCCACCCTCCCCTGGGGTGGGGGACTGATTTCTCACTTTCTGTCTCTCTGGCAAGTGCACAAGCCCTGTAGCAAAAAATTCTTAAAAAAAAAATAAATACAGGTTCATTTTGGTGCAAAATTTGGTGCAAAAAAATCCATGCATACCTTATTCATAATGTGCATTTTCTATGAACTTTTGGACATACCTCCCACCCCTGCATACTGCCTGAGGTTTCTAGATTGTGGTCAGTAAGTAGGAACTTTGGATGCATGTTAATCAGAATAATAACAGCTGTTAATAGATTTTTTTAAAAAACCTGGAAATCTGTTCACATTTTACTAAATAATATTTTTTCTTACTTTTCCTACTTGAATGATAAGCAGTATTACTGAAACATAGACTAATGCTTATTGGACTATGGTCTGGAATAGATATGCACAAAGAATATTATGTATAGAGTGAAATGTCTCTGAGACTAGCCAAATACAACTCAGGATTATTTGCTGTGGGACAGAGATCCTGAGACTATAATCAAAACCAGATGAATTGAGTATAAACTGACTTTACCAGAGCATGAAAACAAAAGTTTCTCCAAACATTAGCCTAAGCTGGAACAAAGAAACTGGATTCAAGAGCAATGTGACATGCATTTGGTAGAGTTAGAAAACACATCAATTCCTCTGTAAGTCACAGGATTGGGGGGGGGGGGGGGGGTCACAGGGCCAAGGGGACCAATATTGGGTCCTTTCTAGGCTGAAGGAGCCCAGAGGGTCTCTGGATTTAACTACATGAGAATCAGCTCCAAGAAGGTCCACGAAGGGAAAGGATCCAGCAGAGTCTACTAGAGTCTACTTGGAGGTCACAATAGGGCTGATAAACCCAATCCTAGGATTAGATTCCATTCCAAAATCTAAAACAGGACTTCCAAAACTTTAATGTGCCTAAGAATCACCCAGGGGTTGGGAACCAGCAGTTAGCGTAATGGCTATGTCTCTGGACTCCCACGTAGTCGACCGCGGTTCGTGTCCTGGACCCGGTGGCTTAAAACTCACGCTGGGCGCGTGTACATGCGTGCCCAAGATCCCAAGAGAAGAATGGAGGAGAAGGGATTGCAGCGTGACCATCCCCCCGGGTGGTGATTTCTCGCTTTCTGTCTCTAATGTCTCTCTCTGTCTGTCTGGCAAGCGCACACGGCCTATAGCGAAAATCTCCCCCAAAAAAAAGAATCACCCAGGGGTATGAAAAATGCAGATTGTGGGTTAGAATGTTTGGAGCAGGAGCCAAACAATGCAACAGACTCTGCATTTCCTACAAGCTCCCGTGGGAATTAGTACTGCTGGTTCGTGGACCACGGTTTCAAGGGTCTAGGACACAGAATAAAAGCTTGGACTTTGGGAAGTGGAGCTCTCTTTGCGCTAACACATCGTAATTTTATTTATTTATTTATTTTACATTCATTCTCTGTACATCAGTACAGCATACAAAATGAGATTTTCCCATCCAGAATATATATATATATGTATATTGGTTAAATCAATAATATTACTATACATGTTATCATCAACAAATCATTTTTCCTTTCTTGCTTCTTATATATTTTGCATTCCCGTCTCCTTGATTCCCTGCTTCTCACCCATGGAGTAATTGAAAGATGAAAGCCAAGTGAGATCAACAGTATCCATGCTAATCAAAGAAGGTAGCCTCATGGTCAGGGCTAAGCCACACATAATATGGAGGTGCTCATGAAAACTTACATGCCCTCTCCTTATAATTATTGATTTCTGGATAATTCTTCTCACCCTGGGAGTGAGAAGTAATTCCCAGTTAGAGAGACTTGAGCACTTGACCTTGGGAGGTGATTATAATGATAGCATAATCATCTGGGTGATTTTTCCAGGAGCAGTCTACAGAAAGGAACACTGGCAAGCTCTGATCAAAGGGCTGGGGAATATTTGCTCAGAGTGGGCTCCACCATGACAAAGGGGCTGTGGGTTCTGGTGAAAGTTGGTGGCAACAGAAAGGTTAAGGTTGTGACCATGCTAGTGTCTTTCCAGGAAAGGATTGCCAAGAGCCATGGGACTCAGTGTGGATTCTGCACCCCCGGGATGGTGATGTCCATGTACACACTGCTCAGGAATCACCCCCAGCCCTCAGAAGAGCAGCTCATGGAAGCCCTGGGAGGTCGGTCTGACTCTAAAAACTATTACCCACCCAAGGCAGATGGGAAGGATTCCAGGCTGCTGCACACTCGATCCCAGCCCCACTCGAGTACCTGCTTTGGTTGTTTCCAAAGCAGCTACAGTTCACCCAGAAGCAGAGAAAATACCAGGCTATCCCCTGCTGATAAGAGCATAAGCTTGGAGCAGCCAAGCACAGAACTAACACACTGCACATGTTCCACAGCACCCACTCGACACAGTCTCTATATGTCTATGTCTCTATACAGTGACTTACTTGATTGCTTAGAGGCCAATATTAGTTTCCTAGGGCTATCCTAACAAACTACCACAAACTGGTTGGCTTAAAGCAGAAGTTTACTCTCTCACAGTTCTGGAGGATTTAAGTCTAGAATTGAAGTGTCAGCTGGCCATACTCTCTATAGGCGCTAGACGAAGGCCCTCCCATGAAGCTTCCTAGCTTCTGGTGATTGATCGGTCCTTGGTGTTTCTTGACTTGTGATGCATCACTCCAATCTCTGCATCCATCTTCCCATCTTCCATTCTCTTATGTATGTCTGTGTTCAGATTTCCCTCTTCTTTATAAGGGATTACAAAACTCTCAAATCTCCTAGCCTCATTAATAATCGTAATAGCCCAGTCACTGTAGGGTTTACCCTAATCCAAGAAAAGCTAACTCAGTTACACCTGCAGAGACCCTATTGCCAAATAAGGTCATGTTCAGGCCAGCCCTGTGGCTCAGTGGTGAAGGGAGCTGTCACCCACATGGCCAACTGCACAGTGTGAATCTCAAACCCAGTGGCTTAAAAAATATGCCAGGCATATGTGTATGCATGCCCCAAATCCCAAAAGGATGAAGAAATAGAGAAGAAATTGTGGCATGATCATGCCTCATTACAGGGTGCTTCTTCCTCGCCCTCTTGCTCTGTCTCTCTAGAAAGCATTTGCACCCTCTGACCATTTTTTTTTAAATAATAATAATGAGGTCATGTTCACAGGTCCCAGGGGTTAGGACTTCAACCCATCTTTCTGGAAGACCAAATTCTACTCATAACAGGGCCTTTCACATATGAAAGAGTCCTTGAAATTTTGCAATAGGTTTAAGTTACTAAAAAGGAGTTTATAAATAGATCCCTTTTCCAGGATTAGTAAACACCATTAATGGGGCATCAATACCCAAACAAGTCATGTATTAGATTCACAAATTCGTAGATTGAGGACTGATGAGGGGCAGAGGGTGGTATAAGCTGCCAACTGCTGGTGGACTTCTCTTTCTCTCTCTCCTTCTCTTCCTCTCCCCACCTCCAATACAGAAAATCAGATTAAGTCATCTAAAATCCCCATCTTTCTTGGGTCCTTCTATTCAAGCTCCTTCAGCAGCTCCTAAACCCTAAAGCATGGCCAAGCCTAACCTCATTCACCAACATGCAGAGAAGTACGACAACTGGCCTCACTATCTCACACTTCTCTCCATAACTCCCTTTTGACTCTGTTCTATACATTTCCTCTGCACCTGGCTCATGCTGCCCTGAGAGCCCAGTATACCCTCTCCTTCTCTCTCTGATCCATAGTTTGCTCATCCTTCAAGCCAGGCTTCTCGAAACCTTCTCAGATGAACGTTGTTCCTCCTCCACCTTCCCTGTCCAGATGTCATCCTTGGAAACCTGAGGTTCTCAAATTTTACCATGCAATGGAACTGCCTGCAGAGAGTTCTTACATGCAGTTTTTAGGGCCCACACCCAAACACTCTGATTCATGAAGTCAGAGCAGGGCCAGGGATCTGCATCTTTAGCAAATATACTCAGGTCTCCTGCAGTAACCTAAAAGCTATTGAGAGGCACCACTGACAAACTAACCAAGCCGTTATCCTTTGCCTTGGAAATTTTCTATAGGTTATTTCAGGATATCCATTATCTTACATAGTATCTGAAATGTAGTTCTTCTCAACAGATACACATTGAATGAATAAATTAATAGATGGATGAAAGTGAGCTCACCAGGGCCAGCCAGGTGGTTAAGGCAACTGGCTCCGACATGACTGACTTTGTGGTTCAAATCCCAGACTCAGCAGCTTAAACACATGCCAGGCATATGTACATGTGTGCCCAAAATCCTGAGAGGAAAATGTGGCCATCCCCCTGGGGGGTGACTTCTCTTTCTCTCACATATGCCCTATAGATTACTGAAAAAGGGAGGGGGGGAGTGAGCTCACCAGTTAAATGATCATATTCTTTAGGACAGAGACTAAAACTAATTGAGGTGATCAGAAAAAATAATTCTAAATAGATTCTGAGTACAGGAAAAAAGCATTAAACAGTTTGACAGATATTAAAATACCCTGAAAAGAAAATCTGAATCTACTTCAACTTTCAAAAGAAATCAATGGAAACAAAGCTTACTGACAACAATGTGTCTCTGATTAGGTAACCTCTGCCGTTGCACTGGGTATCGGTCAATTCTGGCAGGTGGAAGGACCTTCTGCGTGGTGAGTAGGTGACTATGGGGACACTATACAGGGCCAGAATGACAGTCGGTCAAGCCTGGCACAGAGGAGTGGATTATTTTAGACTACCTTAATTGACTGTAAGAGAGATTAAGTGAGTTATTTCCAGTTGAATCACTGGAGTTTAAGCTATTTGTTGAGGATTGAGTGAGCATCACACCACCTTTAATGTTGTCTAAATCAAATATGCAGAGGAAAGTCAGGTGATCTAATCAGCCATCCAGACATTTTCTAGGACTAATTAAGTGAGACATCTGGACAGAACAGGTAAGAGGCCCCAGCAAACACAAGAGACAAGCAAAGAATAGAGTTGATTGGTGAGGCAAGGTGAGTCCCAAGAATCCAACCAACTGGGAAGGTAGAAGAAGAGAAGCTGAATACGTAGAATGGAACCCCAAATTCACCCTAAGTACAAGAAGACTGGGAGGTTCCTCTATGAAATGAGAAGACCTCACTAGGTTTTTGTGAAGATCAAAGGAGAAAGTACAGATAAAGCATGTGGCAAAGTCTTGCTTAGCACTTAGTAAGAGTTCAACAAACTTGAGCCAGCCGATGGCTTGGTTGGTTAAGGTGGCTGAATCCCACATGACTGACTGTGCAGTTTGTGTCCCAGACATGGTGACTTGAAAACCACGCTGGATGTGTATGCATGTGTGTGCCCAACATCCCGGGAGGAGAAGAGACTAGAAAGGGTTGCAGCATAGCCCTCCACCTTTGGAGGTGCTTTCTCACTTTCTCTCTCTCCCTCTTGCAAATGCAGACACCATATAACACATTTAAAAAAAAAAAAAAAAGACAAATTTAAGGGGTCTTCAAGAGTTTGTGGAAAATGTATATTATGAGAAAACTATGCATGACTTTGAAAACTTTTTTGCACCAGAATAAATTCATACTTTTATTTTCTGCCATAGGGCATGTGTACTTGCCAGAGAGAAAGAGAGAGGGAAAGTCAGAAATCACCCTCCCAGGGGAGACGGCCACACAATACCTTATCGTCCATTCTCCTCCTGGGATTTGGGGCACATACGCACACACTCCCAGCAAGATTTTCAAGCTGCCAGGTCCAGGACTCGAACTGCATTTGGCCATGTGGGAATCCAGTGCCTTAACCACCATGCCACATGCTGGCCCCTACACTCATACTTTAATTCAATTATTCCATGAGGTGTTTGTTTGTTTTTCTGTTTGTTTGTTTGGAGAGGTTTTTGCCATAGGGCGCTTGCGCACACCAGAAAGACAGAGAGAGACAGAGAGACAGAAAGCAAGAAATCACCCTGCAGGGAGGATGGCCACGCCACAATCCCTTCTCCTCCATTCTCCTCTCGGGACCTGGGGCACGCACACACACGTGCCCAGCGTGAGTTTAAGTCACCGGGTCCAGGACTCGAACCACAGTCAACTACATGGGAGTCCAGTGACATAACCATTACACTAACTGCTGGTCCCTCTGTGTGCTTTTTGAAGACTTCTTGTAGTTACTACTGTCAATGAAGATGTTGTTGACTTTATGAATAGTGTTTCACGTGGAGATCGGACAAATATGTCTGACGGCCCTCCACTGAGAGCAAGAAGGATGTGGACAGTGCATACCTTAGACCCAAACAAGGGGGACCCTGTACTTCAGAAGGCCCTTTGGTCCTCCTCCAGCCATTCTCAGGAGTCCATGGGGCCAAGGTGACCTTGTCCATTCTCCATGTATGCTCTGACCCCACTCCCAGACCCAACATAAGGCTCTTTCTTTTTTTCTTTCTTTTTTCTAAAGAGAGATATTTGCTATGAGGTACGTGTGCTCATCGGAGAGACAGAGACACAGAAAGCGAGAAATCACACCCTCCCCCCGGGGTGGATGGCCACACCACAATCCCTTCTCCTTCATTCTCCCCTCAGGATCTTGGGCATGCACATGCATGCACCCAGCGTGGGTTTCAAGCTGCCGGGTCTGGGACTCGAACTGCAGTCAACCACATGGGAGTCCAGCAACATAACTATTACACCATCTGCTGGTCCCAACTTAAGCCTGTTTCTTGAGTCCATCTTGGGCAGATTATAACAGCCAGTGTCTGTACCCCAAGGTCAAAGGTCTCCAGCAAACAACTGTTTATGAAGGGAGTGGATGGAGCTTGGACAGTCAGGGTACTCAGGCTGGTGTGCTCACAGTCCTTGAGGCCCCTCACAGTATAGAACAGAGCTAGGATGGGGAGAGAAGAGCAGTGGGCCACAGGGTGGGGCCCTCACCTGTATGTATTACTTACCTCAGCTCCACAAACTGTTGAGATGAGCCTGAAAGTGGGCCAGCAGGTGGCCCCCATGCCCAGAGCCAGGCAGGTCACCCACGTCTGTGTGTCCCCAACTCTTATTACCACAAGAGGGAGCCAAAGTCAACAAACCTAGAAGTAAAATCAAAAGCCCCGCAAATTGCTGGTGCATATGAAAAACACTTAGGATATACCAATAAAGGAAGTTAAAGGAAACTTCTTTCCCTGTGGACGTGGGTGTTAGCCACCTTTCCAGCACAGACCCTCAGGCTAAAGGCAAAAATGTGGTCAGACACCGCCCTGCAGCCAGTAGGGTCTTTGGGACTATGAAGGGTGAAAGCAACTCAGTCCTAGAGGGAATTCACCAGGTTTATACCAGGCCAAGAGAAGACTGGGCTTTTTTCACTATTCCTGACTCACGTCCATGGTGGATGCTCTCAGAGCTTTGGGTAAGAGAGGAAGTGCTGCTTACTTGGCCCCGCTGCCTTTGCTTCTCGGCTAGAATTAGGAAGGTGGTGGCTTGAGGCAATGGGCAGAAACAACTGAAGTACCTGGAAGAAAGTATTTTGCTAGATACGTAGGAGAGCTTATTTGAGGAAGATACAAGAGGTAATTTGGAGGAAATGGCAAACGAAAGTGGCCTAGCAAATGGAAACCTCCTTTAAAATTCATTGTCAACTCATTCCCAGTAAACATATAGAGATTCCAAAAGTCTGGAATATCTGGTTACCAAAATGACTTTTTCTCTTTTTCTTTCTTTATTTTTCTTATGGCCCTATATGAATGTAATATTCAATATTGTTGCATCTTATATATACTAGGGGTGATAAATTATTATTGTCCTGGAATATATCTTATCAGTTAATTTCACTGCTAGGAATGAACTTTAAAAATTGATATGTGTACGCAAATCTGCACATGTAATGAACAAAAGTATTTATAACTATGTCCTATATAAATAGATGCTACATAAATGTAGTGCAATTCTAAGTATATTTTATCAAAATATCATCAGTAGAATAGGGTAATGATAGTTGATTTCTTTTATTCTTCTTTATAGTCTATATTATTTTATACTATATATTATATATTTGTGTGTATATATATCATATTATTATTTTATGTCTATAGGTATCTTTTTTTAATTTTAAAAAATAATTAGTTATTTAATTTTATTCATTCATTAATTTATTTTTATTTGACCAGAGAGAGACACAGAGAGAGAGAAAGAGAGAGGGAAAGTGAGAAAGCAGGCTACCAGGTCCGGGACTCAAACCATGATCAGCCATGGGGGAGTGTCCAGCACCTTAATCACCATACCACCTGCTGGTCCCCGGTATCATTTATTTTCAAAATAAAACGAAGGCCAATTTCATGGCCTGGTGGTTAAGGGAACTAGCTCCCACATGGCCAACCATTCAGTTCAAGTCCCAGACTCAGTGGCTTTAAAAACAAGCCAGGTGTGTGTACATGCCTAAGATCTCAACAGAATGAAGAAATGAAGGAGAAGGAATTGCAGCATGACCATGCCCCATGGGGTTGTTTTCTCCCTCTCTCTTTCTCTCTGTTTCTCTGTCTCTCTGGCAAGCACATATACCCTCTGGAAAAAAAATTAATAAAACAAAGAAAGAAAGACATCATGGCTATCCCTGTCCCCACAGAAACTACCAAAAGTGGCTAAAAAAAAAATCTGGTCTCATTTAAAATTGGCAAAACTTTCAGGGCTTATATCCATTTAGTATAAAGTTGTTTTTGTTTTTCTTTAATTGCCAGAAGGTGCACACACTTCCCAGAGAGAAAAAGACACAGAGAGAGGAAGCATTCTTGGTCATGCCACAATCCTTTCTCTTCCATTTCTCCATCCTGTCAGAATTTTGGGCACGAACACATAGGACTTGAACCATGGTCAGCCATGTGGGTACTGTCTCCCTTAACCACTAGGGTATGAGGCTGACCCTAAAAAGTTTCTAATGTAAGGCATCTCACCTTCTTAGGAGTCAAATGGCTGTCAGCAGAAAGAAACAAGAAAATGCTGTTTGGATCAAGGAGAGAATGATTCTTCCTCACTCGACAGGAAAAGTGACGTGAGTCCCTGTTTGTGTATTGAACCACTTACGCACAGCTTCACGTAACCCAGGGGTGGACCAGTGCTTGTTCGTTTTAATAGCCATTCTCAACTTACAACTGTCCCAAGTGCATGCATCAATAAAACACATTTGATCTGGGAGCTGAGCCTTCGTGGTCTGGAAGGCTGAAACAATAGGAAAACAGAATCCACGCAGACAAAAGAAAAAACACCTCTGCCACTGAGGTAGAAATGGATTTCTTTACGTGCCCCACTCACAGAGTCATCCTCTATCACTGCATCTCCTGTTCTTTAGAAAGAGGGCACTGCAATTTCCCAAAGTCACTTGGCAAGTGGCCTCACAGCCAGGAAGTCCAGCCTTAGGCCTTCCAGTCTCTGACTTGGCTCTCTGAGAGATAGCAGTTTCCAAAAGAGACCCACTGACAAATTCTTAAAGGAATTACCTAGAGAGGTTGGAACACAGGGAAAAATAGAAAACCAGCTCCCTACAGACAAGGAAATCAGAGAAGAGAGCTGGCTTAAAGAACACTACACACCTCATTTCCCTCATGTATTTTAGACCTACCTTTTTGCCATTCATTCACCCCGCTGTCACCTTATTTGAGTGTGAAGAAGGCAAGCAATGGAAATAAGGCAAGCCCTACCTTGCAATGTCTCCATAGATCAGGACCTTGGTAGGGTCATCCATTCCAAAGTCAATTCTCAATTTTGTGGTCTTGGTAATTCAATTTGAACAAGGATTGGGCTCTAAGGACTATTGGATTCACTTTAACCAAACTCAGAAGAACATGATATTTAAACTAGAAAGTGCCTCAATATTTCTTTAGAAAGAGAAACACTACTATAAAGTGGACCTTATGATTACCTTTTCCTGTAAGGATGAGCCATACAAGCTTTCCTTACAGGAAAACACACATGGAAGACAAATTATAATGAGAAGGTTTCTTGGTGAGAATGGACGCAGATCATTTGCATCATAGACGACCCTTCTCTTCCAGGCAGGGCGGACCTGATGAATGGCCAAGTGTCTCTCCCTTCTCTTTAAACCATGTTAATAGCTTCCATTTGGGTAGCTAAGTCTTCACCAAGAACCTATTTAGGGAGCTTTGATTTCTCAGCTTTGATTCATTGGGTTTGTTTTACATTTTATTTCTCACCACAACCTTATTTCTAGGTTTTAGATACACCACATGATTGCCCCCAGACACTGCTTATACTGCTCATTCTAACTGACACAAACACTGATCATTACAGATTCTGGCCTGCAGTGCCTCATCTGTAGCCCTACTAAGAATCTATACAAGGAACAATTACAACTTTCCTTTTTGGAACCTAGAAAGACCTCAGAAAGATAGAAAAAGAGAGGAAGCCTTGGCCAAATGTCAGCCCATTTCACCTAATTATCACAATTAACCTTTAAAATATGGGCTATTTCTACTTAATCTTTAGAGAGGTTTTACTGAAAAGGTCAGAGTGCCAGATGGGAGTGAGCCCAGGTCTGTCTACCTCTGAGGTTTTCATATCCTTTTCTCCACTGCGCTCTCTTCTCTAACCCTGGCAACCTAGCACTTTCTCTCCATTTTTTTTAACCTCTTCCAAGAATGTTTTCGGTAATAAGAGTTTTCCAAAGCTAAAACAGATCTGATTCAGACAGGATTACAGTATGGGTAACTTTTCAGTGTGTTTCAGTTTCCTAATGGGTAAAGATAATCTACTTTGTTTATACAATTATTATAAAGATTTTAAAAATTATTTCTACAAAGATTTTAAAAATTATTTCTACATGTCAGAGCCCTTGGAATGTAAGCATGAATAACCATTCATTATTGTTATTAAACCATAAAGTCAGATTGTGTATGTGTATGTGTTTACAATGGGCATGTACGTTTAGGGTCATTTTTACTTGAACTATAGGACTTCTAAGAGCTTCTGGTGTTTTGAATCCTGACTTGGCCAGGGGAAGATCATGATTGGAGCACAGTGAAAGGATTTCCCAAACTTATTTAACCTCTGATAGTTTTTCACAGAATGTCGGTGTTTCCTAGATACTCTGAAATATCTCATAGAATATTCTCTTTTAGCATCACATTAGTGGCAAGCTGGTGTCTCTCGTACACAAGATTCCTATTTTCTTCTTTTCTTTTCTTTTTTTTTTTTTTTTTTGTTTTGTTTTGAGAGGTTTTTGCTATAGGGTGTGTGCGCTCACCAGACAGACAGAGAGAGACAGAGAGACAGAAAGCGAGAAATCACCCCCCAGGGGTGATGGCCACGCTGCAATCCCTTCTCCTCCATTCTCCTCTCGGGATCTTGGGCACGCATGCACACGCACCCGGCGTGAGTTTAAGCCACCGGGTCCAGGACTCGAACCGCAGTCAACTACGTGGGAGTCCAGTGACATAGCCATTACACTAACTGCTGGTCCCAACACAAGATTCTTATTTTAAATTATTTTAAACAATTTATCTGTATACAGAGAGAAGAGTTATTGCTAGTTCATTTTGCCTGACTCCTATAAGGAATTACAACATCATTTCCATTTGAGCTAGGCTGACAGGGCCATCTGTGTCTTTCTTTTGTATAGATTTGCACAGAGTTATTTGCCAAAGAGGAGTTCCAGCCCTTGGACCCTACACAGGAGCTCATATTTCCCCCAGAACTT